>OY979716.1:51557354-52157354 GCA_963855995.1 Muricea muricata | reverse complement strand
CAGACCAATCCATTTCCACTAAAATCTCTGACATGCACTCGTCGTCATCTGCATCAGGGAATGCCTCACCACCAGTATCCATACTGGTAGTAGCCACTTCATGTTGAGAATAAATCTATTGAAATGATTTTTTTCATTGAAATCTAGATTTACCAATTTTTTTATGTAAATATATTATTAGTTTTTTTTTATTACTTGAATTTTCAGAATAACCTGTACCCAAGTTGCGCTAAAAACTCCCTTTACTCCCAGGGCAAACAGTCGAAAGAGGGATGCCTAAAGAGATGGTTTCCTATATTCATGCACATTGTCGAAATATTATTAATATATTATATTACACCAGTTCTAAAATTGCAAACCTTTTCATATTCTTTCAGTTGTGATGTAAGTTGTCTTATCTTTTCCTGTTTTGTTTTGTTTCTTTTTTTGCTTTTGATAAATGCGCTACGAAGACTGTTTATTTGCTTCTTAAACTTTGCGCAATTTTCACAAGATTCTTGCACCGGTCCAATATAACTGGCGCTTGCGACTTCAGGGATCACAGTTTCCCCAACCTCACATGTCTCGGGTTTGTCTGTGGATGTTGTAGTCGAGGGTTGAAGTGCGTCACACAAAATCTAAACAGTTTTAAAAATACAGTTTACAAAAAGACATTGATGCGCATAAATATTTCACAAACATGAATCTCATGCTTTGTATTTTACCTTTCTGCGCTCTCACTGGGAGGAAATTGAAGTTGATGCCACTGGAATGCCAGCAACGTCCACAGAGGGAACGGCGTGTTGAAGCAAAACTCGTCGCAAACTCGATGCCTCATTGGAGCTATATTGTTGCGTGAACGACTCTTCGGTGAAATGGGCAGAACACAGGCGGGATGTTGCAGAAGGTTGCCACATTGGCCGATGCCGTTGCACGAACTTGATCCATTGTGCCCTCAAATTCTTGCGCTTCTCTGACGGAAATTTGTGCATGGAAATTCCCTCTGTGTATGCTCCATTGGTGCAACTAATATTGCCAGGACCACCAGCAACACAATAACTTCCCCCACGGTGTTTAGTCTTTGTTTTTAATTGCGATTCCATCACGAAGGCTTTTCCTAAGCTTATTTTAACACCGCGCGAATTGTAAATAAAGCTCGTGAACGAAATATGATCCATACTGTGACGTCACGCAAAAGCTGTCGGTTGACATATATATGACTGAAGGCATGACAAAGAAGGTTAAATATTTAGCTTTCTGTTTGTTTTCTCGCTGTTAAAAAATATGTAAAAAATAAAGAATGGTACTATCTCAAAGAAAACACAAAAATGAGGAGCGTCCCCGACATTTCATGTACACTTTAATAATTGACTTGCTGTGATGTACACAGCCAAGAACGCCAAAGACTTGTCAACAAGTTGCACCAAGCTTGTCAATTTCATCAAGTTGCAACAAGTCTGTTAAGATCAGCCGCTTTGCAACTTGTCATTTGCAGACTTGTTTCAACTTTTTGAAAGAAGTTGCAGCAAGCCTGTTGAAATAATCAACTTGCAACAATCCTGTTGACAAATTGCAACAGACTTGTTGTCACAGGCTGTCCCAAGCCATGCGAACGCATCCTGGTGTCGGCTTGTTGTAACAAATTGTTGCAAGATGTCAACAGGCTTGTTACAACTTGCGTGTTTTTCTTGCGCACTCTTTTTTGTTTTTTCTTGAATATCGAGAATACAACACGTTCATTTTCAAAATTTGTTTTATTCTATTTATTCTGTAATGTCACAAGTACGATACTTTCATATTATTCAAAACGAAATATCTCCAGAAAGAAGCAAAATCATGAAATTCATTAAATTACCAACTTATTTTACTCAGCCAAAAATGCCACAGACTTGTTGCAAGTTGTCAACCGACTTGTTGCAAGTTGTCAATTTTTACCGGCTTGTTGCAACTTCTCATCTAATTGCAACAAGCTTCTCAATTTCATCAAGTTGCAACAAGCCTGTTAAAAAAGATTTTTGCAACTTGTGATGGCAGACTGGTGACAACTTGTTGAAGGTTATTGCAACAAGCCTGTTGAAATCAACTTGCAACAGGTCTGTTGCAAGCCTTGCGAACGCATCCTGATATTGGCTTGTTGTAACAAGTTGTTGCAAGGCGTCAACAGACTTGTTGCAGCTTGGGCATTTTTGGCTGTGTACGTTATCTTTACAACTACAAGTTGTATGAAATCTGAAAATGACAAGTTGCGGCAAGCATGATCTTCACACACTTTTAGCAAATTGATAAAGCTGACAAGCTTGTTGCAATTTGTTGACAAGTTGCAACAAACCGGTAAAATGGACAACTTGCAACAAGTCTGTCGCGTTTTTGGCTGTGTACACTGAGACCCCCGAAACTTTTGGATGAAATTTCGTTGTATGTATTCCACAATGGTTTAACTGGCATAAAACATTTGTTGTTAACACTTCTTACACATGTCACACGCAAACTCTCAATACGTTCGTAAAAGGGTTTTCCGATACACACATCTGTTCCATTATTTAGGTTTCTGGTATACTAATTAAACATTTGATGGCACCACATGAGACTAATCCCGTGTATTTTTTTTAGTTTTCATACCTCGAGCCTGACTGTGGATTTGTGAACCAGTTCGGATCAGAAAAAGGCACTCGCTTTTTGCTGAAAAATGAAAACGTACCCTTGAGGTTGCAACGGTAATGTATATTTAGTATTAAGGCAGAATAGACAGAAGTAAAGGGCTCCTCAAGTCGGGGTCTTTAAAGTTTATATCATCAGGCACGTTGCATTTAGCATGTTCATTATGCAGGTTCTGGCCAGTCAAATTCTGGTCAATAGATTAATAGAAATGCTGCACTGGCTTTTCTGCCATTTTTCTGGCCAGCAAGGTGCATAATGATAGAGGAACATGGTGAAATGCTGAGTGGTCTTTCTGGTTGTTTACTATTATGTGGTTTCAGCAAATTTAATCGAGATTAAGAAACCAACTCAACTTAAGGCGGGTCTACCGAGGATGAGAGTTTGTGAGAGTTAACATTAAAAAATTGTCAACCGAGACATTTGAAGGCTTTACATTTGATACATAAAGGTCGACGTTCTTCGGCGTCCAGCCCCCTTTCAATTATCCATCTTTCTACGGCTCTGCCGTTAGTTAAATATAATGAGAATACGAAGTGCTCAACATTATTTACAGTAGACAGAGTGAAAGTGGTTGATCTAAAGCACTAATTGAGGGGGTGCATATTCGTATATTCAGGTTTTACCCAACTAATTTCTTTTGAAATCAACCTTATTTCAATAGAAATTAGTCAGGCAGAACCCAAATATATGAATATGCACCCCCTCAATTAACACTCTAGATCCACCTCTGCAGAGTGGAACTTATGGTCACAATTAACCTCTTATCTAAATCTTAATATTAACTGCTACCTGTTTGACACTTTTATATTTTTCTACATAAGCCATGATTGTAAGTTTTTGAGCTAATTGAAACTATACTTTTATTCATATTCGATAATCAGAATTGAATATGATATTTAATAGATCTTATATGTAGATCGTGATCCAGACCGTGTACAGTATCCTAGAAAACGGGAATTTATGCATTGTAATTGGTCACTCCTCTTTGCAGAACATGAAGATGGTTCTGGTTTCTCTTATTCCCGCAAAGATGTGCAAGACATGTTTAACAGAAAATACAGTGACTAATAAAATGATGTCAGTTTTATTATGGTCATGTAACACAACGATTATTGAAGGATTACTGAAATATTTTTTGTGCCGGATAGCATGATCCATGCACGTGGGATGTTGCGAGATTTTTGGAAAGCGAAAAAATACGCGAGCCAAGTGCACGAATCACGCTATCCTGCATGGAGAACCATTTAGTAGTTGTTTTATACAATAAAACAATGGTTTACACTTTTTACACTATTGATGAAGTACGCAATTCTCCCAAGAATCGTCAACTTTAGCCTTGTCGGCGTTCGACCATGCGCTGCAATTTACACAATTTTAAAACTTTTCGCATAACTTTTTTGCTTTTTGTTCTTTTGCTCTAAAACTTAGTGAAAATATAGTATTTTAACAGGGACATAGACTGGTACTAAACCAAAGAGCAGATGTTGTAAAAAAACTATGTTATTAACAACCAAAAGTGGTAGATATACTAGTTTCATTTTGTAATTTTGTATTTTTTTTTGTAAACAAAAAACTAAAAAATTAATGGCATTTGAAGTGAAGTATGTGTGTAAGAAAGCATAGCAGGCAAATAAAATTTAGTCCTTTATGGGCACCATTGTATGCTGATTCGAACGGTTGTACTTTTATCGCTACAGCATAAACTAAAACAAACATATGTGAGTGCCAAAAATCAGTTAAATTATTAAAGTATTTCAGTTAAATTTATAAAGTAAACAAAACAAAAATACGAGCATACAAGACATTATAGACGTTTGACAACGTAAAAGCTTATAGTTTCTGTACTTTGTGCTTTAGCATTTGGCTTTTGTCTTCACTCCCAGCTAATTTCAGAAGTTGAAATGGTTTTTTGTCGGCAATTTTAAGCCCATGACCAGCTCGTAAAATGCAAAGCGATGTCAACTTTCAAATTTCCCGTGTAGGATTGTCTCATCCTGCACGGGCATTGACCAATCAGATTGTGTGTTTCACTGTACTTATTATATAAGATATTTTGCTGATAAAGCACAGAAACATAATTTGAATGTAGTTCTTAAATGTTTGAGACACGTGACGAAATTTTAGCTTAGAGAGTAGTTGAAAATCGTTAATCGAAGTTATTCGATGATCACAGAATGTGAAATGACTTTCAAAAGCCATTTCGAGAAATCTAGTGTAGAGAGAAAAAGTGATATGGTTATGCTAACTATACAGTCTTTAAAGTTATATCAATTTGTTTAAAACCCTAATTTTCTGCAGATGATGCATGTGGGAAGCCTGGCTCTAAAGTACCATACCAAAACGGCAGGTTTACTGTCACTGGCATGCCCACCAATATACCATTTAAAAAGCCACACAGTTATGGTGTGGATCAAATCAAGGCAATTATGGAACAAAAAGACGATATTTTTTTCAGTTATGCAGTGAGAACTTTGAATCTCTTTGCAGTGTGCTATAGAAGATTGTGGACGTGGGTAAGATGGAGGAAACCTTAACTGAAAAATACATAATTCAGGAAGAAGATTTGGAAGTGGCGGATTTGAATCTTACAGATTCTCAGTTTCAAATTTTGGAAGGAGTGGGGAAGAAGTATTTTTTCCAAGACACATTTAATTTGCTTGCATCCAACTATGAAGTGTGCACAAACATGAAGGATATATATTTCCTGTTTATACGGATACTGATGACCCTTACTGGCTATTTTATTACCCATTACAGCTTTCTCAATTTGGTATCCTGCAGGCTGACTCTGTGATTTCTGGGTATTGGCTTGGTGGAACTAATAAGGAACACGAATATAGGTTACTTGTGTCAAAAGAAAAAGCAACGATCCGGGCTACCAACATAGTGAAAAGTGATGAAAACGACCAAGCTAGCTATCTCTTTCCCCCACAAAAAAAATTCCGTTGGAAGAGAGTGCTGTGGTAAATATCTCAATGGAATTTCACAACAGCATCGTTTCCTGCTTAGAAACACACAGATTTATTTAAACAAGTGATAAACGAACAGTTTGAAACATTGCTTGTCTAGATATGTTGTATTTTTCGCAGTGAATGGTGTGGAAAATATACAGTACTGTGAAAAAGTTTTAGGTCACTCTCTTTCTGCTTCTCACATGAAAGCTGACATCTAATTCAAAATAGATCCAATTTCAACAAAAGTTTTACATGTGGTAGAGCTAAACATTATCTGTCACTTCTTACTTTTAAAAATTGGAAATTGATAATGCAAACCGGAAGTTCAGCTATTATTTGAAGTACTTGTGTTTACAGTGTTACAGAAATGACAAAAGTCTTTGGTGTGAAACGTGGTTTTAAATTTGATCACTATTCAATCAGGTTTAAAAGAAAACTGCATATGTTGCTCCAAAGTTATCAACGCTTCTAAAATAATTTAGTCACTTTAATATAGTATTACTTTAAAAAAGATTAATTATTCAAAAGTTGTACTTGGATATAATGATGATTTCTCAAAAAATAATAGTAAACCACTATTTCGGTTATAACCAGTGTTCAGCAAAGTACTCAAAATTTTTACTTAAGTAAAAGTAAAAAGTGCTCAAGTTAAAGTACTAAGATTTTTACTTAAGTAAAAAGTATTGTCAGAAATTGTAAGTTAAAGGAAAACTGTTGCCTGAGAATTTTACTTAAGTAAAACTGTAAAAGTACTACTGAGCCGAACACAGGCCCACAGCATGCCCCCTAGAGACCGTTGCGAAGGACAAGAAAACGAGCAATGTGACTTGCGGCTTGTGAGAACGCTTCGTAATTTTAACATAAATTTCATAAAATACTGTGCTAAATGTTAAATAAGACGTGTGAGATTTGTTTGGGGTTGTTTGTGTGATTTCTACTTCACACTACTGAAATGGAATTCAATAGATGTTTATATGTCGGCGGTAGTAAACCAGAGGTAACAGCTCTGCCAAGCCCATTCTCACTAGTCTCCTGATCGCTGACTTTGAGAATAACTTAAACTTTTTTACTTCGCCAAAGTATTAATCACAAAAGTAACGAAGTAAAAAAGTAAATGTTAACCAAAAGTCGTACTTTGTTACTGGCTAACACTGGCTAACACTAGTTATAACTGAACTTTGGGTATGCAATATCCATTTTTTAAGTAACATTGTTGTAAGCAAGTTAGAGATATCGTTTTGCTCTATCACATGTAAAAATTTCATTGTAACTGGTTCTATTTTGGGTTAGATGTGACGCTTTATGTGAAAGCCAAAAAACGGGGTGGCCTAACGACATTGCACAAAGTTGTAATTCAGTGAAATTGGCTGCTTAGCACAAAAGTCTTTCGATAACAGTCAGCATTTTGTAACTAGTAGACGACTGGCCAAAGGCTGAAAATGTACACTAAAATTTGTTTGATGGCAATTTTTGTAACAAACTGACAACTGAAATTTTATTCAAGTATATGCATTAATAAAGAAGGCTATGCCTGTTGGCAACACTAATTTAGTTTTCTAACTGAAAATTTGAGAATTTTAAAGATATTTCCTATGAAAGTTACTATCTTGGGAAAAACGAAAAATTTCAAGTTCACTTTTCACAAAAATGAATTACACCATTAGAAAGATTGCAAAAAGTAGATGTAAGCCCTCTGGATGAGTGGTAAGAATTTCGTAGCCAATTCTGAGTTTTTAACGTTCAAAAATGAAGAGAATACGTTAATTTATGCAAAATGTTACTATTTTGCCAACTTTGAGCTCCTATAACTCAAAACCGACTTGAAAATTTCCATTACTCATTGAGACAACTTATATATCTTTTTTGCGATCTTTCTAATGGTGTAATTCATTTTTGTGAAAAGTGAACTTGAAATTTTTCATTTGTTCTAGGATAGTAATTTTCATAGGAAATATCTTGAAATTTTTAAATTTTCAGTTTTAAAATCAAATCAGAGTTGCCAACAAACACAGTCTTCTTTATCAATGCATGTACTCACAGAAAATGCTTGTTAGCAGTCTGTCACAAAAAATGCCATCAGAGGTAAACGTTCGGGAAGTTGGCCAGTTGTCTATAGAGTTGTTTGCATTTTTGCCAGCACCTCTCATACCTATTACTGTCTAAAACTTTAAACACCGATTATCCAAGGTGGAGACTGCGCAATTTTTCTGTTTAGCTGCTAGTTTTCGATTGTTATTTCCCTATCTACTGGCTCATTGAAGGTCATTTACCTGCTTTAGTATGGAGAGAGCAAACAAGGGGTCAATAAACTGTCTATTATATGGGTAATTAATGGCATGTTCCAAAAAAGTCATTTTCATCTGTGGTGTTTTTATGATTGACAAAATTTACTCGGAAACTGCTCCTCGTCATCCATTTTATTTACCCAGTATTATAATTTTTCTTGTGTTTTAATATTTGTAAAAAAATGACCAAATACGTGTCAAACGAACATTGCCGTCGAAATCGCTAGCTGCCATTGAGAATTGATTGAAAATCTTCGTGAAAACTATCCAATTTGAAATTTTTATTACTAAATACGATTTTCCCTTCTTATGCGCTACAATAATAATGCTTAATGACTTCCTCATTTCCCCCTCAAATTACATGACAACGATGACATTCAAATGCTAAAAGCCTGGCCTTACCTTCTGTGGAAGAATTATTTCTGTAAATGAAATATTGAGTGTGGTAGAACAGTGCAAATTTCGATTACCTTTTTTATACATATTGTATATGCTGTAGATATATTATCTCCCATACAATTGAATTACTTCTGTAAAATGCAATTAACCTATTTTACACATACTCTCTCTTAGTGATAACATGGTCCATATTGTAGAATATGTCCAAATTTACATGGGGTGTGGTCGTTCAGTTGGCATATATATTAAAAACTCATATTTTGTTTGAAAAAGTACACAATGACAATGAGCATGGTAAATCAGTAGTGACAACATGGTGTATGCCGTATAATATGTCCAAATTTACATGGGTGTGGTCGTTCAGTTGCCTTATTTATTAAAAATTCATTTTTTGTGTAAAAAAGTACCACAATGACGATGAGCGTAGTAAATCAATAGTGATAACGTGGTGCATCTCGTTGAATATGTCCAAATTTACATGGGCGTGGTCGTTCAGTTGACATATTTATAAAAAATTCATATTTTGTGTGAAAAAGTACCATAATGACGATCAGCATCGTAAATCAATAGTGATAACTTGATGCATGTTGTAGAATTTGTCTAAATTCACATGGGTGTGGTCGTTTTCATATTTTAGGTAAAACATTAACGCAAGAGATGCTTTTGTAAAAGAAGGAACAATTAAGGCTTGTATGATCACAGGGCCTATTAATGCCTTATATTGCTTATATATGGTAGTATAATATGGTAGTATAATATGGTAGTTATATGGTACTTTTAGACCCTGTTCACATGGGACCGGATCCGTGTGGTCTCGACATCTAGTTTGGTCAGTTTACGGTCATATTTACTCTTACATCTTTTCCTCTGATACAGTTTAATTCTGTTCTGTAATATTACCACAAATTTAAGAGTCATTCTCGTCTTGAGACTTTTCAAATTGATATGGTGACCATACGGATCCAGTCACGTGTGAATGTGGTCTTATTAATGAGGAATTTTTGAGCTCACACTAAGGAATATTATAATCTTGTTTAATTTGGTGCCAATATCGTTTGTTGTAAGGTTGTAAGCCATTGAGTTGTGTAAATATATACAGCTGTGGTAAAAGTGTTTATAGAAGTTTTAAGCGGCTAGTACTTGCCAATTATTGCATTTTGGAACGTAGGAACACCTTGTACAATGACGGTAAGTCATTTGCATTTTCTGCATCTTTATTGAGTCGTTAAATTTATAAAGAATTATATGGCATTTTGACTCGCTATAAAATTAATCAAGCAGTACATAAAATACACCTACTTTCTGAACGGCAATGTGTGTGATTTCCACTCGAACTAAGACACATAACCCTTCAAGCTAAAGAAATTATTGAACATCATTGTTTTTATTTTTTGTTTAGTGAATGGCTAATAATTTGTGAGAAAGGGCCTGGGGAAATCTTCCAGTTTCATGAATGATATGGCATTTTTGGTCATTAATTGGGGCAATCATTATTTGTTAATTTATGTCTATACTTCCACTGGGAAGGTCACTGATTTTTGTGTGTATATATATACAAATAAATTTCTTACAAAAAGAATTAGAATTTGTACTGATGTTCACAAGCCTTAAAAAATTTATTTCCACAGAAATTAATAATCGGAAACTCTGAATATATTATGACAAAATTAACAAACTAAAGCTATGCATGCAGCCTGACAACAGTACATAAACATACAGGGGTGTACATTCTTCAACTGCCTTTGATTTCACCCCCACCTCCATTGTTTATTCACATGCCAACGTGATCACATGAATATTGAATATCAACTAATTTCATGACTTATATCAGCATTAATGACATGTATTGAATATGTTAAAGTGCTTATAAACCCAAAATGGTTTTTTGGTGATCCAAATAGAGCTCAAAAAGTTAGTTGGTAAGTTATAATTTAGTTTTTTGTTGAGCGTTTAGTTGTGAAGATAAATGCAGTCAAACGTGCTAGTTTGGCCACATTTGGAAAAAAAAGTGCGCATCCAAATTTTATGCTTAGAGGCCTGGGTCCCAAGAACCAATTTTCACAGTCACTAGGCGCGTTCTATTGCGAATACATGTGTCACCGTAGTTTTTTGTGGAAAAATGCCTGAAAGATGCATTGTTTATGGGTGTTCTAATACTACAGACAAGGAAAATGATATATTCTTGTACCAGATACCATTTTGGGATTAAAGCTCATCCGAAGCAGTAAAACGAAGGAAGAAATGGATGGACTTCGTTTGACGGAGGCGAGATAAATGGACGCCAACACGTTCGTCTGTTGTTTGCTCAAAACACTTTATGCCAGAATGTTTCGAGTATCATACCCAGTACTGATGCTTCATATGTTATTTTACACAGTTCCAACCGCATCAACTACCAGCACCAAACCAAAAAGAAATGCACCAAAATGCAAGATGTGCAAGCAGCCTATGAAAGGCCACAAAAATGTAGCTTCTTGTCCAAGAAATAAAGCAAACTAAAGTTGCACTGCATTGCATTTGGAATGTATATATTACAGAAGCACTTGTTTGCCATTACCAAAAATATTTTTCTTGTTTAAAGGATTACTGTCACACCATAGTATTGCAGGCTTTTGTTATTGTTTACATTTTGTTAAATTTTGTCAAAAATTAAAAATAATATCAAAAAGTCTTTGTTTGCTTCCATACCAGTAACAATCAGGTTAAATAAGCAAAGATTTGCAAATAAATTGATTTGTTATTAGATGGATTATAAAAAGTTTTTATCTTGGTGTCCCAGATAAAATGGCTGCCATAAGCAAATTGAGAACACAATGCCAGTAGTCCTTTAATGAAATAATAATATATTATGCACATATTAATCTAACACAGATGTCTCTGAATGTAAAAACCTGCCAGTCAATGGAAAATATACTCCCAAGATATAGCATCTTGTCAAGCTGGGTTATGAAAACAAACTTTAGGTAATAATAACTGATATTGATGCTCACCGTGCAAACTTACGAAGAACTTAATAATAACACTGTTTGACCCAGTATTTTGAGATGCTCAAGATTCTTGAGTGGCCGATAGAATCAATAATTAGTAGGGGGAGGGCAGGGGGATGATGATAAAATTCAAATTCATTCAAGGTGAAAAATTAATTTTCATGTAGTATAACTAGAAAATATTGTCAAACAAGTTTGTTCATTTTTATGCAAGATGCTATTTCTCAGAGCACATGTAACATTTATTTGCAATTGTGTAGAGACATAATTAACAGAAATTATTGTAGCTGTTAAAAGATTTTATATACTTCAGATACTTAAGTCTTTGAACTTCCAATAGTGAGCTAGCATATTAAAAACATGTCTGTACCCATTCAAAGATAATTATTGACTCTCGTCATCTGTTCCAATATCATCATAGCCAGTAAATGCATGATCAAGCTTAAAAGTGGAACGAATAGCAGTATATGCACAAGAAGGCAATGGTATTCTTTTATCCCTTAACCGACCATGTACCATTCGTGTGAACTGTCTATATGCAACACCTCGAAGAAACCTATATTGGAAAAATACATATCAAGGTTATGTAATAGTTACATCTTCAGCTAAAATGAATGGTAATAAGTCTACCTTTCTTTTGAACCACTCTGTCTGTAACGTCGACCATCTCGAGTTTTATAACTATCAGCCACAATCTCTAACGACCACTCGTTGAGGCAAACAGCTGGAAAACCGGGGTGATCTGTTATAAATTTCAGTGCTCCTTTACCATCTTTACAATAAACTTCAATGAATTGTAAGCAATTTTCAATCTCCAGGCAACAACAGCATTCTTTGGCATTTTGCAACAATCCAGTGCTACAATTGCCACAAGTGCACCTATGGAACGAATATTGATGGTAGAATGATTTTAAATAAACCCACTGTACTGTAATTATGAAATGTAAATGACAATGCTCTTTAATTAATAAGGCAACTCTCAGTTTGCCGAAAATTTAATTTGCGCATATTATGTAAAACACATACCAAGTGACGTGCATGGCAAAAAATGAAAATTGTACGAAAATTACCATGATGTTACAGGTTTACTCTCATTCCATCAAAGTTGTAATTCTTTAACTTTTTCAGCTTCCTCTCCTGCCTCCGGTAATACTCTTGAAGCCAATTTTCGTCAGCAATTGGCTCATCTGGGTAAGCATCCATGTAATAGTTTTCGCCATGCCCATCATGGCTACCTTGAGTGCCTTCATCGTGTGATTTTTCAATTAAATTTTTCAAGAGGCGTGCTCGTAGAAGCCTTGCTATGTGTACTTGAGAATGAATTTGAGCTAGACATTCCAACTTTTTTACGCAAAAATAGCTGATCTTTGAGCTTCGAGACTAAAATTACTATGTAATTGTATATCAAGTCTACGTAAACATGATCCTGGGATCCAGTCTCCCACAGGTGCGCACTTTTTCAACGAGCTGGCTTCTTTGAGCCCGGTTATCTCCGTAACTAAACGCTTTACGAAAAAACTAAATGATAACTTACTAACTAACTTTTTTAGCTCTGTCTGAATCACCAATAACCCATTTTGAGTTTATAAGCACTTTAAATACTCCCCTCCCCCCGATTAGATTTGTTCAGTTTGTCCCACCATTTTTCCAGCAATGCTGACTCTTCTAGAGGTGATAGGTATACCAGGGGCGGATCTAGGATTTTTCGTACGTTAGTCAAAATTCTAGATGTCATTGATGACGTAACACGTGACGTCATCACTGACATGATATACATTTTTCGTAGACGTATACGTTATAGAATAAAACTAAAGATGCTTAAAATGTAACTAAACAATGTCCGACATGTAAAAGACTGTTTCACCCTATGTCAGGGCTTATCAGCATGCCTAGGAAACACTTAACTGTGATCCGACATGGACAGCCCTTTAATTAAAAAGGCCTAATACGAGCACAAAATCTGGTTTTTAGGCGCCAGAAGCCCGCCTTCACACCTTTTGCAAGACCAAAAGGAGTTTGGTTAGAAATGGGTGACAATATGGGACATTTCATGGATGTGAAATTGCTCCGTTTTAAATTTTTCACACCATCCCAAGTCAATTCTAACCCTTTACCCCCCTCCCCGGGCCCCCTATGTCCTAACCTAATTAACCATGTCAACTATGGAAATGTCATTATTCACGTTTCCTCTAGTATTTTTCCTGCTAAATTTACATTATGGCCAACTTAATTACTGAGTTTGTAAAGACGTATTAACGTATTAAGGAGTGCACTAATAAAGATTCGTTTTCATAATCAATGAAATGAATTATGGAGTAGTATCTCCGCATTCCTGATGAAGAGCCTTTGCTCGAAATATATTGTATCGTTTAAGTAGGGAGTAGAGATTTTACTGCATTTTGAAGTATTCTATACCACCGTATAGCCTTATAATAAAGCCATACCTCCACGACCACAAAGAATAACAGTATCAACAATAGATGACAGTTTTGCCCTGTTATCCTCAACCTCTTTTTGAAGTTTGGCATCTAAAATTACATCAATTGGCTGGGCTGCCCCAGGAATTTGAGAAAGCAATGCTTGAAGAATGGGAAAAGTAGAAGCATGTAATCCCATTTCAGCCCCAGTCCCATGACCTGAATGTTTTTTAAAAGTAAATACTGCATTATTCCAGTGCAATAAAGGTTGAGAAAACAGTTTAGAAATCTTACCAGCCTTGCCAGGAAATCTATCACCAAATAGAACACAAGATAAACAAAAAGCACCATTAGTAGAAGGTGAATAACATAGCCATTTAAACATATCTAGCCACTCATGCCTAAAAGCTCCGCCATTTGTCTTGGGGAATGCATATTTTTTGTCTGGTTTAATAACATTTTGAATTAAATTATTAACTTCAGAATCAGACATACCTTTAACCATGTCTCGATAGTGTGCAACATCAAATTTATAAAAAAAACTAGGTTCACTAGGTTTATCTAAATTAGTGCCATGCAGAGTAGAGTTAGTAGAGGATCCCACCCTTGCATCACTTGTGGCTGCCCTTGGAACAGAGTTACTAGTGGCCACCCCTGCAACAGTATTACTGGTACTTGAAGACTGGCTGCTTTCAGACTTCTTTGAAACAGTAAAAAAATTTTTAATACCAGTATCAGGCAGATTCCTTGACTTTCCTTCCAAAGTTTTTATCACCTTAGAGTTAGATGGCATAGCAACAGTGATTACCTTCTGTTTTTTTGCAGTTGTTGTAGCTGCAACTGATTTTCGCTTTTGTGATGATGTATGAAACAAAGGAGAAACAAAGTGGTTATGTTTAAAGGCCTCCCCAGGCTTTACAGACCCTTCATAACAAAACAAAATATAAATTGGTTCAACAGTGTAGATCTCTGGTACACGAGGATTAATAATGGCATTAAATAGTACTTTTGAACGCTGCTGACCATAACCAGGGTAATAAGTATAAATATTGCATTTTATCACTGATGATAGACCCAATATACATAAAAATGATGACCATCTGCTATCATGGCAATTAGAAATTGCTTCTTGTTTAACCAGTGCATCATCAGTTAAGTTGGTATCTACAGATGTCATTGATACAGATAAAGGCAAAAGATTTTTGGCAGAATTTGCAAAGTGCTCAGTCTGCTCTTCTACTAAAGTACGAAAATAAGGGTGTTGAGCATAAAAATTGGCATTTAAAAAAAGTTCAATAGATGTTAAAATTCTCAAACATTTAAGTAGGCCATTGGTACCTGTCAATGCCAAAGAAACAGAGCTATACAGGCAATTGCCAGTTGCATCTGATCTAAAAATACAACCAAAGATTTGGGGATTAATAAATGTTGTGTACAGCCACTTCAAGTCTTTTGCACCTATAATCATGTTTGTCAGTTCTCAGCATTTTGAACTTATATACAGATTATACCCTACTGTCCTTACAAGTAGAATAGGTATTTTGTATGCAGCATACTTAAACTTCAGCCATTTGATGCGTTTATTTATATTTTACTCACTCTTCTCATAAGGTTAAAGTGATAAATTGCAAAGTAAATTATTAAAATTGATAAATGTATATACCCGTAGTCTAATAGTAAACGCTTTACACGTTACAACGTCAGAGAGCAAAGTTAAAATCTGATAATCCTACTGTGAAATTATGCATCAATGCATGCGCTAAATAATTGACCTTTGGACCTCATCTCGCACAAATATGCAAATATTGTTAAGAGCTTAAACTTAGGTTTACTAAATTTATCGGTGTTCAAAACCTTAAGAATAAAATTTATTCGAACTTACCTTATTGCCATACACTTCTTTGTCTCTTGAAAAAGACAGCGGGGAAATTGCATCTCAGCTTGATGGTTTCGGCCGAGAAAATTTCCTTGCATCCTCGCCAAAAGATCACTCACAGACAGAAATTTGGCAGAATGAATCTGCTTAAAATATTTTGTACTTAATGCTAGTAATCCCTCCTTATCGTTATTTTCAAATAACGACCTAACGTTCTTGAAATGTACGTCGTTCATTTCGATAACAGTAGATGAAACACAAACAAGCTTGCCTATAAAATTGCGCTCACAATATCGCATCAAGGAGCAGTTTGTAAAGAACAACGCGAAGCCGACAATGCTTGATATGGTATGCTTCCAAAATGAAACATTAGAAGCCCAATCAGAAGTGTTCTTAGTTTAACTTCTGCTCAATCTGTTACGCAAATACACCAATCACAAGCTGCCATCTATTGGCAAGATTAGTCAAATACCCCACATGGATTAGTCAAAATTTTGCAAATGTTAGTCAAAATAGTTTAACCAATCAGTATGCATGTTATGTAAGATTTAACCAATCAAATAACATGAACTAAAAGGCAGAATAGTCAGTTCTCATTTGAATACCGCTTATTTGACTAATTGTTTAACTAATCAATCGCTGGCTCAGAGTGCAAGAACTGATCGACGTTTTGATGCTGGAGTGTGATTGAATTTTGATGCGTAACTGAAATTGGAGAAAGGTTTGCGTGCCGGGACACAATTTCAATTTTTTCGTATGCTATTTTTTACGTTAGTCGCGTGACTAATCTGACTACCCCTAGATCTGCCCCTGAGGTATACTTCTATAAACCATGGATAAAGAAATATGCTTGAAAATAAATAATAGTGTTTATTTCATTACACATGCTTCCATGTATAGAGGAATAAAATACTGTTTTTGGAAACAATTTTACAGTTTGTTTAGAAGTAAGAACCCCAACATAGATGGACAGCACAACTGAAAATGCACATTTGAGAAAAATCATCAGGTTTAACCTTTTACTTTCTCTTCTTTTCCTTTCTTTCTTCTCCCCCTCCCCTCTCATTTGTGTGCCCAATCCCATTGCTCTTCTTTTTTTTCACTCACTTCGTTTCTGCTACCCTTGGATGAGAAACATAGAAGAATATACACCCCTGATAGCCTTCCCTCATGTATTATCACACTGATCCTAAATTTTCCTAGTTCATTCCTTTCCTGTCATTTTTCTTTTGCTCCTTCCTTTCCTTTTGTATCGGTTCTCTTTCCTTTTGCCTTGTTTTCCATTCCCTTCTTTCTCACTTTTCTTTGATTTTCTTCACTAGCTCTGCAGGAATGTGATGGGGTTTGTAATGTGAAGGGGTGTGTGAAGTTTAGCCAACACCTTAAGCAATTGGGCAAACATTTCAGAAGAAACCACCCAAATATTTCAATGAAAGATCATCGCTATTTAAAAAATCCATCTCCACAAAAGATTCACACACCAAAGTATATGAAATACAGGAAGAAAAGCAACAAGACATTACTTTTACCACACTTGAAGACAACACATACGATATTTTCCAGGGAAGAATACGACAAAGAATCATCTAATATGACCACTGACAGTTGTTCAAGTACAGATGAAACAGTAGTAAAAAAATATTTTGAAATTTCCCCAAAACATGACACCTTGACTATTGGACAAACAACACCAAGAAAGACCTTACATGAAGCAATGTTGGAAATTGAGAAAAAGTATGTTTCAAGGCTAAAATCAGGCAAATGCAAAAAAACCTACAAAAAGATATCATGCGGAAGAAAAAGTAAGGTACTATACACATAAAATTAAGTCATGGTATCAAGTTAGAGCCACTGCCTTATCTTTGCAAGACCCAAAACATGAAGACAAGTTGTCAGCTGCCAGATACTTAAAAAAAACCTGTATGGATGATTTTGATATAGCACAAATTTCAGAAGTCATGTACCTTCTACCGTACTTATGCCCTTATTACCGTGTTTCTGCATATCACAAATATGCAAAATTTAAATGTGTGTGCTCTAGAGGCGAGTGTTGTGACCCAGTTAACAGTGAGTTACGACTGTTTTGTAAAGGAAGGTGCAATGAATCCCTAAATCGTGAAGCTTGTAAGTTTTTAACTGCCCATTGCTGTATTGACTGGTTTCGCTGCCAAATATGTGATGAAGACTATCAGTACACTAAAAAGATGCAAACTAGTAATTGGTGAGGCTATTAAATAATTAAACATGCTCCATTTATTTACTGGTACATTTAAATAGAAAAGATACATGTAATAATACTGTTTATTATTTATTGAATTTGAGCGGTAGATGAAATTGTCATACCCGTTCAGCAGTTGCGTAAAGTTGGAGTTATGACATCATCGTAGAATACTGAAAACACATATACGACATTATGATGTAATTTATTTGTATATTGAAAGCACTTATGTGACCTTATGATGTCACACTAATTTATGCTGCTTATGCCAAATACAAATGACTTCTTGGAAGGGAAGGGTACTCAAATACAGAAAAATAATAAAACAATTATTGAATTCGGTTGTCGTAGGATATGAGGAATTATTACTCCGCCTGCCGTAGGCAAGGCAGAGTTTTAAATTTGCCCCGTTTCTGGTTTTTAAAATTTTTTTCGGTGTCTCAAGTTGGCACAGCGCTCATGGGTAATACTGCTGGGCACAAGCTGCGTGAGCCGACCTAAACACGGCGTTTAAACTCAATTTCTAGCGGAATATGTCAACAAAACATGCATGCTAGAACATCTAAACCGCAAGAAGGTTTTACGTGCAAAGATTCTCATGCAAAATGTTTTAAAACGACAAATTCCACAGCGAAACTTTACCGAGGAGCGATGGTAAAGTTTTTGAGTGTGTTTTCGTCATTTTCTGTTGTGTTTCCACTTTTAAGGAAATTTAGAAATTTCTACACAAGAATCAAATGCAAATTCTATTGAAATATCTATATACAATTTTTAACATGTAATAGTTGACAAAAAGGAACAGGAAGGTTCTTTATCAAAACATTGCTCCAGAAATGTTTTAAAACGGCAAATTCTGGTAGACTCCATCATTCCATGATTAAGGAGTGAGTCTAGGAAATGTGTTCCTAATTCTAAACACATTGTGATTTCTTTCCTTGGTTTTCTATTTCTACCTATGTTGAGATGCTAATATTTCGTTCAAAACTATTTATTTGCTTGTGGGATCTCATATCATTATAACAGGTAAGAGACATTTTACATTCCAATTCCAGAAATACATATGTTAGTCTAAAGTTCCCAACAAATTATATCATGGAGACTTCAGGCAGTGTGCTATAGAATAGATTTAAATGATGCTATCAGGTTAATATACGGATGTATTGTATAGACTTTTAGTAAAATTTTCTTTACTTGCAAAATAAAACAGCTATATGTTGGTGGTATTATGACAAAAGAATCTTGTTTAACATATGCACTATGAAAGTAAATGAAATGCAAATGCAATGAAATGCACTAAAAAATGCAATCCTACCAGGACTCTGGACAGAGTGCCTGGCAAGTCACTGAGACATTGATTTTTGGTTATCTTAGTGATTACATAAGATGTGCTGGCAATGTCTTACTGGTAAAATGCCTTGGAAGGTACCCTAATAATAATTGATTTAAAAAGGAATTAGTTGGGCAGAACAGAAATAAGTGAATATACCCCACCCCAATGAACTCTCTAGTTACATCTCTGCCTGGCCTTGTGTCCATTTTCGTTTTGGCAGGCAGAGTGAACGCCTTAGCAGGCATCTTGTTAAATTAAGGACTCCGTTTGTCTTATCTGCCTCAGCCTTAGGCAGATAACACAAACCTATGGCTTGACAATTCCTCACATCCCACTCCAACCTCATTCAATATATGTTTAATATAGAGTGCTCATCACCATATAGAGTAAATGTTACAGCTTGTGGTAATGTGAATTGCAACTAAAGTCAGTTGCTGTGTTATGAGTGGCTGAGAACCATATGGATAAAGAATGAACACAACTATACCAATGGAGCAGGCTGTAGTAGCAATAGCATGTACATTTAGTATTCACATAAAACAATCTAGAGTCTCGGAAATGCGATTTCCTGCGTTTTGAGAGCAACATTTAGCACTGAACGATGGTTAAAAATCAAGGCTTTTTTATAAATATTTCTGAATTTCAGACATATTTCTAAATCACATACATTTTTTAAAGAAAAAAAATTTAACATGTACAATTGGAAAAAAAGAGAAAAAATATCAAAAATGTATTGCAAGAATTTGTACTGCTTACCTTAACGAGCAATCATACAATACATCGAAATGAATGTACTTTTAAAAGGACAACATACCCACAGCGTTTTCCGCATAGATTTCAGCATTTAAACCACCCTCAATACATGAATAATGAAAAGTAGGCCCATGATCATTACATTTCTGTGTAAAACAGCAAAGCGACTGATCAAGCGCCGCCTTTCCCGTCTACCATATTCATAGGATAATGTTCCAACAGCAGCAGGATTAGACGAGGCAAAATATTGATAGTAAATAATGTTCCAACAGCAGCGGGATTAGAAGAGGTAAAATGACAGCAGGATGACAGGATCATCAAGTAATACGTTCATAGTAAAGTATCTTTTAAAGGCAGCAGGAGGACGCACAGGATCATCACGTAATATGTTCATAGTAAAGTATCTTTTAAAGGCAGCAAGATGACAGGATCATCACGTAATATGTTCATAGTAAAGTATCTTTTAAAGGCAGCAGGATGACAGGATCATCACGTAATATGTTCATAGTAAAGTATCTTTTAAAGGCAGCAGGATGACAGGATCATCATGTAATATGTTCATAGTAAAGTATCTTTTAAAGGCAGCAGGATGACAGGATCATCACGTAATATGTTCATAGTAAAGTATCTTTTAAAGGCAGCAGGATGACAGGATCATCATGTAATATGTTCATAGTAAAGTATCTTTTAAAGGCAGCAGGATGACAGGATCATCACGTAATATGTTCATAGTAAAGTATCTTTTAAAGGCAGCAGGATGACAGGATCATCATGTAATATGTTCATAGTAAAGTATCTTTTAAAGGCAGCAGGATGACAGGATCATCACATAATATGTTCATAGTAAAGTATCTTTTAAAGGCAGCAGGATGACAGGATCATCACGTAATATATGTTCAAAGTTAAGGTTATTCCAACAGCAGGACGATTATTGGATCATCAACTTAAATGTTCAAAATACAATACGAGATTTGTTCATGTCAACAACATTGGTTGAAATTATTTTTCCGTCGTTTTGGAAGTTGTTTGTTTATTTTCTTCATTGTCGTCAGGATGTCAAGAAATTGCATTCTTGTGGGGTTCTGTCTGGCGAAAGTGTTGATGACTTCGTCAACATCAACGGTTATATCGTCGTTAATGTGCATCTGAGCAAGCCCATTTAACCTCTCGTTAACCATTGTGCTTCGAAGCCAAGTTTTCATTCGACGAAGAGCAGAAACTGATCGTTCGCATTTACATGTAGTAACTGGTACAACTGCAAGAATCTTGAGAGCGGTAAAAATATTTGGAAATGCAAGTTCGTTACAATTGCGCAAAGTATCAGCAACTGAATCGTACTCAATTTGTTCGAAGCCCTTTCTCCAACTGCTTTCCCACAGCCCTAATTCTGCATGGATGGCCCGATAATTTGGCATGTCATCTTGATACGCGGAAACGAACTTCATGAATTCTGTTTTCCAGTTAACGCCTGTGCACTTAAGAAAAATACCAGGTATAATGTAAAATCCATTGTAGAGGTTACACATTTCTGACGGAAATCGAAACTCAATTTGCTCAATGAGGTGGTCAAGAAGTGGGATGGTTAATTTCACTTGGTAGTAATCACAGCCGCTAGCAGCAGGATTATTTTCACGAGCATTTTGAACCTTGCATATTCGAGGAATCTTTTCTGCTACCCTAACAGTACTGGCCAACTCGAGGGCTTGATTATAGTATTCGTCGTGAATATCATCGACTGACTCGCGCAAGTCTTTGAGACATGCCTTTAAAAGATTAACATGCTTGAGGGACTCAACAATGTCGATCTTTCTTTCTTGTAACTGAAGGGTCAGTGATAAAGTGTGATGAAGGACATTAGACGTAATAACAAGAGATGCGATGAATTCAAACGAGGTTATTGCATTGTAATGAAGCGCGGCATCCCTAGTGGAGTTGTCAAAATCGCGATTGTCATTCGACTTCATGTACCATAAGCTTTCGAAGATAGCTTCAAACGCCTCAACAATTCCATCTAGAGAAGCTATTCGTTGGACCCAGCGTGTCGTTGAAGGAGCTGCCAGTTTTTGTCGCTTTAAACCAATTTCTGCGATTTTTTTCTTCAACAACAGCATACGTTGAGGTGAGGGGGTATAAAAAGCTGTAATCTTTTGGGCAACTCTTAACATTTGGACTACTGACGGCAGTGTACATGCTTTGGCAACAACTAAATTCAAGCGATGACTAGAACAATGGACGTACAAAGCTTTTGGGTTTTTGTTTAAAATCCGACCAGAAACTCCCTTTATCTTGCTAGACATTGAACTGGCGCCATCATAACCTTGGCCACGACAATTTCCAAGGGGTAAGCCAACTTCTTGTAACGTGTCTTCGATGTTCTTCGCTAGTGCCTCACCCGTCACTCCTTCACACTCAACAAACTTTACAAATCTTTCGTTAAGTTCTTTGTTCGAATCAACATAACGCAAGACAATTGGCATTTGTTCAATACTGGCGCAATCAGTTGCCTCATCTCCCAGAACCGAATAAATAGGACAATTGCTGTTGCCAATTTCTGCCACGAATTTTTCTCGGACTTGGTTCCCACAGATTTTAATCAGTTTGTTCTGTACTGTCTTGGAGCGGTAAGTAGCATTCTTCTTTCCCATTTCAAAATGTTGTCTGAGCTTTACATCACCTGAATCGACCCTGAAATATAAAAGAGCTTGAAAGTTCCCAGGATTGGTTGAGGCATAATGTTGGAAATCGTCGCGATGACCTCTCAAAGAAAGATTCTGCCAGCCAGCATAACTGTTTTGATGATAGAAGTAAGGATCTCTCGATTGTGTTGAATACGTGAACTTCTCATGTTGTCGGCTTGCTCATCTATGCCTTTAGTTTCTTCTGTCATCACGCTTCTAAACTGCACCAAACGTAACATGTTTCGTAATGTAACGTAACATGTTCATGCACCAAACGGAATGTTTCTGATGTTGTTCCAGTCTTGTTGCAGCACTTTGCCAGTTGGTTAAAGGATCCTTAAATAATTTTGACAATTTCGAGCCATTATGCCCACATTGATGGCCAAACAAAACACAAGAAAGACAAAAAGCTCCGTCATACATTTTAGAATAGCACAACCAAGACCAACGATTCAACCAGCTTGCACAAAATTTTCGACGCAAAGTTTGAGAAAAAGAAAATTGGAATTCTGAGGGTGGCTTCCAGTGATTGTTTATTAAATTAAGTTTGGTGTCATCAGCAATTGCTCCCATGGAAACAAATCGTCCAATGTCCAAGGGATCTACATCGGAAAGCTCGGCTTTTACTCGTTTCTTAAGCAATTCACATGCATTTTCATTTCGTTTCATTTGACGGTCCTGAATAAAATTTTAGGACATTTTGAATTATGGTCAGGTTGGTGCTATTATAGATAAACACTATTGAACATACCAGTAACCAGTAATTGAAAAATATTTGAAAACGTAGGGTAGATTAACTGGGGCCAGTTGTACGAAATACGAAAAGTGATTTTTTTTAATTGTCATACAAATTATTGAAAAGCAAGGGCCAACAGATCTCGAACTCCCTTTTAAGATTCAACTTAAAATACTGAACTGTGATCTGGGTTATACCAAGAAGTGAGCACTAGGCAATTTCAGAAAGTTCTATCCTTGAGCAACTAATTTTAAACAACAACAATAATGACAGAACTCTGGTCCCTAGGGTTTGGTAAAAAAACCGTAGGAGTTCACCAGAGGCTTTACTAGGGTTGCACCAAAACTCAATTAGGGGAATTAACCTAGCTGACTAAATTAACCTTTAACTCACGTTTAAGCATGGTCCCTAAAGGAGCACACTCCATTTTAATGATCTTGCCATCATTTGCAATTGTTTGGTGCACAGAAGGCTTTTTTGCTGCTGTTGGAATATCTTTAATTACATCAACCTTGCCTATAGGTACAGAACCCCCTAGAGAAAAAAATGCACCAAAAAATATCATACATGTGCATCCAGGCATAATCATATCACTCATGCTTTTGCTTGCTACTCTGATGCAAAGTCTATTTGAGCTGTTGCATTTATTCACATATACAGGAGTATAGCAACTAGCAAGCAAAAACATGAATGTTTTTGCCCAAATTAGTTGCAAATTTTGTATACACAGATTTTACTACTTCCATGGCTAATTAATTATTACAAATACAATTCAACCCATTATGCTGCAATGCAACCATAACAATACATATTTTGTTGGAAATTAATTCACAATAAACCCATAAACCATTAGCCAGGTAAACCCCAACAAGATTAAGAAATCAATGTTATTGATAAATGTAATCACTAATCATGTGAGAAATTAATGAGTCATGCAAAAGTAAACATACTATATAACGTATAATCCTGCCTGGCTCTCTCCCAGACGCTATGGTACATTGCAGTGGAAATGACTCATTTCCAATGCAATTTCAAATGACATAGTTACATTGTATATGAAACACTTGCATCATCAACTTACCTTCAGAAGTGCCCTGGTCGTTCTGTAAGCTGTCAGATCTGAATAGGTCAGTAATCTTAGGTTGAATTTTTTTCTTCGGCATATTCTTCACAATAAATTCCACAAGTGGTACAAAGTGATTAGGTTGAAAGTTCTCACTCATTCCAGGAAGAGTATGAATGCCATCAGTAGTCCACATCAGAATTAGTTTAACTTCCTGAACTAGCTTATTTTTAAAGTTGTCATGGATCAGTCGTGGCAATACAGTACCATTTTGAAATTGCGAGTATTTGGTCACCTGCTCCAACTTTTCTGGATAAACCGAAGTAATATTCATTCCGACAACTGACGACAAGGCAAATACACACATAAGGGAGGCATAGGTCCCAGAAGTAGAATTTCTGATCGCTTCTCGTTTAACAACCATCACCCTGCTGCTAGAATCCTTCCTGTCATATCCATCACACAATGCAGAATCAGATACTGTGGCAGAAAATGCAGTATTATCTGATTGGAATATGTTAGACTTTTCTTTGATGTATGGGTGCAAAGCATAGAACTCTTGATTGTTGAAAAGCTCGATACTTGTCAAGTCTCTAAGATACCCACACAGATCTTACTTGCCACAAAGTAACTTTGAGCATGCTCTATAGAGGCAATTTCCATCACCTTTAGTGAGTACAAAATAAAATTGATAATGAAGAACTCATGAACCTAAATTTATAATAAACTAGCACAGAAAAACAGGGCCAATTAACATACTTTCTATGGTCTCTGGATAAGGCATACAGCCCCAGATAGTGGAACTGAACTCATGCTTACAAAAACTCAATAATCATTTCCCTATAATGTACTATAATTGAAATTGAAATTTGCCTATAAATTGAAACAAATCAAATAGACAATCCCAAGTCCTAAACTAAGGCACTATTAAATTGTCTAGTAGGTAAATGCAGGATACCCCCCCCCCTCCCACAAGCTAGGGAATATTTTTGCCAGTAATTTTATATAGTGCACAGATAAATAATATTGTATATCAAGTATATGGAATAAATGGAATAAATGGCACTTATTACAGAGGCACTTTCACTTACTTTAGAGCTCTCAATTCTCCACATAGCTGCCAATTCTGGACAATATGTTTGGGAATCAACAGTTCAGTCAAAGTATCCCTTCCATTCTTGCCCTTCATGAATGGATTCCAAGCTTTAGATTTCGAAATGAAATCAGTGACTTTCATTTCACACTGTCTCCTTACCGCTTCGATTTCGAAGGCATTTTCCTCTCGAAGCAAGCACAATAGATCGTACTTCATTTGCATATCTTTGTTTGCTGCCATGACTTCGAGAAAGCGTGGGTCGAAAGAACAAGCTTCGTGTCATCGTGTGGCTTCGGTGATCGGTTGATTCAGTGTGACCAGATGTTCGTCAGCGGATTTTACTAAACCTTCGCTAAAATTTTACTAAATTGGCCAAAATTTTACTAGATTATTGGGGGGGGGGGTGTTGAAATTGAGCCAATTCCCAAAGCAAAAATTTCATGAGTCATGTGATGAGGTTACCTGTAAGTTTTTTAATAGCAAATTTATATTTTTAATAGCTTCGCAGTTATTTTGCAACAGAGTTTAACAAAGTAAAAGTGAACAAAGTAACAATATTAATAAGATAGGTCTTTCAAATATGCCCTTGCAAACTATTTTCTGCCACATTAGGTTCATCAGTCCCGTACATGACTTTCGCATTATGATAAATTTTTTTACAGCAATTAAAATCAATGCCTCAGATTGCCGGATATCATGTACATATGAATCCGTTGTGGTTTTTTTTACACTGCCTTTCACTCTTCCTCAATTACTTCTTCAGTCCCGTACACAGCTTCAACGTTGTGATAAATCTCTTTGTTGCACTTCAGAATCATTTCCTGGGATGGCTTGAAATGAGCACAAGAATCTGCTTCATTTTTAACACCTTCTTTCACAAATATGAGTGATGCAACACCTTCGACAGAGAATCGGTTCCTGTGAACGGTTTTAATCAAGTTCACTTGCGAAAAGACACGTTCGCTATCAGCGTTGCTGACGGGGATTGTAAACATTACCTTGATGAATGCCAATAAATTTTGATACTTTTCCGAATTTAAACGAGCTACTTCTGCCCAAAACACCTCTGTAGGAACCCCAGCGCATCAATCGACCAGACTGGAAATCTCATCATCGTAAATAAATTCTCTCCACTCTTGAAGATTTTCAGGCGAGACAACATTTGGAAACCGTGAGGCAATGTTAGCGATACTTTGAACGGAACCAGTTACAACCGTCTGTGGATCGAGGAATTTTAACTGTTTGAGAACTTCGTTATCCAGTGGTAATCGCTTCTTAAGCTGGCAGCAAAGTTCGACATAAAAATGTCGACACCGCTGAAAAAAATGCTGTAAGTCACCTTTGTTTAATGCCGTGTACTCCTGCAATACCAGGATCTTCGCTACTTCAACGCCGAGATAAATTTGGGAAAGCGGCACATGGTTGATGCTGTTAGATGGATCAAGAGCGGTTACATCTCCTTTCACCAGCGAAGGTTTAACGAAGCAACTTAAAAGAGCTTTGTATGCAGAAATGCAATCAGAGTAAAAAGTATGAACTGATGGCGATTCTGACTGAAATATAGTATTCATTTTATTGACTACTGGAATGACGTATTTAAGGAATGCTAAGTAAAGCTTAGTGAAAGGATTTGAAAACTGCTCATAAAGAAATTCAGAGGCTTGAAGCCGATCAACCAAATGCTGCCCATTAAAATAGAGCTTTAAAGCAGCCCATTGGTTGAAAATTCTTTCTACACAGCTTCCAAAAGAAAGCCACCTGATGCTGTAGAATCTTAACATTCGGTACTGGTTGGAATTTGTAAAATCTTGAAATTCTTGAAACTCGAGTATTCGTTTACTGGAACAAGAAAAGTAATTGTAGCATTCTTTCACCAGTTGCTCCAAGTGTCGTGGTAGAACGGAACACGCATGGCTAACAGCCAATGCACAGGAATGACAAGCACACTTTATAACCATGCATTGCGGATTTGCAGCCAAAATTCGGGTTACAATACTATTGTTGTTGCCGAAAATAACATTTGTAGTGTCAGCAGAAAAACCAACAACATGACTTATTTCAATATTGTGTTTACGAAGATCGTTTTCCATCGTTTGAAAAAGCTCAGCTGCCGTTTCGCCCTCGACTGGTACTAAATTCAACAAACGTGTGTTAACTTTCAACCGCTTTTCACAAAAGTACTTGATTACAATTGCCATACATTTCTTGGTTCCTTTGTCCGTTGTTTCATCGATTATGAGGGAAACAAATTTTGGACTAATTAGCATCAAGTAGCATCAATGTCTTTTCGGAGATTAGATTTGAAAGACTGGACGAGTACGTTGTACGTTAGTGCAGCTGCCTTTGTATGTTTGCAGGAGAACCCTCTAGCTATAGCAGAATCATGAAATGTTTCCGAGATGAGGGGTGAAAGGTGATCCATTACACGAAACGATATGTTATGTTCTGCTAAGAAACTACAAAT
Source organism: Muricea muricata (assembly GCA_963855995.1). NCBI lineage: Eukaryota > Metazoa > Cnidaria > Anthozoa > Malacalcyonacea > Plexauridae > Muricea > Muricea muricata. The sequence continues at coordinate 52,129,461 of OY979716.1, read as the reverse complement.
TTTCAATTCTGCTCTTTTCGTCTCCTGGGTTAATTTGTCATCCGATGTGAAAAACTTAGACAACTAGTAAAAAGAAAATTTTTACTGTGAATAATATGGCTTACTATGGCTTGCTGTCAATTTAAATTTTCCTGTAAGAAATCATAAAACAGTAACTAGTAACTACACTTGCTTTTGAGCTCCCTGTCATATTCTTGGCCAGTGTCATGTGTCTGCTTCCTTTGGCATGTAGACGAAGTGTTGCCAGACGAGCTTGAATTTTGCAATTGCAATATTTACAAAACGCATGGTTTTCAGATGTGCTGCATTTGCTTAACCATTGCCCAAACTCTGGCATTAACTCCCATTCACTTCAATATTTTTGAATGTACGTTTTCTCGTTTTTTCTTGCCTTCTTTTTCGGCAGACTCATCTTCAGTTCCCACACAAGTGCCTTCAGAGTCTGGTTCAGACAAGTGACTACCACTATCCTGTCTATCCATATTTAAACGTTAGTACTAGTGTGGCAAGTGGCAACATAATAAGCATTGTAACTTGGAATTGGAAATCGGTCAATCGAACAAGCAAAAACCGGAACCGGAAATATATTATTTATTATATTGTTTACAATTTTTATCCATACAATTGATACTTCATGTTATGCATACTAAAAAGGTATGACTAATAAAATGACGTAGCCCGAAGCATGCAACAGCGAACAGGCTCTGATTTGCTCCAATTCATGCATGGGCGAGCCAAAGCATAGCCTCGGAAAGACTAGAAACTGTAATTTTTTTGATTTTACCAAAAAAATTACCAAATTCTTGGATTTTGAGAAATTTTACCAAAAATTTTACCAAAAAATCTTTTTTACTAGATTTCTACCAAAATTGTCAAAATTTTACCAAAAGTAAAAAAATATACTGAATATGGTCACACTGGGTTGATTGCTTCGCTACGTCACAGTAGATTTATTGCAAATGCATCAGTGCACTGATGCGAGCGCCGGCAACCTGCACGCGATGCATCGCTCAGCGGACCTAAATCTACTGTGACGTAGGCAGAAAAAGGCTATAAAACAATGGTTTTGATGATGTCACAGTAGATACCGCACAGAAAAAGACTCGAGACCGATGCATTCACCGATGCATACCAGATCAACTGTGACGTAGTGATGCATTCGCTTCTACTGTGACGTATTCACTGGCCGTATAATACAACAACAGGCAAAACATGGAAAAAATTTTCGCGAATTATTTTACGTTAATTTAATCTGGCGCAAAATGACATAAACAAATGATTTTGTATCGCTCTGATGGTGTATTTACGAGTTGAAGAGAACTTTAATGAATGATCTGGGCATTATGGGGTTTGGAATTATATACATTTTAGTTTTACCGATTAATAGCTCTGTATAGCTCTGTATAATGTAAATTTAAGAGAGTCAAAGATTCAAATTTGAGTATTTCTGACTGATGCATTAGCATCGTTTGCATCGGCCTAGATCCGCCCCTGTTTCGCACATGAATTTTTTGGGCATATGGTGTGGAGCAGACTCCCAGATTCACTAGAAAAGTCAAAGACTCAAAGTTTTATTTAAATAAGCACAGTCTAAAATGCATAACACCTGGAGCAGCTGGAACAAGTTTAAAGAACAAAAAATAAATAAACACGGAACAGCTGGAACGACTGGAACAAGTTTAAAGAACGAATAATACGTATTCCTCCGTCTAGTTGTTCTGCGTTTTTTACTGTGCCAATTCCCAAATTATAATAAATATACGGTAAACTTTTTTTACAAGTTATGTCCACGATTTAAGGTATAATTCAATCGTCGAGCAGCATATGATCGTCACTATTGTCATGAAGGTCACAGCTATCGTTATCACTGTCATCCGAAATTCTGATTTCAAATACGTCTTCATCTTCATCATCTTCAACATCAGAACCGTCATTGGACACGTCGTCAATTCCCAACTCATTCGTCTTGCAAGTTGCCCTCACAAAATTCCACAGTACTACAAAATTTATATTCTTGTTGAGGTAAAGATTCCAAGATCTGAGTGTCGTAGTCGCCAAGAATACCTCTGATTGTGTACAACTAGTTTTCTTCTTCATGTGCACGTTTTTGCATGAGGAAGCTGGGACCTCTCAAATGCAATGCGGGATCTGCGTTATGCTTTTCAACGAATGCTCGAAAAGCATCTTTCCTTTCGGTATGGTAATTTACCAATCTTGCTATTTCGACAACTTTACAACTTTAAAATCTTCATAAACGGAAGACTCTGGGTCTTTCACATTCTCAAAATCAAGACAACTGGGAAGTCCTTGAACACAATCACACCACAAAGTCAGGGAAGCATTGCGCTTTTCTGCGGGGGCCTTTAGTGTGTTTGTTGTTTTAGTAATTTGTTTGCTCAGCTTAATGGCAAATCATTTCAGACATTTTGCGTTGTTAGAAATGCAATGAGACAAATGTTTCATACTTCATGAGCCCCGTACGATGGAATTTTCGAATCCGACATCCCATCAGTTACAAGTACATTTCTTAGGAATTTTAAAAAAGTAAAAATTGTGCAAAAAAATGCATGATGGTAAATAGCAAACTTTTCCTGTGGACAATTAACTGTTACTTATGTATAATTACAGAAAAGTTTGATTTAGTACATTAAAGGTACAGTATATATCGCATTCTGCTTGAGCGATATTTACTTGCAACAACAAAATCATTACCAAACTGTTTTATTTGATGCTGAGCAAAATGAAGAAGTGCATCAGTCAAGACATTGACTTGACGCCCAGTGGTCATTTCCTTTGTAATAGAGGAGAATCTCCTCAGGTAGGACCACAGCCTTTCTATAGCTTTGCCATCAGTAAGTCCAAAACCACTTTTTCTTCTTGGACTAAAACCGATCTAAATTATTGTACGGTACACGAATACGTCAGAATTAGCAAGTTCCCACGTCCATTTAAATTTCATTGGTTCACCGAGTATACAGTAGCACCCGAGTAACAATCATCTCATTTAATTTTGCTGTGCACTTGTAATTACAATAAAGCGTACTGTGAATAAACATAATAGAAAAAGAACCTGACACAAGGACTTGTGGCCATAAGAATGGAATACAGGAACCGCTAAATCGACCCTTGTCAGAATGTCTAGCGTTTTTCTAAAGAAATTAACAAAGTATAATTTCATCATTCAATTTTGCTATACAGGTAAAACATTTACTGGTTGAATATGTAGAGCAAAGCTTTCACTGAGCAGTACAAAACATAAATTTGAATACAGTTGCATGTACAATACTGTACCTCTAAATCGGCTTGAAGAGTGCAACTAATATCGTACATAATTTTAAGGTCAATACCACTCTCAATCGATGATAGCAGACGCTCTGTCTCAAATACTGAGTATGCTATCCTATAAGATGGAAAATTGTCAATTCTGCTTTAATACAGTATACATGTTCATTGTTGAACATATAGAAAATTAGCCAAAATTTACAAAATGCAAACGCCCAAATTTTAACCTTTCTCCATGCTTCATACTGATAAAACCCTTTGGATACTTGTGCCTACAAACTCGACCGAACACTCCTTTTTCGTTAAACAGCTTGTTTATTCCTTTTGACCGTAACATATTATCCACTTCTCCTGCAATCCTTGAAAGTACGAAACGAAAAGAAGAAAACTTTTAAGTATGCTAGCAATGACATTAACAAAGGTCCACATCAGTACAGTATGTTTTACAAAGTTGTTCTAGCTATAATTATGTAATCTCCACAGAAAGCAATTACAGAAATGTCTAACAATGGTATATGTTTTCATTAATTTGGCATAGAACGAACCATAAAGTTTTACCACTTTTTATTGCAGTTTTACAAAATTTCAGTCTAGACTTAAAAAGTTTAGGTTTTGATAGTACATCTCTGTTTAAATTCATGCAATTTTGTAAGCATGATTTTGAGAGTTATTTCAATGTGTACAGTATGTCAGCTAATCTGCTCCAGCTTGAATATCCTGAATAATCCTTTCTAAAATATCAAAAATTGGCTTGACATATACAAAAACAATTAAAAAGTGCCATTTGCTCACACTGGCCGTTTTTATACTAGAGACGATATTATCGTCTAGACGATAATACCGTCTAGATGATAATATCGTCCAGTATAAAAACACGACGTCCAAAATAGGACGACGAAAGTAGAACAAATATATCTACCCGGAAGTTAGTTACCGGAAGCATAGAAATTTTGCAAAGCTATTGAAATATGTAAGAAACATGGATGGTAATCTACTTACCAACAGCAATTTATGAAGTCTGTTGCCAGGAAAAATGAAAGGCAAAAGCAAGAGATGGAAATGTTTGTGAAAAGGAAGACAAAGTCAAGGAAGACAAAGTCAAGGAAGAGGCAGCTTTTGTCAGAGATGGACGAAGAACATGAACAAGCGGCAATGCTTGGCTTGTGCGCAGTGGCAATCAAGAAACCAAGGAAGATACGAGATAAAAATGAAGCAAGAGACACGTCATGGTGGAAAGTGGGTTTGTTAATTGGAGCCATGTGGCAGTTAAAAAGCACCTGCAATTGAACCGAGCTACATTTTAGTTTATACTTGAGAAAAAAAGAAATAAACTTGAAAAAAGTCGACTTGGTTGAAACCAACTCCTACCTTACCTCATACTTGTCTTGTAATTTGTCTGCATAGATTGGTTGGAAATACAGTACAGTAGGAGGGAGACCTGTTTGGTGTAGCTGAATCTACTGCAACAGTAATTTTTAATGATATGTTTGTAAAATACTGGTTTCAACCTTTTTTATGACCAATTTGTTAAACTACCAGAAGCTTCTGCTGAATGGAAACAGGAACTCAAAAACTTCCTGGAAAATTGGGAATTTCCGTGTGTAGGAGCCTGGGACGGGTTTCATGTATATGTCTGCACAAAATTAAAGAATTATTTTAGCTTTAAGAAAAGATATTCTGTTTCCTGTATGGGATTTATTGCCTCTAACAAAAAGTTTTTCTGGGCAGCTGTTGGGGCACCTGGTTCAACACATGATTCCAGGTTACTCAGAAGTTGCACGCTTTTTCACGAAATTGAGCAGGGATGTGTCTTCCCTAATTCTGTATTACGAACAAACGAGTATTGGGATATGTGTAGTGTAGGTTGAAGAATATAAAGCATATAATAATGGCCTGCACTGCCCTTCACAACATATGTATTGAAAAGAATGACCCTTGCAAACCTCGGGGGGGGCTGGAGGTACAAAAATTGCACCTTTTCTGCAGCAGAGGAAATAAAGAGAAAACCACAACTCAGGTAGATCAGGTGAGATCATGGATTACCAATTGGTTATGGAATATATGCCAACAAAGACAGCAAATGATTTAAAAATTTTGCAGTAACACTGTTGTACATTTGTCACTTTTTGCCTAACATATACTATCAAAAACTAGATCTTTAAAATATACTCAGATACATGTGAGGCCATATTATTTTAATTTCCTTTCACTGAAATCTTCCTGTCTGATTAATTATTAATAATTTTGTGAAAAAATCTTATTACTGCATGTCAAACCGTGTACAAACGGTGTTTAAAAAGTGTGGAATTTTTCATGATAAGGCAGAAAAATATCAGTGATATAATGAAATACACATTATACAGTAATTTGTAATGAGTACTTTGAAATGCAGAAATTTGAAATACAATAACATGATAATATTAGTCAACTAAGTCAAGGTGTCAATCAAGACTAGTGAGACCAGTCAGTGCAGTGGTATTATTTTCATTATTGCTTTAGCCCTTTGGATGTATGATCAAGCATTTATCATGCAAAAACTACTCCAGTATTTTGAAGCACTGGTGACACACGTGACAACACAATTAAAGTACTCGATATTCAACTGGAATGGCAGAGCACCCCCTCCCAGTTCATGCTGGATCCATTCCTGATTTGAGCAAACACCCTTTATAACCATTTCTTGTGCTGTTATAATAACTACAAAATTTGAACACATGAACTACTACTCACTCAATATGAAATACAGTATAACAGATGTCTCTGTTTAAAAGGGGTCTCTTGTGAATAGAAATGTTTAATTAGGTTTGGGTTTAAAGTTTTTGTCTGGTGTGACAACAATTGTGCTTCAATTTAAAAGAACAGAACAGAAAATTTGAATATTAACAATGTATTGAAAGCATTCTTACAATGCTAAAGGCCATTCTTTGAATGCATGCCTGTGTTTGTTAGCTCCAATAAAAAGAATATTGCAGTCAATTTCAGACCGCGCTTGCTTGCCAACTTCGTTGGAAAATTGGAAACTACATACCAAACTTCCAAATTTGGTAGCCAGTTAGATTTGAAGTTCGCAACTTAACCCAACCAAAAGTACAGCAAGTCAGCAAAATCTGTAACACGACAGTCGTGGCAAATATGTCAGAACTGGAAAGTTTTATCGGTGCTTTTGCAGATAAATTGGATACTGATACAGTATATGTTATCAAAAACACATTGCAAATAAATGGATTTACAACAAGGTTACAAATTAAATTGATTTTTAATTTGTATTATATTCAGACGTTGAAAGACGAGTCCTCTCTTGGAGGAAAAGTACGCTCATCTGATCGAGCTGATAGTATGGAGCCTTCAAATAAGGTTGGTTTATGTCTTTTATGTTATGTATTCATATATTTATTATTATCGTGTAACATGAGAATATTACAGTAAACAAATGCTGTGCTCATTGTACTCTTGTGTTGACTGTTCTGTGTAATTTTTTACACAGGTATTACCAGCGTTACAGATACAAGAGGACAAATTAAAGAAACAGTTGGTGAAGGAAAGACAGGAATGCCTAGAACTAGAAATGAGTATCAAGTCAATGTTGGTTGCAATAAAAGAACAGCTGTCACCATGATATGGGTACCCTCGTGTTTTGTGTATCCCAATACTCATATCACTAGCAAATATGTCACAGTGGACTTAGACGTAAGCATACTGTTTTACTATATTAAACTTGACTAGCAAAAGGTATTATATTTAAGACTATTCTCACTCACTGGGACTGTATGTACTTCACCAAATTTAGCTAAATAGGGAGCGTGTAGCTCGACAATCATTACTCGCCCTTTGGGCTCGCACTTTAGCTAAGTTTTGCCTTATTTGGTGAAGTAGATACAGTCCCAATATATCTTAATTCTTAAATATATATAATACCTTTTGCTGGTAAAGTTTAATATAGCAAAACAGTCCACTGTGACATATTAGCTAGTGATATGAGTATGGGGATACACAAAACACGAGGGTACCCATATCACTGTGACAGCTGTTCTTTTATTTCAACCAACATTGACTCGATACTCATTTCTAGTTCTAGGCATTCCTGTCTTTCCTTTACTAACTTTTTCTTCAATTTGCCCTCTTGTATCTGTAATGCTGGTAATACCTGTGTTAAAAAGTACACAGAACAGTCAACACAAGAGTACAATGAGCACAGCATTTGTTTACTGTAATATTGTCACGCTACACGGTAATAATAAATGTATGAATACATAATATAAAAAACATAAACCAACCTTATTTGATGGATCCATACTATCAGCTCGATCAGATGAGCATACTTTTCCTCCAAGAGAGGACTCGTCTTTCAACGTCTGAATATAATACGAGAGCAAATTAAACATCAATTTAATTTGTAACCTTGTTGTAAATCCATTTACTTGCAATGTGCTTTTGATAACATTTACTGTAACAGTATCCAATTTATTTGCAAAAGCACCGATAAAACTTTCCAGTTCTGACATATTCGCCATGATTGTGTTGCAGATTTTGCTGACTTGCTGTACTTTTGGGCGGGCGAAGTTGCGAACTTCAAATCGAAGTTCACAAGTTTGTTCGCTAATTGGCTACCAAATTTGGAAGTTTGGTATGTAGTTTCCAATTTCCTAATGAAGTTCTCAAGCGCGCTTGGTAAAGCAATCTGAAATTGACTGTAACAAGCTGATTCTAGTCCATTTGCTAGCAAAGGAAAGTGATCAAAAATATATTCAGTTCCAAAACATTTTATGAGAAACTACCCTGCCTACTATAACCATCCAAATTTGTAATGTGTGGTTCCTGAGAGGATACTTCATTAAACCACCTGAGAATACTGCTTCTGGATACTGAGAATACCGTTGAGAATACCCTTGTGTATATTGTTGCTGTGGTTGTGGCTGTTGTATAGAGTTCTGTGATCGAACCATGATCTCCATGAGGCACAATTCACATTGCTTGTTTAACTCGCCATGCTTTTCTTGGTACTTGAAAAATGCTTCTTCTCTCTTACGTTCAGCTTCAGCCCACATCTCCATGTACTTCTCTTGTGATTTTTGAAGACTATCAAAACTTGAAGCTAATTTACATATAGCTTCTTTCTGAGAAGTTACTGTATGTTTTCTGGGTTGCGAAGACACACTTGAAACAAACTCTACTTTTTTTGTCAACACATCTTTACTGTTTGTAGAACTGAAAAAATAACTCATTCCCCCACAGTACTGAAAGTGTATATATTAAGCAAGTTATGTCCAGATTCTTCTGCAGGTTGCAGTCTATTTTCAATGGTAGCACCAGCAGAGATGGCATTTACCTTCCCAAATATAATGATATTTTGCCATTCTTGATCTATTTTAAAATTCTCATTTACAATCATGGGCATTGACAATATATATATCATATATATAATATACAGCTAATTCAATTAAGGTTGACATCAACAATAGTCAAATGGCAAATGTGCAATATGCATGAGCGTAAAAAAATGATGGTAATAATATAGTTTTAAATAAGATCAACACATCAGCAGCCTTGCTGGGTTACAAATATAGTATCTAGTATGATATTTTTTAACATCCGCATGCATGTAAAGAATCATTCTTTTGGCACTTGATCGATCATATTGTACATTTGACTATTGTCAATTTCAACCTTAATTGAATTAGCTGTATATATGGTATGTCTTAGTTTACCTTCCAAAAGTTGCACACCAAAAGTTAGTACCTGGCTCCTGACACTTTTTTGTCAAGAGAAAAGCACTAGCACTCTGTGCCTTTGAGTGAAAATGATCCATGGATTGAAACTAGCTTTCAGTTTCTAATTATTCATTGTCCAGCTGGAAATATCAGGTTATTGCCTTGGTCTATAAAAAGCAGAAGCTTTTGCTAATGGGTCTCATTAGAATCTTATTTAAATTTTTTGTTTTCATATATCTACATTGAGGCTATGACATCATATAAAATTTTGAAAAACAATCTATTGTTTTGAGTGTTTACAGCAAGGCAAATAAAGAAGGTTTTTTTTGACATAAAATATGGCTCAGTTTCCAAATAAAAGTACCCAAATGATGTAATGGTATCCAATATATGATATGCAATATAAAGTATTGCCTAGTTTGTATTGGTGTTGGCATATGCAGTGCTGTTGGCATTTGTACTGTTGTTAGCATTTGTAGTGTTCTTGGCATTTGTACTGTTGTAGGCGTTTGTAGTGTTGTTGGCGTTTGTAGTGTTGTTGGCGTTTGTAGTGCTGTTGGCATTTGCAGTGTTGTTGGCATTTGCGGTGTTGTTGGCGTTAGGGGTGTTGTTGGCGTTTGGAGTGTTATTGGCATTTGTACCATTGTTGGTATTTGAAGTGTTGTTGGTGTTTGCAGTGTTGTTGGCGTTTGCAGTGTTGTTGGCGTTTGGAGTGTTGTTGGCGTTTGTACTGTTGTTGGTGTTTGCAGTGTCATTGGCGTTTGGAGTGTTGTTGGCGTTTGTAGTGTTGTTGACGTTTGTTGTGTTGTTGGCGTTTGTACCGTTGTTGGCGTTTGTACTGTTGTTGGCGTTTGTACCGTTGTTGACGTTTGTACCGTTGTTGGCGTTTGTACCGTTGTTGGCGTTTGTACCGTTGTTGGCGTTTGTACCGTTGTTGGCGTTTGTACCGTTGTTGGCAATTGTAGTGTTGTTGGCGTTTGTAGTGTTGTTGGCGTTTGTAGTGTTGTTGGTGTTTGTAGTGTTGTAGGTGTTTGTACTGTTGTTGACGTTTGTACTGTTGTTAGCGTTTGCAGTGTCATTGGCGTTTGGAGTGTTGTCAGCGTTTGTACCGTTGTTGGCGTTAGTAGTATTGTTGGCGTTGGTAGTATTGTTGGCGTTTGTAGTGTTCTTGGCGTTTGCAGTGTTGTTGGCGTTTGCAGTGTTGTTGGCGTTTGCAGTGTTGTTGGCGTTTGTACTTTTGTTGGCGTTTGTACTGTTGTTGGCGTTTGCACTGTTGTTGGCGTATGTACTGTTGTTGGCATTTGTAGTGTTCTTGACGTTTGTTGTTCTTGGCGTACGAAGATCTCAGGCAATGTCTTTCCCAACATTATAGTTTGGAATCCCTAGTTCAGTTCCTTAATTTGCAACATCTATAAATAGATGTGTAGCTTATAACTGGGAAGAAGTTATAATGAGAAGAAATCTTGGAAGGATTGTCGAAACAAAGCCTTAATATCATGTATTTTTAATAGTGGTTAATAACCAATTCAAGGAATGAACCCAAAAGTTGATCCTTAACAAAAGGAGCAGAGCGTAAAATAAGAATAAAAAGGTGTTTTCCTTAACTTCACATCCAGATCTTGTTTGTTGTGGATGTTATGCATAAAACGTGTCTGGACTGGTTATCCTAAGCAACAGGAATTTACGCATTGTTATTCTAGTACTTGCAAAAATTCGAAACTGAAAGGTAAGTTTTTTGAAGATAACTCTGGGTACTTGATTTGACAATCTTTAATTTTAATATTAGCTAAAATGTAATTTATTGGCCAGGTGCAATGATTGTTATATTTCTAGCATTATCTGGTGATTAAGACTTCATCTATATTAGATTTATACATGGCTATTTCACTGATTAGTGGAATATGCTAATAGATTAACGATCATATCCAACCAAGCCTTTCGCGCTCGTATTCTGCTTCGCTTTGGAACAACCTTAATTGCGATAGCCGTATCGGCCGTATGATGACGAATCTACCGACTGAGTGGGTAAAACGTTTATAGAGCGCGGGACTGGCAGTAAAAGTTTTTACCACAATGTTTGCAATATATGATTTGAAGATCAAATTCGCACCTAATAAACAACACAATGTTAAACTTCATAAAATTACAAGAAATCTAAATTGGAAAAACAATTTCAATTTTATTTCTTTTTAAAAGAGTTACGTTACAGTTTTTAGATTACCGTTTCAATTTTTAGGTAACATCATGCCAAAAAGAGCCCCCAAAGGGGCTAACCCAACTAAATACGCAACCATTTAAGTACTAAACCCTGTGTTAACAGTGAGTTCTAGCTGGGAACTTACAGATATTTTAAGGAGAGTTTCCCTGTGTGGAAACCAGTTGTAACGAAACAAAACACTATCGTGATGCACTACTGTCACTTGATTTTTTGCATTAGTGTACATTATTACATGAACTGCCATTGACTTTGCTATGACACAAGCATAAATGCAAAACAAAGGTCAACAATCAACATGGCTAGCGGTTTAAACTTCAGTTAGCTAGCGTTTACCCTGCAGGATTTTATAGATCTAATTTGGCGAAGTAATTTTGAATACATTTCATATAAATCAAGAAAAATCTGTCGGCATATAGGCCAGCCAACACATACCGTGAACATTTAATTTAATCTGACGGCTGTGTGTTGATTCCAGACTTGACTGAAATTTACGACATCACGCAAAACCCAAGAATACAATCAATTCTTTATTAATTCGGCGCAAGTAAATGCGGCTTTAAACGGGCCTATAGGTTGATCTTATTCTTTGGCAATTCTTTTTGTTGGTCATTTGATGATGTGCCCTTGTTACCGAACTTTATCATGCCCTATATATTTCAGAACAAAACAATTTACACATATATGCCGTCCTTCAGTTATATTCTCGTATTTCGCGCACGGATGTACTGTTTTCCAACCCCAAATTTCAATCAGGTTTTTAATCAAATCAGAAAGCGATACATTCGCGCGCGCAACGGGTTACGGGAGACCCACCTTTCAGCGCCGTCTATTTTAAAACTCTGCCATTTTTAATTATCGTGGTGGATGGATCGATTACAGTCACAGATCCACAACAATAGCATAGTTCCCACATCGCAAACAGCACAAACTGATCCCAATATCAATGTGCAATATTAAACCGTCTTTGTATTTACATATACATGATGAGCTCTACTGCATTTCTTTGTTATAATACCCTGTAAGTGCTTCATCATGAGCCCTAATCCGCAATCGAATCTCGTCTAAACTTTTCTTGACGATTTTAGCAGTGTAACCTAATTGATCAATTCGACGGACTATCTTATTAAAAATGGCTTTCAACATTATCACATGATAATGCAATATGCAAACTGGACAACAACTGAACGAGGCATTCAAATACAATTATTTCTGCACAATTCCAAACCCTTTCAATTTTGGCTTCCATTTTTTCCATAAACCCCTTTACAAAAGTTAACTTTGTTGTTAAAGAGTGTTTTGCTCTTTTTCTTGGCATGGTGGGAAATGGTGCTAATGGATTGTTAAGCACAGCCCCACGCTTTCTAAATGGGTTTTCACATTGCTTGCACGAGCATGCGTTACGACATCCTAACTGATTCTTGTAACAAGGACAACGAGATGCATGTTTTTGATCAACACAAGCTTGTTTTGTAGATTTATCTAGGTTGGACTTTCTACCGCAATAGAATTTTTGATGGGGTGTATTTAAATGGTTTTCGACAACTGAATCTTTTTGACTGACAGGTTTGTGTGCTTTTCACGTCATTACTGATCACTGCATCGTAGTGACCAGCACCAAATTGGTTAAAAGCCAAGTATACTGCAGGGAGTGCATTTTGCATTGAAGATGGACTGATTAGTAGCACTGGCATAGTTTGCAAGGATGTAAATACTATAATAGGCGATGATAATATGTTAGATAAAGCAAGAGGCATTGTATTGCCTAATTCTCCCATAAAATGACCAGACTGTAAAAATACTTGGGCCTGGCTCTGTAATGATGAGGACAAAAATGGTTGATACCTATCAGAATCATTCAACCATTCTCCTACCAGTAATTCACGAAGTGTTTTTGCGATGTCAGGAACCATCATATCAATGCAGATACCACTGTTTTTTAGGAGTGTTACAATGTTTTGAGAACTTAAAGCCTCTGTCATAATTTTCGACGATGCTATCGCCACGCTAGAAAAGAAACAATTCCCGTCACCTTAGGTGGTTTAACATTTGCCATATTTTTTGAACCAAGGATACATTCTGTTTTATACTGTAGGACACTCTCTCAGATGGTCTTTTTACATCTTTGTTGTGACGGTCGAATTCTGACATCAGAAGTGCGTAAGCCAACTCAACTCCAACTTTTGAATACTTCATAAAACTATTTATTCTCTTATGTAGTGATTCATCCTGATTTGTTCCTTATACGAGACAAGCAACCCTTGCCAATGTGAGTTCTAAGTTTAATTTCTGGAGAAACCTTTCTTGTTAGTATTAATTGGCCGCTCTGTGATGTGATGTCCTTCCAACGTTCAACAAAAGCATTGATATTATCTTGCAGTAACTAGGGTTCGGGTGTGCTTTGCAGTCGTACCTCTCCAATGTCATCCGAATTTCTGAAAACATGCTTAAGGGATGTGACAAAGTCGTTAAATAAAGGGTGTCTTTTTGAAGTCTTTTTAGTTATCCGTTGCATAGCATGAAACAAGTCAAGTTTAACCAAAACATTGTGACCAAAAATATCCTGTAATTTTTATCTGACTTTGCAGCAGTCATCAACGTAAATTTCCCTTAGATTTTCCTTTTTAGCAGCCAGCCTTGTTTTGATTTTCCTCACAAACCGTATCCATAGAAGTGTCGTCAGCAAACTGCCTGGATAAAACCTGGCCAATGTCATTAAGTACGATAAAAAGCAATTTGAATTGCTAAACATATTTAAAACCGCACTTCTATTAGGTTGGTAAATTCCAATATCTGTTATTGATTTGAATGTATGATCACAACATATCCAGTCACTGTTAATACCTACATTGTGCATTCTTTGTCTGCAATAAATCACATTATTCCAAAAGTTTTGCAGAAATGCCGACAATAAATTTTCTTTCCTGGATAAAATAAACCATTCACTGATTGTTCAAATTTTGGGGCGTCAAGTTTGTCTGTATTGCTTTGCAGCGCAGCATAACACAAACAGTTGCGGTAAAAGACATCCTTTCTCGTCTCACGCAAAGCAACTTCAATTGCAAAAATTCTTTCACACTACAAACGCCAATAACAGTACAAACAACAACAACAACAACAACAGTATGGTTTTAATTTTATTCAGTATTTTTTCCTTTACATTCGAAATTTACGAAATAATTATTATGCAATAAATATGAAAACCCGTTCATTATTTAAACTAAACTTTTTAAAACCGTACTCTAGGCACTGATAACATATACAATGTGGATAGTTTACCTCAGATGAACTAAAAATCCAGACAGCATATGTTTCAATAGTCGTGCAGATAGGTGAAAACAATGTGCACTTGATGATACAAGCATAAAACTTGCCATAGAGCTAGAGCAAGTCGTGACTGGCTGATTTAGCTATAGGGCCATTGCTGGTTTACATCTGCTTGTCAAAAAATCAAGTTTTTGTCACCTTTATCAATTAATTTACTATATGTTATGAAAAAGTGAAATTTCTAGTTACAAACATGCATAGAAAGTTTGTGAAAAAGTGCTTATAAGACAAGCCATTTTTGCTATTGTTTGTCTGCAATGAGATATTTGTGCTCAAACAGGTGAAAAAATGCCGCAAAATACTCCAAAGGGCTGTTTTTTTAGCGACTTCAAATCCTCCTGTAACTCAAAAACAGGTTCAAAACCCGTACTTTCCGCTTAAATGTCTTGTATTTAGTTTTTGCCAAACTTTCTATAGATAAGTGGTTCTCGCTCATAATGCAACTGAAATTTCGTTTTTTCGAAGGAATAGTAATTGAATATATCATTAGTGGGGGGGGGCTTGATTTTGTTGCGTCTACGAAAAAACCTGTTACGGCCCTATAGCAAAAATGCTTTTCTTACATATGCTCTACAATCATGGCAAGTCGTGTGCTTCTATCATAGAATGCACAATGCTTTATCATTTTACACCAATCGGCTGGACTACAACAACAGTCAATTAAAATCAAATCTTTTTCTTGCATTAAACATACTGGTTATAATGGTTAGTAATGAACGTAACCCCCTTTTGCACTTATACCTTTTATAAGTCTATTGTTCATTGAATCTGGTAATGCTTTGATGGTGTCTTTGTCTACAGCAGCTGCGCAGCTTTGAATTGCTTCCAAAAGACAATTCTTAGATGAGTATTGCTTGCAATCTTCATATATTTTGCGCTTTAGTATTGACCAGAAGTTCTCGATGGGGTTGAGATCGGGTGAACATGCTGGCCACAGCATCAAACAAGCTTCCTTAAACCCAAATTTGGTTAACGCTTCCCGAGTGTAATGAGCTGCGTGGGAAGGGGCATTGTCGTGCATGAAGATCATCTTTCTCTTTAGTGCTAGTGGTTGTTTCTTATACCAAGGAAGGAAATTTTTTTTAGGAAGTCACATTTTTTAGCACACATCATAACCCCATCGGGCACACAAAAAGGGCCCACAATTTGATTACTAATGATTCCCGCCCAAATCATTACACCTCCACAGCCTTGTTGCTGCCTGATCTTGCTCTGTGGCATTGTACCATTGAGTAGCCAGCCACTCATCTAACCATCTGGACCATCCAGAGTTGCCCGAGACTCGTCAGTGAACAGAACATTTTCGAAATTGGTTTTCATGCATGACTTAGCCCAGTCCAAGCATATGCCAGCTTATGTCTTTGTTTCAATGGTGGTTTAATAGTTGGCTTTGTAACTTTTCCAATGCTTCTTAAGATCTTGTACCATCCAGCTCTGGATCTTGATGGGACTCCACAATCGTGGACAAAACCTGTTGAGAAAATTTACAGACATGTAAAAGTTTGGTTCTATAAGAATGAATTTATGCCCTTTATTCACTATAACCCCCCTTCCCCCTGGACAATGTTGAATTTAGTTCGCATGTAATGTGAGGTCAATATATACAACATTGAATGGAGGAAAGGGGGCTCACAAAGCCATGTAAAAATTATTGTAAGCAGTTGATAGTGTTTTTTCTAAATTTTCTTAACAGTTTTGTCCACGATTGTCTGTAAAATGGTACGCAAGCAACTACAAGTTCATGTTGCAAACTCAGGTGTTTTAGATTTAATGCATGGTAAGGAGCGAAACAAGACAGGTAGATATAGCATCCAGGCGACAAAATCAGGCTACTTTATTATGGTATTTAAAATTACGGATATACACGTAAGGGTTTTATGTTACAATGTGACAGGTCCAGCTGCTACACTTAGTTTCCCCATTAATGCTGAAAAGCATGGCACATAACATTGCACCAGTTGAGGACATGCCTATGTGAACACATTTAACAAATGATACTGAAGTTTCTTTAGAAAGAAATAGTGATTCGTCAATGTCGAAAGAGTTAGATTGTAGAAGTGTTCGGAGAGTTTATTTGATAACCTATAGCCAAGCCGATCTCGTTAAATTTCCTACGCGGCGATCATTTGCTCACGCGGTCAATTCAATCCTTAGCCAGTAACAAGATATATATATCCTCGACTTAGTGAACTCTGAATAGTTTTAGAGCTTTACTGATACCATCAGATATGTAGCCGGTTAAATCAATAATGCGCTTTGTTACAGCATCCATATGTTTTTGATAGACAGTATGACGTAGCCATAGTGTGCAATTCGCCACTGGGAATGGTTAACCGTGACGGTTAACCGCTCGCTAGAACAGGATTTAAGACCAAAAAAAACATTCAGATGAATGTTGCTTCCTCAGCATTGGTTTTTAATGCTTTACGTTGCAATATACAACGTGAAATTAGGCAGAGTAGCTTAAGTATTTGCTAAAATACAACGGTTAACCACGGTTAACCACTAGCATTAAACATAGATCATGTTCAGTTTTCCTTACGAGTATTGCGGTTAACCGTGGTTAACCGTGGTAAAATAGTTCATTTGTAGTTAATACATTACGTGTTGTGGTGTAATCTGCCAGCAATACATTCTTAGGCTATGGGAGTGTAAATGTTGAAGGCAAACGTTCAATTTAATCGTACAAGCCATCACACACAATGGTTAACCGTGGTTAATCGTGAAACGCGACGCGCAAGAATTATGATTGTATCGCGACTTTTCTGTACAAGTTAACAATTTGAATCTTATTTAGTTGGACTATAACTATACTGTAGTTTGTAGAACATACATTAACATCTCACATACTCTTTATGCTATTAGACGCGTAATCATTATGATATATGCCTATATAGGTTATGAAAAATAACTGGGAATTAGGGGCAATATAATACAAATTGCTTATGTGAAATGATATCATTTTACAGACAGCACATAGTTACGTTTAATATTTGATTCTGTTTCCTTTCTTACATATAATCATTTCTATACGCTTACTCATGCTTTCTATAATTTTGTCAATTTGATTTTTATCAAAATTAATTATCGTGTGTTTAACTCGTGTGGCAAATTCTTCAAAAGTTTCCTTCGTCATGTTCCGTGCAATTGCATCTTTGTTCAGCTGCCGTTTTATGAGGTGGAACAAATTTTCTATGGGGTTTATATCTGGCCTGCGTGGAGGTATTGAGAGCAATTTTGCACGTATTGATTTTATCGCCATTCTAGCCGCTGCACTATTTTAGCTTGGGTCCCCGTCTTGCAACCAAAGACAGGAGCAACCTTTTTTAGCCTTTTTGAGCATTCCACGAAATTCCTTTAACACAAGACTCTTAAAATATTGCCCATCTAACTTCTCATATTGGTCACAAAGCACAACGCCTGCCTCGTGGGTAATTGCAACCATCATTTTGACAAGTCTACCACCAAACCCTTCGTGACTACCCTTGGCCGTACACCTTCTATTTAATCCTTCATTTGCTCTTCTCCAGATTCGGCCTTTTGGTGCCTTAGCTTCGTCCACTGGATTTGTTTTGTGTGTGAAACTCACCCCCATCCAGATAAAGTGCAATTTTTTCGTCCAAACATCACTGCTGAACTGATTTCTCATCATTTTTGCAAACGTGTATCGCTTTCGAACATCCTTACTTAATATACCTTTCTTTCGAGTTTTCAGGTAATGGTACCCATTCTTGTTTAAGAAACGGCGCACTGTACGTGAAGAAATATCGTTACGATTTATTCCTGAACCAAGGAGTAATTTCTTAGACGTAAAATTACTATTTTCTTCTCTCAAAATATTAATGTTTTGTATTATAGAGCGTTTCTGCCTCAAAGTAAGCTTTTCGGGCCGACCATCGCATTTCCTTTTTTTCTGTTTAGTTTCGATATCTTTTGTAAATTTGTTATTCCAGATTCAATATACAATTGCTAAAGATACTTTACATTCATCTGCAACTTCCTTAGCTTTGTAAGATTTAGTCTTGCCCAATAGCTGAATGTAAGCTCTTTTTTCAGCAGAAAACTTCCCAGTAAACACCATATTGAAAGCAATCCAAAATATTACACATATTTTTATGACGTCATTAATTACCTAATAATTATACGTAATTGGTACTGAGACTCAAAGTATTACACTACACAAATATCAATTTAAGACCTTAGTTGCTGCGCCAATATAGGCTCTAAATGTCTTCAAAATATTACGCATAGAAGGCATTGGAAGCCAGACAATCGTGGACAAAACCTGTTGAGAAAATTTACAGACATGTAAAAGTTTGGTTCTATAAGAATGAATTTATGCCCTTTATTCACTATAACCCCCCTTCCCCCTGGACAATGTTGAATTTAGTTCGCATGTAATGTGAGGTCAATATATACAACATTGAATGGAGGAAAGGGGGCTCACAAAGCCATGTAAAAATTATTGTAAGCAGTTGATAGTGTTTTTTCTAAATTTTCTTAACAGTTTTGTCCACGATTGCAGCTTCATGAAATATCTTGGCACTCGTTGAATGATGATTTTTTGATAACATTTTCTTTACTGAGCTGATTTCCCTATGAGAAAATTCTCTTATCCGGCCTCCCCCTCCCTTTATTACTATTTTCCATTAATCTTTTGACTGTGCGATGATCTCGATGAATTAACTTTGAAATATCCAAACTGGTTTTGCCGTGGCCTAACAATTCTACTATTCTTTGCTTCTCCTCAGGTTTTAGATCTGTTTTACATCCCATATTGGTAACTTTTAACAGACTGAGTGAGATTTTTGTAGTGCTGTGCAAACTCCGGTTTTGTCACCTCCGGCTCCGGCTCCGGCTCCGGCAAAAAAAACTCCGGCTCCGGAAAAAAAAACTCCGGCTCCGGCAGAAAATTTTAGGCTTGTGCAAATTTGTCAAAATTGGAAATTTTTGCAGTTTAAATTGGAAACGCCATCTTTGTGAACACTTCGCATTCTTCGCATTAACATTTTGTAATATGCATGATGCACGGTATTGTATTTGCAAAAACAAGACGCAAGGTCAATGTGGTTAAAACTGTTTATTATCAAACTTAATGAAAGCAAGTTTACCAATGTTTCCTGTTACAATGCTACCCGCCAAAGGAAAGACTCTGCTCTCAGACCTTACTGATGAGGGTAATGTTTCAGTTATTCTTTAAAACACATATTCGACCTTTCATGTTGACAATAATGTCAATATTGTAAGCATAGCGTTGCAGCGTTCGATGAAATTTTTAGGTAAAATTTTCACATGCTTTACCGTCTTGCGGACGTCACAGTTATACAAAAATAACATAAAATACCATAATTATAATTTGTATGTTGGTGTCAAGCTGTATTGGGCTGTATTTACTTTTTCTTCGATGGAGTAAGTTTTTCGTTGATCTATGATAGAAGTTTGCAGCACAAATAAGTGCTGCCGGAGTTTTGCCGGAGGTGAACAAACTCCGGCTCCAGCTCCGGCTCCGGCAAAATAGGGCAAAACTCCGGCTCCGGCCCTCCGGCTCCGGTGCACAGCACTAGATTTTTGCTGGTTATTATAAGGGTTGCATAATAATTATTTACATTAATTACGAGAGTTTTACACAAAAAAATCAATTACTTTGGAGTTAACTGTTCTTGCTCCATTGCACTTCGTATAAACTTAAGCCATTATGTAAAGCTCATATGTTGTTTTATTCTTATTTTCATAGTGTCAATGCTATTGGAGATGTCGATAATTTTCACATTTGCATAATAATTATCAACAAGGTGTAGTACTGTCGCTTGAATACGTTGCACGAATGTTATCCTTAACATCGTTTCAATAAAAAATGTCATATTTCAGTAATACACAAAGTGTCCGGCTGATATTTCTACCGATGGGAAAGACAGTTGAAGGAGCGATATTGTATCTAATCCACGTGCAAGTTATTTGTGTTATGACAACCTGTGATTGACTTTATAATATTAACAAAGCTTCTAACACCAGCCGGAATCCACCTTATTGAACTCAGCACGTGTATACAGACCTGTAATTAACTAATCGCGTGTATATTTCGTGACAGCCAAACGCTTATATGTCGCCGTGTAGAAATGGGATCGCAAAATGCCAAAGATGAGTAATATTTTTATGGCTAATGATGTTTGAACATGTTAATACAGTCTTAATACACCCATAAAATTTGTGATGAATCTAGACGGCCATGAATCAGTCAATTTCTGGTCACGATTGTAATACGATTGTACTGTAGCTCGCTATTCGATCCAAGGCTGAGAATAAAGTATAAACATTCTACTTTTAACTTCAGGTGTTGACTTGTTAAAAAGCTCGATTTAAAACAAGACATGAGAACATAGCTCTAGTACTATCGCCTATCGCTTTACTTGTAAGTGAGCCTTATTCAAGTCTTGTAATAAAGGGAAAAGGCAAGAAGTTAGCTAGTGTATTAATTATCGACACCGCGCCACAGGCCATTTTGTCTCCAAAAATGACGCCTTATAAATCATTGTAAGAATGACAAATTATCAATCACGCATTGACTCACTGAATCAAATGCACCATGCCTGCGCGATTTGTTTTAAATGCAGTGAGTTCTTAGCTGGATATAGGAGGTATAGTTTCCTATTGACAGAAGTTCCTTGTTGCGGCAAATCAATCCAAGATCATATATTCGCATAATAACATAAACAACTCCGTTTCGTTACTCACATGTGTGCATAAAAATAGAACCTCCTTATTTGGTATTAATGTAAAGAATAAGATCTTTATAAACACATGACTTCATAATTGTTCATAATTTCCCTCATATTTCATTATGTTTATGATTAATAAACAAAATAAGATATAATACCATCACAAATCAGAATTTACACCCATGTTCAAATGTCAATGCAACCAGACTTTATGTATCAAAATTAGCTTGAGTGAATGTTAGTTTTATCGCAAAGTGTAAATCATTTAAAATTTTTGGTTTAGTGGTTTGTCAGTCAATTTATATGCTGTGTGTGCTTTATAAGAGAATTATAGAATATACTTAAAAAATTTTCGCAATATTTTTTACAATATCATCATTTACGCTCAAATTAAACTGCGTATGAGACTTATTTGCCTGCCAGATTATGGCAGCAGAATTGTTATATTATTTCAGTTATGGTAAATAAATTCTTATCACTATATAAATTTTGGTGCTGATAGTTTGCTGTTTATTTTCATTTGTACATCTGTATTGGTTCAATATTCGTCTTTACAGACAAATATGATTTGAAATCTCTCTTGTTTACGTTGGCTATTTTTAGCGGTAAATGTGACATGAAATGGCATTTGAGCGTTTTCGTGTAAAGTTGGGTGATTTTGAAAACAGGTGTAACGGGTGTATTTTTATCGATCTCCCCATCGGTACATCTTAATGAATATTCTTATTTTGTGTACTTTTGAGCATGTACTTTAAGACATCTTCAGAAAACGGAATTATTAAATTGAATGGGCAACTCCAATTATCGACTAAATTTTGATCTACAACTTCGGAAAAAATTGTCCTTAGACATTTTCAATTGACCAAACAAATATGAAAACTCTAATACAAATGTTATCAATTTCCTGCTATTTGTTTTGTAATCCCCTCCTCCAGCACATTGTTGGTACAGTCAGAACTGCTTTAAAAGACATCCTTGTTCACCACTTAACATTGTAATTAAGTTAAGGTGAAAGGAGATCAATGTGTCAAAATCAAAAGTATACAATTTTTTCCCAGTGCTGTAGATGTGTGTCTGAGGAGGCGTGTTGCACCCAGCCATGCATGTCTGTAGGTTAAAATGTTACACGACTAAAAATTATGAGCCTGTATTATAACAGGATTCAAGCCAATCATGAACAACATTGTAACGAGGTGCGTTTGCGTATATGTATCCGTAATTCAAACTTTGCACTGTCCTTGGATCCCTAGTTTATTTAACACTTCACATTCTTAGCATTAACATTTTGTAATATGCATGATGCACAGTATTGTATTTGCCAAACAAGATGCATTTTCTCTTCTGGAAAAACATACAGTTAATAGTAATGTTTCACTTATTCTTAAAAACATATATTTGACCTTTCATGTCTTTCAATTGTAAGCATAGCGTCGAAACGTTTGATGAAAATTTCAGATAAAATTTTCATGCGCTTTACCGTCTTGCGGACGTCACAGTTATACAAAAATAACATTAAATACCATAATTATAATTTATATGTTTGTGGCAAGCCGTATTAGGCTGTATTTACTTTTTCGTCGATGGAGTTAGTTTTTTCGTTCATCTATGATAGAAGTTTGCAGCACAAATAAGTGCTGCCAGAGTTTTGCCGGAGGTGAACAAACTACAGCTCCGGCTTCAGCAAAATAGGGCAAAACCCTGAATCCTGCTCCGGTGCACGGCACTAAAGCTGACTAGCAGCAGCCTTCTCAATTACTTTAGACAGGACTTTTAGATTTGAAATAGGTCAAAACTTTGCGTATTCTGGCACTCCAGCGAATCTTTCTTTAACTTTGGTTTCAGCATGGCTTCTTTTAGTTTCTCAGGCATACAACCTCATTGAAGTGACTCACTTCCTCCAATTTACAATAATGAAACACCCATAATAAAAAATAAAGTTTTGTAGATGTGATTTTAATGTAAATTTAATACCTTGACTTGAGCAGACTTTTTTTAATTTGTGCCTTCTTATATAACAATACACGTTCAGGTTTACGTTTTAAGTATGGAAAAATTGATGGGACACTTCCAGGCTTAAGAGTTTTTTTGCATTTCATACCAAATAATTCTTTAAGTGATCCTTCAAAACTGTCAGTGGTAAAATGACCACTACAAACATAGCACGAGTTTGGTTTTAGTAGATTTTCATGATGAACATGTCTGAGTCACGTTCTGCATGTATTCGGATCATTTGGTAGACGATGATACAATATAGCACTCCCTTTTGTCATTTTTGAACAATTTGTGCAACTGAGCACCACAATATGGCATTTTAACAAAAAATAAGTATTTAAAATACCAGATTATGTTGTGATTTGAAAAAACCGTTTATTCGCCAAATTTCGCTTGGATGTTTTGAAATTTAAACATATGCCTCTACCGTGAACCACACAGTGACGTCGTGGATTAAATCTGCTGGATGATTGTTGCTTCACTTCAATGTATATTATGGTGGCAGCGCAACATGCAAATTTAAGCAAATTGGATGCTTTACTGCTCAACTTGCATTTAATCTGGAGACAAGAAACTTGGTATGCGGGGTAGGCAACGTATAATCTTTCATTTGCGTTCAAATTGTTGTAAACCCTGACTTCCTCTTTAATATACAATTGATTATAAGTATTTTATGTCGTTTTTCAAACAAAATTTTATTCTCATAGGTGTATATACTGTGATTAATTGTTTGAACAGCTTACACAAAACATAATATATTGAAATATATGTTGCCAGAACCAAACAAAACATTAACTGTTTAATGATTAAATTTCAGTCATCCAACCGCTGCCTGATGAGTTGGTTCATAAGTTCCATTGCCTGTTGCTGCATCATAACAGGAATTTCACAAGTTAAAAGCACATTTAGCGCCTCTGCATTATCACGAGCCAGCGCATGATATGGATGTCTTTCTCTGCCATTTCCAGGTTTGGGAATGGGCATTGCTCGAGGATGATCATGTGCTGGAGGAACTTCGTCATCTTGATTACTGTTGTAGTTGGGTCCAAGGTGTTCCTGTTCCTGCTCCTGTTCCTGTTCCTGCTCCAGCAGAAACATGTAGTTTCCATGGTTTTGTGCTGGAGGGATAGGGACTTCAGCGTTTTCAACGTTATTGCCTGCTACATCATCAGCATGAACTCCTACAACTCTTTGGCGAATTGCCATATTAGCAGCCTCTCGTTGAAATGCATTTTGACGATCGGCATACTACATCTCATTCACCCTTCGTAATAATCCACAAAAAAATAATTTAAGACTAGTGTAGACTTAAGCTGCATTATTTGCACAATAGAAAACAGATTATGCCACATGAATAAAAATAAGTATACATACAACATAGTTTATACTCACTTCCATTGCTCTCTTGTGATAAATTTGCAAATTCATTTTCTACCCGCAGGTCGTTGACTGGCATCAGCATGCAGTTCTTGCATGTTCTCTGGCATATTTATAAAATGTTTATCTCACGCAATGTCATTTATCACAATATCCCAAACTGGACCATTTTGTCTGCACTGATCTTGTATAAGGCCCTTTCGACCTCTCCAATACATCTAACAAGTCTCGCAAGCATGTTTCAGTTTTTAATTCTTAACAATGCTAGAGTATACACAATTATACAGAATTGCAAGGGCATCAACTTTTGGTAGAAATAGTTGCATGTAATTTTATGTCTTCGCTTTAAATTTTTAGTCCCTTTGGGCCTTTCAACTCAAGATAATGCTAATTTAATCTTGCTTACACAACTCAATTACATATTCGTTCACTCTCCTCTTTATTCTCATCAGTGCATGCATGATTTATTATGCAATCCAATCAAATTTCAGATATTGGCCAACAAGCATTTCCATACGTGCATGTTCGTTCGCGTGTTACGGTGCAGGTAAACTATTGCAATTGAAATCTTTGGGAAAAATTAAAGTTAGACTTTGTCGAAACTGAATTGAGCTACGCAGTATTCTGAGTGGAATTAGTTTAGAACCAGATTATCCATGTTACAGATTCTGCATGGCAGGGTAGATTCCCCATTCCCCAAGTCCCCAGTCTGTTTTAAGAATAGCCACCGTGTTCCTGTTAAAAATTTTGTGCAGTGGTCCTGTTGAAACATGTATACCTTATATAGGCATTACACCACGCATTTCATGCACCTTTATACATCTCAAATTCCACACATAGGCTCAAGTTGCAATTTTACCTGACGAGTGTACTAGGCTTTTGCCTGCTATATGAAACAAATTTGTAGTAAATAAAATCTTTGAAGTAACTCAAAGTTGTTTTATCTATCTATTTCGCTCTACTTCGGTATAGAGCACTCTATGACTTGAAACAGTGGATATATTTTTTATATTCATTAATCTATTATGCTCCTTTACAGTTGAACACTCACCAAAATGATATAGAACCTGTAAGTGTTGCTACTCTGAGTGTATATCCACACCGGGCAAGCTTGAAAAATATGCCTGGCCACGGTGGGATTCGAACCTACGACCTTTGGAATGCTAGCCCGACGCTCTACCAACTGAGCTACGCGGTCAAGTCGGTTCGAGTATATGATATTTCAGAACTGAGTCTAGTTCCTTCGATATCAATGTATTCTAATAGTATGATCTTTTTTTCTATATAATGATGTTATGTACTCAGGTTAATATGATGTAAGTGTTGCTACTCTGAGTGTATATCCACACCGGGCAAGCTTGAAAAATATGCCTGGCCACGATGGGATTCGAACCTACGACCTTTGGAATGCTAGCCCAACGCTCTACCAACTGAGCTACGCAGTCAAGTCGGTTCGAACTTATATACTCGAACCGACTTGACCGCGTAGCTCAGTTGGTAGAGCGATGGGCTAGCATTCCAAAGGTCGTAGGTTCGAATCCCACCGTGGCCAGGCATATTTTTCAAGCTTGCCCGGTGTGGATATACACTCAGAGTAGCAACACTTACATCATATTAACCTGAGTACATAACATCATTATATAGAAAAAAAGATCATACTATTAGAATACATTGATATCGAAGGAACTAGACTCAGTTCTGAAATATCATATACTCGAACCGACTTGACCGCGTAGCTCAGTTGGTAGAGCATTGGGCTAGCATTCCAAAGGTCGTAGGTTCGAATCCCACCGTGGCCAGGCATATTTTTCAAGCTTGCCCGGTGTGGATATACACTCAGAGTAGCAACACTTACATCATATTAACCTGAGTACATAACATCATTATATAGAAAAAAAGATCATACTATTAGAATACATTGATATCAAAGGAACTAGACTCAGTTCTGAAATATCATATACTCGAACCGACTTGACCGCGTAGCTCAGTTGGTAGAGCGTTGGGCTAGCATTCCAAAGGTCGTAGGTTCGAATCCCACCGTGGCCAGGCATATTTTTCAAGCTTGCCCGGTGTGGATATACACTCAGAGTAGCAACACTTACATCATATTAACCTGAGTACATAACATCATTATAATATAGAAAAAAAAAGATATAGAACCTGTCAACTTTGGATACTCTACTAATAATATACCAATCGCATGGCCCAAGGAATATTTGAAATGTTTAATTGACAAAACAGAATCCTTCCTATGACGTATGGGATGGAAACCCTTCCATTTCATGAACCCAACAACAAAAGAAACATTTGGCTTTAAAGCTACAAATTCCCCACCTCTGATAAAAGAAGACAAAATGCTCACTCTGATCCAGAATATTCAATTCAAAAAAGTAACCAGTGACTTTCAACACATACTTGTCACAAGACGCCAAAGCTTACAAGAAAGCACCGGCAAACACTGTCAGCAACATATCACCTAAAAAAAACAGCAAAGAATCTCGCCCTTGCTGACTGACTTGATGCGCTTGCTGAGATGAACGTTTTCGTGGCATTAAAGGACCACAAACCAAATTTTAATAACAATCCAATGCAAAAATCTTGGAGAGAATCAACTCGAAAGTGGTTAAAGCAATCAGAGTAAACCAGTGGAAAGATACAGAATCAGCCCTTGCTGGCTCCTATTTACTGTCTAAATTACCTAACATTGGCCCTCTACACAGATGATGGTCTAGGTGCCTTCAATCTGCCAAGAAAAATTAAGTGTATGAGGAAGAAAATATGTAGCACATTCAGTGAATACAACCTGAAGCTTACAACCGAAGCAAGTAAAAAATGTGTTAACTTTAATGATGTTACCCTTGACCTGAGAACGCAGTCCTTTAGACCTTACACAAAGCCCAGAATACACCGCAGTACATCAACTGCCAGAGCTATCACTCACCGCCACCAATTCCACATAACATACCTGCAGCATTCAACCGAAGGCTTTCCAACATCTCATCTGACAAGTGCTCCTTTGACTCTGCAGCTCCTCCTTACCAAGAGGCCCTTGGGAAAAGCGGCTATAATTACAACTTGAATTTCGACCCACAACCAAGCAAAAAGATCCAGGCTAAGAAACATCCTATGGGTTAACCCCCCTCCCCTTTAATGCAAATCTAGCCACCAAAATCGGCCATACCTTCCTGAAAACTATTGATGAATGCTTTCCCAAGAACAACCCACTGCACAAAATTTTTAACAGGAACATGGTGAAGTTAAAGGAGCAGTGTCACTGTGCCACGCATCCTGGCAAAACTTGAAAACTACAGGCTGTAGTTTTCAAGTTTGTTTAAACAAGATGGCGGACGTTAATCAGTGATGGCATCGAAGTTTAAAATTTTAAGTTCAGAAATGAAAAACAAATATGGCCCTAAAAATCGTAGGATACAATAATCAATCTCTTATGGTCAAGGTTGTAATTTGATATGGTTTTTCTGTTGCAAAAAATGACTGGGCTGAAGTTTGTAATATGATATCGACCATACAATTGACCATACGGGTATTCGTGCACATATCTTGCCATTCCACATCCATGAGTAAGAGAACAATGCAAATATGGTAAGTTAGAATTTGCATATATTTACATAAAGATATGTAAAGTCCATGAACTCATATTCTTATATTTTGATTTTGTCCAGACAAGCTACTGCAAATGCAAGAGTTCTTGTAGCACAAAAAGAAAGCAAAATAGTACCGGAGGCTGCCCATGTAGGGGACAAAACAATAACTGCTCCGACGAATGCAAGTGTGTTACTCGTGATAAACCATGCAAAAATATGGTAAACAATAATCTATTTTAACAAACTAGAAGCTCTATTTGTCTTTATATTTTTAGATATTCTTATAACAATTTTGTAAAACATCAAATTACAATTTATACAGGCTAGTATAACAACAAGCCAAGAAGGAATGCCAAAAGCCAAACGTGTGAGGCAAGGAAATGCAAAAGGATTTCGTCTAAGTCATAATCCGCCAGAAACAGAAGACATGCAGAGGGAAAGTGAACACAAAGATGCAAAGGTGGGAAAATTAACTTAATAGGCTGGTGCCATATTTGAACTGCAAAGTTATAATTTAAATATAAAGTTAGAATTTTATTGAAACATTAGATGAACATACTGTAAGAAAGCTTGCAATCCGAGCCTTACGCAGAGGGGTAGGGAGCATGGATTACATGACTCCCTTTTGATTATGGAGGATGACCTGGATGATGACGAAAACCGGCATCAATTTGGGCACTCATCAACTGATCATCTACATGAGGAAAACCAGAGTACAGAACCTGATCTATCACAAAAAGCAGGTCCAAATCAAGAAAGTACCAGTTCCAAAGTACCTGACTGGTGTGTTTGTGGTCAATGTCAATGTCACAAGAGATAGAAAACAAATGTTGTGGTATGAAGAAGTGTATTCCATATTCCTCTCGTTTTACTAAATTATGTTTGGATACCGATGTGCTAGATTTGTGCATACGAAACACTAGTGACATTTGAAATGATAGGGAAGACAATAGCACTGGGGCACTTAGAAAGGCAGCATACAGACAGTTTATCCTGGCTCGACATGGTCACCTAGGCAAAGGAAACAGAAGGGTGTGCCCTTCTTGCGTCGTTCTAAAAATAAGGAAAAGACTCCCTTCTATAACTGGAATTTACATGGTATATAGGAAGCACTAAGACATATGTACTGTTGTTTTGACTATGTTTAATATGGTTTATTGACAAATGACTGACATTATTATAATAGTAATGAAATATTTGAATTGACCACAACAAAACATGACACTACATTTAAATATATATATATATATATATATATATATATATATATATATATATATATATATTATATATATATATATATATATATATATATATATATATATATATATATATATATATATATATATATATATATATATATATATATATATATATATATATATATATATATATATATATATATATATATATGTACATTTCGATTGCAGAAAATGTTGTATGAAAGGTGGATGATGCTATCCACTAGATGTAATTTTTTAGACTATTTCTGTGTTATAAAATATATTTCAAAAATTATGTATAACTTGAAATTATTAAAACCCTAATCTATTTTATAATTTTGACACTATCTCCATCAGGACGATAACATTATCCACATTTTGTACGACTGGCATTATTTTTTTAAATATTGAATACAGGTAATTAAAATAAAAAAAGATGTTTCCAAACCATAATACAACATTGGCAAATGCTCTATATTTTTTGTTTTGGTCAATTATAATTAGAATATGTACAAATTGTAAATACAGTGCAGTAAGCTGGGTGAATGTGTATATAAAGGTTTTTTGAGGTGCACTTGATATGTAATGTTCGAATACAGTTATTTATTGTTGTTCCTTGGTGAACATGCTTCTTCTTTGTGCAATCTCTTTTGTTGGTGGGGCTGGCGTGAGGGCAATAGTTGGTGAAATGATGGCTGGGTCACTAGCATTCAAGTCAATAATTCGTGCTACACCTTCACCATCCTCTGCCCTTCTTTGCAAAATCTTTGACATTAACACTGGGATGTACTCATACCCTTTATCTGCTTTCACTATTTTAACATCCGTCTGTCTAGTTACCATCTTCTCCCCTGACTTAGTTGTTGCTTGTTCCAGACCAAGATGAAAATTCCAGTCGATAGCAGTAAGTTGCCTTCTAACTTTTTATGGTCGATAACTAAAATATTGCAAAGGTGGGTTTTCAGAATTTGCCTGGGGGTCCAAAAATTTTGAAGAGGGGCTACTCAATAGTTTGGGGATGAAGTCGTCATGTTGCTTTTTCAGGGGAGTTCAAAGCCTGAGCAGTGCAAAATATTTTTGGTGGGTTGCAAAATATATTTGTCGAGGCAAAAAATATTGGGGGAAATCATAACGGTGTCAGCAAGAACTACATTTACATGATTACATGTACATGTTTCATAATTATTCTACCTTAATGATGAGTGCTTTGAAGTGTACATGAGGCCAAGACTGTTAGCACACTCGATACCACCTGTATGCCTGCAAGTATTAAAATACAACAGTTTGTTAATAATTATTAATAATAACCACATTCAATACGTTTTATGAAATACATCACAACTAGATAGCCTGTAGCTCATTACCTGAAGCGTGTATAATACTCAAAACTTTTGAGTAATTGGGAATTTAGTATTATTTTCTGCAGCTCCATGAAGGCGGATTTCCATTCAGTGCAAAATGTCGCGCGATCGATTTTTGCCGAGCTCTTTCTTTTGAAATGTGTGAAGTCACCCACAGCTAATGAGATTTTTTCCGCTTGACTGTTTGTAATTCAAAAGAAAGCACTTGCTAAAAGTTGATTGCGCGACATTTTGCACTGAATGGAAATCCACCTTGAAGTCTTTATCTCGTCTGTCAAACCACGGAAGACTTTGATCATGCTCATAATCGTCCCCATGATCACATTGACCACCAAGCCAATGATGTTCATTACATATGTGATGTAACAAACCAATCCACGTATCCTAAAACATTTACGAAATAAAGGGATATTAATAACAATATTAACCAAAATAATTAAGCATATCTAAAGAAATTTAAACCTTCATTAGTTTGAGTGCTCCCTCATCTGAAATGAAATTGACTTCCTGTCAAGAACTTGAACAATACCGAAAATGTTTGACGATGTGGGCAGGCCAGTCCTTCACTTTCCTCATTGCTTTTGGTTTATCTAACTACAGAAAGAAATATATTTGATTTAATTTAAAAGCACCTTGTCTGTTTTACATGGTGTTGCCTGTTGGTTTGTTTAGTTAATTTCTAACTTGATGCTTTTAGGCTTGTGCTACACATCCAAACTATGAATAATGCCTTCATATCTTTTTTCTAAACATGGCATTTCAAGGATTAATGCTGTGTAACTCTAACAACCAGACAAGACTCTCTTGTCGAAATGTTGATACCGTTAATACTTGTTTTTAGGCAGTTGGCCAAACTGTATTTATGTACCAGTCAATTCCAACTGCAATCATCTCCCCCCCCCCGGGCGAACCCCCAGAATTTGACTTTTCAAAAAATTTTTTGTCAAATTCCCCGCTGTGCGGGTGAAAACCATCGTCAAATTCCCCAGGGTGTGGGCAAAAAACATGGTCAAATGCCCCCCTCCGTCCAGGCTGGCCAGACACCCATGACTGTTTATATTTAATGTGTACTGAAAGAATACAAATGCATCCATGTCAATGTGGTAAAACACAACTAAATTAATCATATCGATTATGGACAAAGGTGAAAGTTTATAATAGAGGAACCATTAAATTTATGTCATTTTTATTTGTTGCTTTTTTTGCAGTCTTCTCTACTCCCTTTGCTCTGTTCATGGCATTCTGTTGCAAGTTATCCCACCACATTTGTATTTGTATTTGGCAAGGTATTCCAAGTTTGGTAGACCACCATTCACATTGTTGTATGCTGCTTCAAGTAGGGCAGAAGGTGGTAACGGTCTTATTGTCTTGCCATTCTTGTGAAATTGTAACAGCGTAGCAACATCAGTGATGTAATGACCCAGGCACTCTCCACTGCAATCCTTACACTCGTTTCCCCAAGGCCTTGTCTTGTCAATGACTGAAAACGGGAAGAAACTGAAGGGTGGACCATCAGGAGACCACTGGGAAGCCAGAGGATCTTTGCTCTAATCTTAAAAAGTATTAAATATAAATTTATAGTTCAGTTACACGACGAAATAAATGATGATAAATAATAGTTTGTTTTAACGTACGTTGATCATACCTTGTTGTTTGCACTTGTCACAATGGTAGGGGGTTTCATTCTCATCCATCGTAGCTACGTCCATCACTATAATACACTATGCAAATATGTGGGTATATAATACACTATGCAAATATTAAATTTACATTGAAATGCGTATTGGAGTTTATTATATTAAAAATAATAGCATTAATATTGTAAAAATCAGTAATGCAGTTTTACCTGAACAAAGTGGATGTGGACAATTGGATTTCCCACAACATCTAAGAAGAAACACATATTTTGAAGGTTAATTGTGATCTATATGATTGTGACGAGTCCTCCATACTGTGTTAAAGGGGCGGTACATTTCGAGATCTTCCTTCAGCTTTTCTTAAATTTGAGCAGATCCTGTCAAAAATACTAGAAGTTTCTGTCTGCGATTCAAGATGTTGTCGTCTGCAACACCTCTGTACAGAGAGATGGTTGTCTGCATACATGGCGTCTGATTCACTCTTTCTATGTACTGTGCTAAGGCTGCTTCCATGTTTTCACAATGCTTTGACTCATCCTATTCCCCGGTTTCATTATAAGGTACACCACTAAGCGTTGACGGAATAAAAAGATTGCTATGTCCCCTTGCCAGACACCCATTTTGTAGTTCTACCCTGTTTAAAAAACTGTCGCCACTTGAGCGTGTCGTCAGGAGCGTGACTTTAGTGGGTTGCTGGTAATGGCACTCAGTCCAAAGAAATTCAACTTCAACGTGGGATGAGCCCTCATCTGTACCCCCATCTATGTGAATGCATTCTATTTCTTTGACTTCTCCACCTGGTCTACGGAATACTGGTGAAAGTTGAGGAATTGTTCCAAGCATCCTTATGTCAGCGGCGTGTTGAGATGGGCTCTTTTCGTGTTCCACAGAAGCTTTGACTACCCCACAGCAAACTTTGCTGGTATTTGACGTCGAAGAAAAGTTGTAACTTATGGTTTGGAGTTGCGCCTGGTGTTTATTAAGAAAGTCTGTATGAGTGGTCAAAGTCGGAGAGCCAACATTTAACGAAGGTGTGTTCTTGTGTGTGTACGTGGAATCCAAACCAAATGCTGCTTGGTCATCACAGTTTAATAACAATATGTGTTGTCCATCTTTTTGAAGTGTGTCTAAAAACTTATAAAAAGAGCGACTCCATTTGACGTCCGGATTAAGGTTGAGGTCGAATCCTTTCCTAGATCGTTGATACTTCACCTTTGCAACTCCCCTGTATCGATTCTTTGACTTTCTGCGTTTATTTCTTGGGACACACAGTTGGACGACTGTTCCATAGCTTATTTTTTCTCTGTAGTGATCACTTAGTTTCTCTGTGAGACCTTAAAGGTGATCCGCTTTTCTTTTTTGGTATCTCCAGAAAACGTATAAACACCAGTTCGCCGCCATTTGTCCGCACCAACGTCCGCTTCTGCGACAATTTTTTCCATTACCTCTCCGATGTCGGAGTGTCTTATGAATGGCATCCATTTGGCTTGCCGATTTTGTACGGAAAAGTCCAGTTGCCTGTATCTCAGCACATGCCTTCTTTCTTGCTTTGTCTTTTATCTGCTTCAATTTTTGTTGTATTGCCTCATCATTGATATTGGAGGTATCGTTTCATTTTCTGGAAAATTATTTTCATTGTCTTTTTCATCTATTGTCTCAGCCCGCATTTCGTTTTCCAACATTTCTGTAAGGTAAACTTCTAGATTGTTCTGTTAATCTAAACTCCTCGTCATTTAACCCAAGGTCTTGTAATTTGCTTGCAAAGTTAACCAAGAATTCTGGTAATGGTTTTAATAACATATTACAATGGCTATATACAGCTAAATTATCATATGTTTACAAGAAATATTAGACCAATAACTACAATTCTGAATTCAAATATACATTTACATTGTCAAATTGTTTTTTACAATAGTTAAAAAACTAGTCAAAAATACTAGAATTAAGTAGATATTTTAAAGCTAATAGAAATATCGAAATACATAGCCAAGTGTTAGTCAATGCGCTCATTATATTTGGTTATTGCAAATACAATTGGGCTACCCTTAAAACGTTCTGTTCTACAATAAAAATTGTAAATTTGCTTTCCACTTGATCTAGTTGCCATACGTTTCATGTCTGAATTTTGCTCCGGTAACAAATGCTTCGGTAACATCTGAATTTTGCTCCAGTAACATCTTCTGTCGTGTAAACCTGGCAGCGAAATATGGGTTCCAAATAAGGGACAAAAGTGAACCAATGGTACTCAGTTCCTTTCAGGATGTCAAGCACAAGCATACCGTTTTCGTGAAGATCATATGTATTCTTCTGGAGTAAATCTCCTTGTTTTTGTTGTGAAGTATACTCTGCAGTAGAAGAAATGGAGTGTATTTCTCTTGGTCTCACATGGTCTTGGCAGTTTATTGCACCTTTTTCTGTATCTGAATTTGCCAATGTCTCTTCTATGTCCAATGGTGCCACAAGAGTATGCAAACAGGGACTTTCTTTAGTTGCAACAACATCTTTGTCTTCAGAATCCCATTCTGAACTGTCAGAATTGCTCGAGAAGTGCTGCTCAAAATTGAGATCTTGTGAGTGCAGTAATGCTTTTTGCTCGAGTTTTGCGAAGTAGTTATGTTTGCTTCTGATATTTTTGACTGTTTCTGTAGCATTTTCGACTTGGGTTGCTATCTGCCTTAGATGTCATATGCCTATGTGTCGCGCCTGGCGTTGAGACAAATTGTGTGTACTTGCAATTACGAGTTTTATTCTTTGCAGTTCAGATGTGGCAGTTATTGAATTGAGCAAACCCTGGCAGTCATCCTTCGTCCAGGAATCTTCCTTGTCAACATTATCGGTTAGAGGCACTATCTTGTGCATTTGAGTGATTTCAGGGATGACATCATGGTAGCAGTTCTTGCTGTTCTTCTCCACTACGACTAAACCATTTTTCAATCAAACACATACCACTGGCATTTGAAGCAGCCTCCATTGGGCCTTTTCACAGTCATAACGTTTTAAAGAAAAAACATGTTCTCCATAGCATAGGTAAAGGTATCCACTTTCTTTGAACAACAAGGTTTGCAGCTTCCACCATTTCTTTGCAACCACTTTTGCAGGCAACATGGTGCTGGAAACAGTTTTCTGTTTCAGCTATTATATATTCATTCAAGTCCAGTCCCTCAAATCTGCTAAATGTTATTGTGTCCCCTGACACCTTTTCAGCTTTGTAGTTTTCCAGCCTTTTTTCTCTTCACTTCTCAAAATCGCACAAGCTGTTCAATCGTTCTTTCACATTCAGCCCGTCTATACCAAAAAAATATCTGATCTGTCATTTTGAGAACAAACATCATTGCTGGATATCGATTTGTTACTTGACAATACTGAAAAGATGGCTTGATCATCTTGGACAATTGTGATAGACGGGACTGTCACATCCTCACTAGAATTCTCATTCAGCTGGGCGGTAATCTCCGATGGATCTTTAAAGGTGGCTTGATCGTCTTGGACAATTGTGATAGAGGGAACTGTCACATTCTCACTAGACTTCTCATTCAGCTAGCCAGTTATCTCCAATGGATCTTAAACGGTGGCTTGATCATCTTGGACAATTGTGATGGGGGAAACAGTCAGTTGGGCAGCGATCTCTGATGGATCTTTATCAGATGTATCATCAGGCACTGAAATCATTATCTCTTCTTCATCATCAGGAGTTGGAGAGATGACAGGGCACCACCTGTAAAACTTGATACCTCCTCTGCATCGTTTCCTGTATTTCTAGATCTCATGTCAGTGTTAATAGGTTGAGATTTTGTATTGTCATCAATGTGTATTTCAAACAAATCCGAAGTGTGGGAAGTGCATAAGGCCTGCTGTCTGTTGAACATTGTTCTTATATCCATTGAAGTAGAGCTAGGGCTAGATGTATTTCAGTAGGTGGCAAGAAACTGGTCATTCTCTTTTTCTTGTACCAACTGCTTTTCCTTTCCTTTGTCTGCAACATTTTGAGCATCTTTTCTTGACTGATCTTTTCTTTGAACAGTTGTCTCATTTCTCCTTGGACTTTTGAACATAAAGCAAAATCTTTCACTGTGGTAGCTTTGGTGCACAACTGTTGTTTTGACATAATTTGCTTTTCAATGAGGTCCAGTTGAATGGAAACTGATGAAATTTGATCTTTTCGATCGTCTGAACTGGTTTTAGATCTCTTTGGTTTTGGTTCATTATCATGCGCCACAAGAATGCTACAGGATCCCGATGCTTTCTTGAAGACATAAATTTTGCGGGCCTCTGCTTCTGCTTTTATCTTCAGCTCCACTGTGTTGTACAGTAGGTATGGATCATTTTTAGCCAAATCAAAGGATGCAGTATTGACAGCTTTTTGCCAAGCAGTCAGTTTTGCATTATCATTGCTAAACCCAAAAATCTTGGAGTTTTTTTAACAATACCTTTGCTGAGGTTTTTTGGTGCTTTGAGTGATGTTTGAACTTGTTGATCTAAAAACAATTTGATGTATTTATCCACCTCCGTACTTTAATACTGAGCAGTTTTGTAAAAATTTAATAAAAATCTGAAACAGATATCTTTCACGAATTGAACAATATTTTAACAATAGACTGCATTCCGATCAAGACTGCATACCTTTTCCGGAGTCAATTGTCATGCATAAATTAGAGAAAAGCTATTGTAATCATGCATTGGGAGGAAGACAAACGTTTGGCAATTTCTCATTTCCACAAAATTTAATTGATTAATTGTATTTATATGCTATTGTAGGTATTTTTTAGTTATTGTGGTTACAGACACACACATGCACCCAAACACACAAACATACACACAAAGGTGAAAACATGACTTCCTGACTGAGGTAATAGTTTAAATACTATTAAGCCGAGAATCAATCTGTATATAAATTGTTGTATCATGCTTTCCAGTACTCATAAGGTAGAAAAATTATTAATTAATATTAATAAGTTATGTTTGAAGTTATACATTAAGTTATACATTTTAATATATTACAATACCATTCATAATGAGAGCACATTCAGTGTCCTTGTCACCAGCAGAGGTGGGGGAGACATTGGACTCTTCTTCGACCGCAATGATAAAAATGGTAGACGATTCAAACTCTGAAAATATATCTACTACTTCAGTCCTATCATCCTCTGTGAAGATCTTCACTTTTTCTTCTGTTTGAAAAACAAGCTTTTCTTTACCTAAAATACAGTACATTACAATGTGACATTAACAGTATATATTTTTAGAAGTTGATGTTGATATGTATATTAAATAGTAAATATTTGATAATTTGTTGTTTGTATATTATACTGTGTAGTAATATATATTATTATATATAAAGTGTCAAAGTTAATTTTTTCCAGTATCTTATTGGTGAAAAGAGGACCACATGAAAGCGAACAAATTCGACTGTTGCCCGCAAAGAAGTCTGGGAGGGCATTAATAGTATTATTAAATGACCAGCCAACAATAAAACCGGAAGTCATGTATGCGACACATGAAAATCCGACCTTTGTATTTAAAGCCTAAAAGGTTAAAATGTTTTGTGATTGAATTAATTAAGCATGTAAGTTTTAAAACTTTAAAGTTTAAACAATAAAAACAGTTTTTTCTTGTTCACTGCTGAGGTTTTTCATCAGTCTTGGGATCACAAAACATACTGTTTCCCTCAAGCCCATTAAATAAGTGTTAAATATAAATTTTTTATGCGATCATATATTTTGTATTCTTTTAAACTACAATTCTAAGAATCTGCTACAAATCTTTTAATACACTGCATGTATAAAAATATTGAATACTACAAAAGAACATTGTGTCCTAAGCTCGAGCACACAGACTTCATATTATTAATTATAAAATACTGCATCTTTATATATAAAAATAAAAATATTAAATGCTGAATTTAGAAAATTATAGTCCTGGCTAATAGACAAAACCAGCAAAAATATTGAATTTTGTATCAAACACAGTATATTATATAAACTAGAAATACATGCATGCAGCAACCCCTCGCCACTAAGAGCATGCAACTATATTTTCG
Source organism: Muricea muricata (assembly GCA_963855995.1). Taxonomy (NCBI): domain Eukaryota; kingdom Metazoa; phylum Cnidaria; class Anthozoa; order Malacalcyonacea; family Plexauridae; genus Muricea; species Muricea muricata. Next base: position 52,090,984 of record OY979716.1, on the reverse strand, counting down.
GAATTACATGAAGTACTTGTATAGGTTGTTGTCATAGCAACACGGCCAAGGGCGTCGATCCTGGGGGGGATGGGGGGACACGTCCCCCCCACTTTTTAGATTGGGGGGGACGAATATCTAATTATCCCCCCCACTTTTTGACATGTTTAATGAAATTTTTCTTTTTTCATGTGAGAACCTAATTAGTTTCTTATTCAATGTGTACTGAGGTCAGCACAAAAGCATTTAATAAGAGAAAGTACAACGTCTGGCCATTCTGTGATCGCTGACCGCAAATACTGATGTTGCATATTATGCATATGTAAATAAAAATAATCAAAATTTTAATTTTAAATTTTTAAATTTTTTCAAACTCAATACACAAAAATAATAAGGCAGTAAGTTAATTTAACGATTTCATAAATAAAATTTATGTATAAATCTGTTTTATTATCGTTTAAAATTTCAAACCTGAACAATCTGAACATTACATTTTTGTAGTTTTTCGCCTGACACCAATTAAGAGCTATTTGTTGAGATAGACTCGTGAATGATGTAGGTATATGTACAAGTTGTATTGCAGTCTTTCCCAATTCTTCATTGACAATTGCTGGCAAAATTATAAAACATGCCACGAAAAAATGAGTCTAAACCGGCTAAACGTGCAAAACTATCAGGAATCGCAAGATTTTTTACGGAACCACGACAAGAAGAGCAAACCAGTATCTCTGCAACTCACATATCGTCTGATGCCAGTAACAATTTACCTTCCACGTCATCGACGCCAATAGTAAATCAGCTCCAAAGTAACACAACTTATGTCAACAATCCTTCCACTACTTTGGCAGAGTCCGTTGAACTTGACAGAGAAGAAAGTCAAGGAATAGCTTGTGCATCTATATCTAGTCCCTCGCAGCACAATGAAAAACAACCTTCAGCAACTTTCTCTGAAACACCTGTCTTTAGCGATTTCCTTGCAGCTAACGGATGCTCTTGTGAACCAGTATCGTCTTCGAATGCAATAACTGCAAAATCGAATAATCTCATCAGTTTGGACAAGCCTAATCATCCAGATGTTTCTGTTATCCCTGCTCAAAAATTATCAAAGCGCACGCTTTATTTTCAATCAAAGTGGTATGAAGATTACGAATGGATACATTACGATTCTGACTTGAAAAAAGTTTTGTGTTTCTCACTGTTTAAAAGCTAGTGCCATGGGAGTAACAAATTTAGCCCATTGTAAAGACCCAGCATTCATTACACAGGGCTTCAACAACTGGAAAAAGGCAATAGAGAAGTTTAAGTTACATCAATCATCACACAGACACGTTTTCTCCGTGGATCAGCTCGCAGCAATGAAAAGGCCGTCAGTTATTGTGCAAATACACACGGAGAAACAAAAGGAACACGCAATAGCAAGAAATTGCCTGATAAAATTGTTTACATCGGTACGATATTTACTACGACAAGGTTCAGCATTTCGTGGCCACAAAGAAAGTGATGGAAATTACTCACAGCTCCTAAAGCTTAGAATGGAAGATGTTCCTGATCTGGAAATGTACTTAAGAAATACAACAAATTTTTCATCCCCCAGTGCACAGATGGAGATGGCAGAAATGTTCAGTCATCAAATTTTACGAATGATTATCAGCGAAATTCAACAGAATGAATTTTACGCTGTACCTGCCGATGGAACACAAGATGTAGCCAGTCAAGAGCAAGAATCCTTTGTTTTGCGGCACGTGAACTCAGATTTATATGTACACGAAGATTTTATCGGTTTGTATGAAATTCCTAGTACTACCGGTGACGTTCTTGCTCGTACGCTTTTTGATGTTCTATCTCGGAATGGATTATCCATAAGCAATATGCGTGCCCAAACGTATGATGGTGCCGCCAACATGAGTGGTTGTTTCTTTGGATGCCAAGCAGGGGTGCAAGAACGGCAACCGTTAGCACTCTTTTTCCACTGCGGCTCGCATGCCTACAATCTTGTAATGCAACATGCCGTAACATCCTGTCAACTAATACGAGATTCCCTGCAGTGGCTGAATGAGCTTGGAGTGCTAATGAAGAGATCTGGCAAATACAAAGCTATATTTCTAGCAATTAGCGAGTCAATCGAAGATGACGATAACGATTTGCACCCCACGGTGATCAAACCCCTTTGCGCTACCAGGTGGTTATGTAGACTGGAAGCTATACAGTCAGCACTCGATCAGTACCCTGTTGTTCTGCAAAGTTTACAAGAAATGGCAAGTGGTGTAACGGACACGGCAACGAAGGCAAATGGTCTACTTGATCGTTTCCAGAAGGGAAAAGTCTTTCTTGGTTTGACGATGGCAGCTAAGCCTGTTGCGATATTGGAACAGTTAAACAGCGCACTGCAAGCAAAGTCAGCAAATGTCTCGGGTATGGTGGAAGCGGTTAAAACATCGTCAACACATATAAGCGTTCAGCGAACAGATGAAGCATTTCATCAATTATTCACTGCGGCAGTAAAGAAGTGTGAGGAGTATCAACTGGATTCATTCGAGGTGCCTCGGGTACGAATTCCCCCAAGCAGATACACAGGTAGAGCTGCTGAGTATCGGCCAGATAGCACTGAAGAATACTACAGAAAGCAGTATTTCGAGTTCATCAATGTCATAGTTACAGGTTTGTCAGACAGGTTTGACCCTGATCAATCCGGCCTAGCCCAGTACTTGAAACTGGAGACGATGTTGATACCCGGGGAAAGTTGACGAAGATGTGGGATCGCAATATCCAGAACTTGATCGTCTTAGTCTGCCAGTTCAATTGGAAATGTTTAAGCAAACGTACAAGGCCAAATCGTTGCACGAGGCTAAACTTGCGTATCGAAGTATGGAACATGCGGTGCGCTTATTGTTTCCACAAGTGCTGGTTCTTCTGAAACTCCTATTGGTATGCCCTGTTTCATCATGGGAATGTGAATGCAGCTTTTCTGGATTGCGACGACTGAAAACCTGGCTTAGAGCTACCATGGCCCAGAGTCGACTTAATCATGTATCTATCTGCCATGTACACCGGGAACGTTTAGACAACGTCAATGTAAATAAAATTGCAAAATTGCTGCAAAAACACAAATCAGAAAAAAACTATTTGGAGTCTTCAAATAGCTTTGTGAATACGAACTTAGAAAGCAGTTACAAACACAGTTACTTGAATTACAAAATAGTGTATCATAAATGTTGCTTATTTCCTAAACGATCGTGACTTCCCTTTGTCTGTATGTACAGCTATAGTTTATGTAATTGCTACGAAACTCTGGTCATTTTGAGGTAATGAGCTTCTCAGGTTTAAATTTTAGTTATCTTAATAAAATTTATTCACATTCCAACTCAATCCAACTCAATGTAAGACCTGTTTTAGCCCACACAATATCTTTTCAACCTCTCTATACTTCTATAGATGGATTTAGGCATTAGCATAGCAATTTATACTAGACTACTTTAAATGATTCATTGCATGTATCAAAGTTTGGAGTCTGTCCCCCCCACTTTTTGGAATGGATTGTCGCCCTTGAACACGGCAATTGTTTTTCTGTATATTTTTTCAAAATGACAAAATATCAGTTTTTAATCCTTGTTTTATTTACAATTTTTTTAAATGGCACAACATTTGTCATCAGTATGTTATTACGCCTAATGTAAGCTTAAATTTGGTATAAAATATGACCTATTAATTACATTAGTAACAAGAAGACAGTCTTGCATTTACAAAACATAAACTTACTCTGGAATTTAAACAGTGAATAGACTGGATGAGTACCGCTACGCCGGCCTTTATAAAGCAATAAAACACAAGTATAAATACGCATTATCAACAAACTTGCCTTGTGTTTCACCTCATAGTCAATTCTTGGCACTTCTCTGTATTTTCCCCGAATTAATCTCTCTTCAAGAGTCTTGTGTGGCAGTCGTTTTCGTCTTATTTCTCACCTTTTTGGATGCCTTAAGTGTTTGCTACTCCTGATAGTCTGCGATATTCCTGAGATCAGAAATGACCACCCTTCGTTGGTTGTGAAAGTTGCCAAATCTTTTTGCAAAAATACGAAATATTGTAGTGCAATATAGTCCGCCATATTTTTGAGACCAGTGATGACCACCCACTCACCCTTGAGCCATGTGCCTGCGATATTTGATGAACTTCAGACTTCACTATGCTTTCCTTTTCCCACGTATAAATAGCCGTGCGGAATTAGTACCCTCGTACGGCGCTTTGCACCGTTGGCTCGGGGAATATTAAAGTTTCCCAACATTTTAAAAGCAAGGGCATTTCTATTTACATTTTATATATATTATTTAAAACTGTATCAGAGTCACATACCTTTTGAGACAAATTCACTTAAACAGGAAGCAACAATAGCTTTTGTAACGTCCCTGCTCTTGCTCCAGACTTTGAACAAAGGCATATTTAATTAAATGATACATAAAACAATATGTAAAATTTAGATATCATTTTCTGCATGAATGCTTTATAATTATAAGAAGAGTAAAACATGTGCAAAGATGTTATTGATGATTACAATTTTTTTGCGTACAACTGCTGACCAATTTTGTGCGACCACGGCACGAGTCAAATGCCTGACGGGGCAGGCTCACGTTCGCATCAAATTCCCGCCTGTGTGGGATTAAGGCAGGGGTTAACCTAAAAACTGAAAATAATTTGGAAATTCTTTTCCCGATTTGTCATAGTATAACCATCGGCTTGACTGTACATTATGTAGTTTTGCTGTATTTGAAGTTTTTCCGTGTTATTTGTACAATTTAAAATAATCATGATTTGGTTGCTATGGAAACGGAAAAAGCATTTTTTGTTTACGGGTTGTTTTCCACCCACACCACTGGCTCAGTTGCTTTGAAACCTATGCCAGTTTAAATGAAGTATTGGTAGTATGAAATAGCCAAACCGCTTGCGGCTAGGCAAAAGATTCGTCTTTTTATAAAATGCAATCTTGCTCACACGATTTATCGTAACAACACAACTGAACAAGAAGCGTTTTCATTGAAAATGGTTGGTCAAAAGAAAAAAAATACGTACAGGAAAAAAGGAAAGGATTCTTTGGTGCTCAGAGATATAACAAAACGACTAGTGAAAGATCAGAAAGTATAGCAGAGACGACACAGATGCCAGAAACACCAACACAAGATGATGATAACAACAAACCCACATGTGTTGGTGCCTACAGCCTACAGGAAAAAATGAACATTGCTGATATGAGGCGCCAAGTGTAAATTTATTATTTCACAACTTTTTTGTGCTTTTTTCATTATTTATCAAAGAACCAAAAAGTAATCATTGGTTATTTGAAATAACCAATTTTAATTTTCTTCATTATACCAAAGAACCAAACGGTCAATTTTTGGTTTTATAAAAAACAAATTTGGTAAATTTGGTTATATGAAATAACCAAAATTGCTAAATTTGGTTTTATCAAAAAACCAAAATTGGTAAATTTGGTTATATCAAATAACCAAAATTGGCAAATTTGGTTATATCAAATAACCGCGAATTTCATTATTTGACTGGTTATTTGATGTCATGAAATGGTTATCACGACTTAAAACCAAAGACAAAAAAAAATGAGACGGACTGGTTTTGTCTAATAACCATTTTCGCAGTATTTGGTTATTTCATATAACCAAATTGTGTATATATTTACAATCGGTGTGAATACAGATCAGTTGGTCAGATGTTTCAATTCTGCATATTTGATGCAACATGAAGTACAGTAAATTTTCCCGCCAAGAATTGTTAATCAATATGGCCACCAACAAAGGACTGGCAAGATTGCTATCTTCTGCCATAGAACGAGCAGTGAGCGATGTGCTGGATTCACGAGACATAAGTAGCATAAAAAAATAATACATATCCATGTGGGTGGGTGGGTTGGTGGGTGGGTGGGTGGGTATGTGTGTGGGTGTGTGTGTGCATAGGTGTATAGGTGTATCTGTATATCTGTATCTGTATCTGTATGTGTATATGTGTATATGTGTATATGTGTATATGTATATGTATGTATCTATGTATCTATGTATGTGTGTATCTATGTATCTATGCATGTGTGTATCTATGTATGTATGTGTGTATCTATGTATATATGTATATATGTATATATATATGTATATGTATATGTATATGTATATGTATATGTATATGTATATGTATATGTATATGTATATGTATATGTACATGTATATGTATATGTATATGTATATGTATATATATATATATATATAATTGTGCAAAAATACCTCAAAAACTTACCACTACAGTCTGTTTCATCCAAAGGGAATCTTCAGGTGGTAGACAAATTTCGAAAATGTGCGGGCTTCTTTTATGCTCAAGGCGGAAACGTGGGTGCGTGGGTGGTTGAATAGCATGCATTCCTTTCTTTGTTTAGGTTGTTTACCTGAAATCTGCTTTTGTGTTGGCAGGCCGAAACTATTTCCGATCTTTTGTTAAGCAAGCAATTGTTTTTTTCTTTCAAAATACTGATTTTTTCCTCCAAACATAAATTACATCTTTTGGATCCTCCCGTGTAAGAAATAGACTTTTTTATCATGGACCATTTTATGGTGAAATCTGTTTTCTTTTGTTTTAAGTGCCAAACATGTTTCGAAAGTTCCGTCTCGTTCGAATATTTTTTGTGTGTGAAAGATTTGATATGGTTCCTGTATCGCTCTTTGAATGTGTTTGAGGTCATGCCAATGTAGTGCTTTGTGTCCTGTGTGTTGCCTGTAAAATTTGTTGCTTTATATACAATGTCCTTACTCATGCACTTGTTCTGCAATGGGCATGTGAGCTTGTTCCTACAGTTGCAGTTCTCTGCGCTAATGTCTTGTGGTTGGCTTTTCCTGATTATGCGTGTGTTATGACTTGTGATAATTGACTTAACGTTACTCATGCAGCTGTAACTGACCTTAACTGTGTTCCTATTGAAAATTTTGTGTAACTTGTTGCCTATTGGAAAGTGCGTGTCTACAAGCTTGAGGAAACTGCGTGCGATGTTTGTCTTGACATTTTTGCTAAATGGAGGGTTAAACCAAATGATGTTGCGTTGCCTGTTCCTGCGTGGTTGCTGTGTTACATGTGGCATGTATTCCAGCTTGTGGCTGAAGTTGCTATGTCCTAGTGCGTTTTGATATGTTTGTACTGCATCGTCAAATACTTGTTTGTCAGATGACAGCGTTGAAATGCGCTTGTTGATAGATGCTGGAAGTTGCCTTAAGATGCTGGGTGGGTGGTTAGAGTGCTTGTGTATGTACAACGGATCGTCATTGGGCTTCCTATAAGGTTTATATTTTCCAGTAGAAAGGTCGAATGTTACGTCTAGAAAGTTTACCACGTGTAAATTTGATTCTGCTGTTATTTTTAGGCCAAACTGTTCGAAAATTTTGTGTAGCTCTTTCCTAGTTTTGTCTGCCAAACGTGCTGATCTGTTTTTAATAACCGCCAAACCGTCATCTCTGTACAAGCCGATGTTTTTCTTGCCAAACTTTTTTCCTAAATGGTTTAAGATGAAAAGACCTACTAGTTCGCAAATTTCTGCCCCGTCATAGCTACCCATGGTAACATCAAACAAATTGCTATTGTTGTTTTTGATCCACGGTCTTCCGTGATTGAAAAGGAGTGATTTCTAGCGTGTTTTATTATAGAAATGTCTTCGTCCGAAATGTCAGCCAAATTGGAGGCCCAAGATAATGCTTGGTCCAGTAAATTTTCTGAAATTGACGGGTAAAAGTCGACTATGTCAAACGAAATAAAAGAATGCCTAGTTTTTTCCTCGATGCTGCCAAACCATTCTATGACGTTTTGCGTGTTTCTCCATTGGTTTACGTTCAAATTTGTCCGAAGTTTTGTGTTTAATCTGTTTAAAATTGATTTACTAATTTTTCCGGAATCGCTTTTTGCTGGGTTGATGAGCCGGCATCAGGGGTGGATTCAGACTAGTGCCACTAGTTTCCGGAAACTAGTCAAATTTTGTCAAACTTGATATTCTCTGTCTTTTATTTTCTTTCAGTAATTTCCAAATGACTAAAACAGTGACAAAATTATCAGTAATTTTTTGCCATATTTGTATATAGTAATTCAGTGAAATCCAACATTTTGTGTTTATATACGGTACTTTTAGCTTTGGCAATGTGAATTGAGTTAAAAATGTTGCGTGCAATTCACTGATTTATTTAGATCAGTGGTGCAAATCAAATGCGTGGAAACTGCTGCCCTCGCGTGAGTGCACTAGTTCACTTTGCGTGGAATTTTCCACGGAAACTAGTCAAAGTCGCATATCATTGGCTAAGACCAAACGAAAATATTTGTGCACTAGTCAAAACCCGCTGTCATTGGTTGAAGGCCGTTAATTAAATCCACGGAAACTAGTCAGGCACTAGTCAAAAGTTATAAATACAACCGAATGTTTCGTGGAGATTTGTAATGTTTGCGTGAATGCTAATATGCCATAGTATATTTGTACTTGGCGAGTCAACAATGCTTGGAAATTGGAAGCTTTCTTTGAATGATGGCCTTCTTTTGTCGCAGCCGCAGGAAAGCTACGAAATTGTAGACACAAGACCGCGGTTTTATACTTTGATATACCTTACATGGCTGGCTTAACAATCAGTTGTAAATAGCTACTTCGATTCCCAAGGTGTGTGTACTCGACGCTTCTCAATAGCGCTTTCTGTATGCCATAAGTAAGTGCTTAAGGATCTTTATAACTTTAAATTTGTTATGCTTATGCTAATTTGTATGTAAATTTACCAAGGAGCCTCACTCAATGCTAAACTCAATGCGATAAACTTGTATGATATAGTCGCACGTGGATCAGCCATCATGAGTATACATTTGTAAAATATGACCTTTCACCTGATTACACTATAAACATTGTGATGAGATCTGCTAGTTTAGTAGTATAAACATTGAGCAACAGCTATTTATTCAACAGCATAACTATAAATACAATATTGATATACGGCAGCAGTCTAATGAAATAATATTACTTTGAATGCTTTTAAGATATGAATGTCATCCAGTGTCATTTGATTCTCATACTCTCCCTGACAACCACTGGATATAAATTACATGGAAATCAAATTAAGTGGAAATCTTAATTTGTATCTGATTATAATTAACATAAACAAGGGAGGTCACTCTTTCTGATGTTTAATTTACTAGGGAGTGTAATTATGTGCTAGCTAAATGTGTCCTCTGTTACTTTTTTCAAAAATGTATTCTGACAAATGGTACATTTTTTGACATAAATCCATGTTCATTACAACAATTGGTATTCCAATGTTAATACATCTAGTTCAGTATGTCATTGGTTGGGGGTCGTGTATGATCGGAAACTAGTCACAAAAACTTCTAGATCCACCCCTGGCCGGCATTTTGGGTTGTTCTGAAAATTTTCCTTGTGATCTTTGAGAGAAATAAAAGCTTCGCGTTTTTTCATGCATTCAATCCGGTTGCCAATCGAAAGTTTATTTGCGATATGGTTTAGTTCATTGTTTATTTCCGAAATGTTTTCCTCAGATCCGTGTTTATATGTTTTTGTGATATTGTCGTGCAAGAGCTTGTTGTATGTGTCGAGCGAGGTTTCATATATGTTCCTAGTTTTATCAGCGAAAACAAACATTTTGTCGGATGAATTGATTTTCTTTAAGTCGTTTGCCAAAGTGTCTTGAAAATAGTCTTTTGTGTCTCAAAATTTAATGGTTTCTAGTAATTTTATAACGTCTTCTTCGAAAGGTTTCAGTTCCAAAACTGTGGGAGGTGTTTTATTAGACGAAAGGCCGAAATTCCTAGTGTTTTCCTGACTTTTTTCTCCTTTTAGAAAGAAATGAGCTTTCCATCTCATACGTTTTAGTACGCTTTCCGCTTTTTCAATCAAATTCCTCAAATAGTTGTCCCTTAATGGTATAGGGATGTTTTTCAGTGAATAGTCTAGTCGAAATTGCCTCATTTTAAGGTAGAAAATTAGATTTCGAAAACGAGAGTGCACAACCAATGTAGGGTGCGGATATAATGTGCTAGTTTTGGTTAGCGAAATACAAAAGAGTGCTCAATGACATAAAGACAGAGCGAAACGTATAATTGTGCAAAAATACCTCAAAAACTTACCACTACAGTCTGTTTCATCCAAAGGGAATCTTCAGGTGGTAAACAAATTTCGAAAATGTGCGGGCTTCTTTTATGCTCAAGGCGGAAACGTGGGCGCGCGGGTGCATGAGTAAGGACATTGTAAAGCAACAATTTTTACAGGCAACACACAGGACACAAAGCACTACATTGGCATGACCTCAAACACATTCAAAGAGCGATACAGGAACCATATCAAATCTTTCACACACAAAAAATATTCGAACGAGACGGAACTTTCGAAACACGTTTGGCACTTAAAGCAAAAGAAAACAGATTTCACCATAAAATGGTCCATAATAAAAAAGTCTATTTCTTACACGGGAGGATCCAAAAGATGTAATTTATGTTTGGAGGAAAAAATCAGTATTTTGAAAGAAAAAAACAATTGCTTGCTTAACAAAAGATCGGAAATAGTTTCGGCCTGCCAACACAAAAGCAGATTTCAAGTAAACAACCTAAACAAAGAAAGGAATGCATGCTATTCAACCACCCACGCGCCCACGTTTCCGCCTTGAGCATAAAAGAAGCCCGCACATTTTCGAAATTTGTCTACCACCTGAAGATTCCCTTTGGATGAAACAGACTGTAGTGGTAAGTTTTTGAGGTATTTTTGCACAATTATACGTTTCGCTCTGTCTTTATGTCATTGAGCACTCTTTTGTATTTCGCTAATCAAAACTAGCACATTATATATATATATATATATATATATATATATATATATATATATATATATATATATATATATATATATATATATATATATATATATATATATATATATATAATATATATATATATATATATATATATATATATATATATATATATATAGATATAGATATATATATATAGATATAGATATAGATATAGATATAGATATAGATATAGATATAGATATAGATATAGATATATATATATATATATATATATATACATATATATATATATATATATATATATATATATATATATAGATATAGATATATATAGATATATATATATATACATATATATATATATATATATACATATATACATATATACATATATACATATATATATACACATATATACATATATACATATATACATATATACATATATACATATATATATATATATATATATATATATATATATATATATATATATATATATATATATATATATATATATATATATATATATATATATATATATATAGATATAGATATATATATATATATATACATAGATATATATATATATATATATATATATATATATATATATATATACATATATATATATACATATATATATATATATATATATATATATATGTATATATATATATATATATATATATATATATATATATATATATATATATATATATATATATATATATATATATATATATATATATATATATATATATGTATATACATATATATATATGTATATATATATATATATATATATATATATATGTATATATATATATATATACATGTATATATATATACATGTATATATATATATATATATGTGTGTGTGTGTGTGTGTGTGTGTGTGTGTGTGTGTGTGTGTGTGTGTGTGTGTTTTGATAATTTCATATAGAACGGTCAGAACGTGCAGGCTACCAACGAAGCTGATAGTGGAAACTAAAAAGTCTATCACACTGAAACTATGCTCATCGCTTTCATTAATGTTTAACTTAAAATTTGATATGCTGAGTATGTTTTTTCGTGCAGTATTCGCCAAGATATCGAAGTTTCAATTTCAATATGCATTTTTGAAAAGAGCACAAATTAGCTAAATATGGTCTATTCATTTAAATATGAAAAAAAATGTTTGTATGTAATAATGTAGACAACAACGGAGCACTACGTGTTCGTTTTCTAAAGTTGAACGTCTATTCATCTTCAAAAGCATGTCCTCTTGCATTGATGCAACGTGTTGCTCGTGTGACCATGCAGTCAAAAGAACGGATTGTTTGCTGGTCGATGTTGCGGCATTCGGTAACAATTCGCATTCGGTAACAATTCACGAAGCTGTCTCAAATTGTTGGGTTGCTCATCATGCGGCATGTTCCAAATTCTGTGATCAATTTGTAAATACCGTCGAGCAAAACCCTGGTTTTCTAGATCAGTTAATAGTATCAGAAGAAGCAATTTTCAGCTTAAATTCGGAAATAAACTCAACAAATGTCAGGAAATATGCAGCGCATGGCGATGGCACCCAGCCACAAACCCAGAACCGCAACAGCCTGGTTTTTCTAAATTTTAATGATTGCTTTCCAAAAGTTCGCAAAACAAAAATAAAAGAGCATATCCATCTGTCTAATGTGTCGATTTGAACTTCATTTAAACACTGTACGTACGATAAAATAAAAGCATTAATTAAGGCACTTTAAGGCCATTTTTAGCAAATTCGTGCACTTTTGCAAAATGTTTTGTGAAAGTTTGCAAATCTTTTCATATTGCATGAAAAAGCATACACGGCACATCAAATTTTAAGTTAGACATTAATGAAAGCGAAGAACATGTTTTCCATGTGATAAACGCTTTAGTTTCGGCGTTATGCTTAATCAAACAGGTTAACTTTTTTTGCGCCACCCGGTAGTTACGTATCAAGTTTTGTTGACTATTCTGTTAAACATGTGGAAGTGTGGAATGCATCTAATGTGGATTTTATAAAAGACTTGAATGTGTCAAATGTTACGTTTCAAATCTAAATATGCCCATGGAAGCATCTGGGACATCAAAATAATTTTATATAGATTTTACCTTTATGACAGTTTATTGTCCCTGCCAGTAGACATAGATCTGTATTTAAGAACTTTATTTCCACCTTGTAAGTTTAAAAGAGAGACAGTCACCATTTGAGCAATGTTATTTAGTATATGTTAACAACTAAAACTTGAGATTGTCCTGGAACAAATTCAACTTTGCTGATTTGTAATTGGCAAATATAGAAAAGTAACATTGCTTCCAATAGTGATTGTGTGGGGCAAACAAACAAACAAACAATGAATGTAAAGAAACAAGCAATAAATATAAAAAAGGTTTCTAATTTATCATCAAAAGAACATGCAAACAATTGTGCAACTTTTACAATCAGGATTAAATTCCAAATTACTGCATAGCAATTAATTGTTTTTAATGTTTAAACAATGTACCTGACTGTACAACTTTAACAATAAGGATAAAGTCTAAATTACTGCATAGAAATTAGAAGGTTTTCAATGTTTTTATCCAGCTTGCCAGATTCTGCTGTTGCTTCAACAAACTTGTATAGCTCTGATGAACATATGAAACAGTTGTGCGGATTCAGGTTGGAGTCAATTTCTAAACTTCATTGGCAAAACTGAGGCTGGTCGATCTCTTGAGGCACATAAACATCCTTGCATTTCATGTAGGATGACTTAAGTGGATCATGTCTCCTCAGCCATACATTGGCAATAAAGTCATGTCTCATAACTAGTTTCCATCTTGTTTTCAGAGTAGAGTGCTTGGCATAGTCTGAAATCCTGACATGCTTTGCCTCCCTTCCCTGCATTGTGTTCACACCGAGGCCTACACCAAGATATTTAAACAACAACTCTGTATGATAGGGCACTGCGTAACCTATAGTCCACACTGTTGGGGTGATATTACTAAGTAGTATGGAATATGCATTAAAATATTTCTTACAACAATCTTTGAGCTCATGCAGAATGCACTCATTTATAATTACCTGACTAAATCTGCTTGTTGCATTTCTCAGTTGCAAACCAACAAATGCTAAAACTACAATGTGCAGGCTATCTGAAGGGTTATCATGATTGCAGCTTATAGCCTTTAATAAATGCATGTACTTGTGACATAACAGTTTGGTTTCCTTCCCAGTAAAGCGGTAGTTCATAGGACCATTCCTACCCTGATTGAACCACTTCTTAACTTTCTTATAAAGCCTGGATGCCACAATATGCTTAAGGGTGTCTAAATACTTTGTAAACTGGCATTTAGGTAGATTAGACACATCAGTGCATGTTTTGGGAATGGCACTCTTTGCACAAGCATGTTGTAAAATCAACTGATTTAACTGCTGCAATGCATTATTTGCATTGTGTAAAGGTTCAGCATATACTTTATTAACCAACTGTCCTAGCATTGGGACATCTTCTTGCCTTGAATGATTATCTCTTAGAAATTGCAAAATTTTCTTTCTTTTTGTTGAATCAGCATACTTTGTTTTGCCAAGCTCATCTTTTTTTTTCTGAACCTTTGCAGCTACAGCTAACCTAATCATAATATACAGTGTATATATACTTGAACTAACTTGGTAACAATAGCAAAAACAATTAATGGATAGGCTGAAAAATTTGGGGGAGGAGGGCCGGGGTGAGGGGTTGAAGGACAGCAAGAGGTCCTAAGGTATCAAAAGGTATGGCCCCTGCTAAGGAAATTTTCAATGTTAGATCAATGCAATAGTAATTTCTGTCCAAACCTCACACTCCTTACATCAACCCCCCCCCCCTTCCCTCCTCAGTTACAACTGACCCCCTCCCCCTTCAGGGGGTTAGGGGGCAGTTGTTGAAAAATGGGTTAGCTTATGCATGGGTTAACGGGCAATTCAAGAAATTGTCTACACTTTGTCGATAATCATTAATTCAAAACATTTTTTTAAGAAATCTTGTATGGATCAATAGTTATTTTGGTTGCTGGAATTTCAAAACAAACAGAAACCATAGAAATTTGAGGAGAAACTCAACCAATGGGTTAAACATTAACCCAGCCTTGATATATATGTGTGATATATAGATAGATAGATAGATAGATAGATAGATAGATAGATAGATAGATATATAAATAGATATATATATATATATATATATATATATATATATATATATATATATATATATATATATATATATATATATATATATATATATATATATATATATATATATATATATATATATATGGGTGAGCATTTTCACATAATGTTGAGCTGACAAACCTGTGTTAAATATTAACTCTTTTTCAGGACAGAAACATGGTTCATAAAACAACAACATGAGGATAACTTCTTATTTAGTAAATGGCAGAAAATTTCTGTGCTAACATTGCTCAAGTTATTCAGTTACATATCAACAGATTGAACAATCATTTCAAATAATGCTATAATTATATATTATAAACACTAATGTCAATGGCCAATAAAGAATAAGCAAAACTGATTGTTCTTTAATGAGAACAATGTATATTATTAAGTGAATTATATTACCTGTCACTGTAGTCCCATGGCTGCCATGTGCACTCTGCATTGGTTCCTAATGATCCATTGACTGTATTTTTGTCATCATCATTCACATTTCCAAATGGCAAAAACTAAAATGAGGAGTTGGGAAGCTCGCCACTGAACAATGAAGCCCATTTCATATCTGATGGTACCAATTCAAATGTAAATTTCACTTTGAAATTCTCACCTCTGCCACTGGTTATACAGTAAATCTTTTTTTCAATATTGCCAATTTCTTTCATTAATTTTTGACAATATCTGATCATTGAAATGTGTGACTCACTGCAGTTAGCACCTGCAATAAGAAAACATTCTCTTTCGCTTGCAATTTTATCACCAACATTCAAAAAGGAAAGAAGCCAGGCAGTGGTCTCATCATCCTTGCCAAAAGGAGCACCGTCTGCACCAATTGCTATCCTAAAATGATATGGCTCACTTCCAAAGTGCAAGAAGGACGAGTTCTCTCCCTGCTTTTGATCAATTTTTATGTACATACTAGCAAGTTCAATAAAAAATTCGTCCAGGTCTCTGTATGCACCATCAACTTTCATATCGTCTTCCAAATCAGCACATAATTCTTCCTTAATGTCTTTTACATTACCAATGTCTATTGACTTGATATATTCAATCAGGTTGTCATAAGGAAGCAATTTTGGCAAAACTGTTCCAGTCATAAATTGTAGACCAGATCGTGATTTTTTCTTACTGCCTGATTTTGTTGTCAAATCTAAGCGTATGCTTTTATACTGCTCTTTACTTAGCAACTTCTTCGAATCTTGTTTTCAAAGCTGCCTTCAAATGATTTGACATGGTTTTTTACCACTTTAGGAATAACTTTCTTCATCACTTTTTGTGAATATGCTATGTAGTGAGATAATGCAGCTGGTGTAGCCACATGAACTAACGTTATCCACAGGCCATCCAGAATGGGTTGCTCATCATCTACACTTCCTCCATGAACATTGGCACAGAATTCCATTGTTTCTTTTGTTCTTCTCTGACCAGATCAAATAGCCGTGGGCACTTCATATTGGTCTGAGTTGGTATCTTTAAGTTTTGTAGGATGTCGTTTCCTTTTCCTTAAAGGGAAATGGCAACAAAAATTTTTATCGGCTTATTTGAAAGAGACTCCAAAACAATATATAGAAGTCTATTACAGAATTTTTATATCTGCTTTATTTGGTGAGATATTTTGACTTGAAATTTTTAGTTGTCCGCCATCTTGGATATTTGTAAATATGCATGATACGTCACAACTGGGGTCACGCAATTTTTTTTTCTTACGACACAATGATTAATCTTCTCCAATAACCACATACATGGTAAGTGTTTCGGATTTCAGCACCGACTGAAAAGATTTAAACAATATTTGATTGTAGGTAGATATTTAGGAGAATTTTGAATGGCTTATCCCTGTTGTGACGTCACCAAAACATTGTTAATGAGGTTAAAAGTTAATCCAAGATGGTGGACAGTTCGATTATTCAGGTGACAATATCTCCCAAAGTAAAACAGATTTAGAAATTTTGTAAAAGATGTTTATATATTACTTTTAGAGTATCTTTCAAATGAGACAATAAAAATTTTTGTTGCCATTTCCCTCTAATTTTCTATTACTCATTGGAGAAACTCCATCAGTGAAATCTGATTTCAGGTTATTAACTTCATGTATAATATGTTCAACCTGTGAATAAAATAGGACAAAAAATCTAATCAAGGTGAAAGATGCAATACTAGGTAAACAAATCATAGATGGTTTTTCATATTTTTTGCTTGGGTGGTGCCATTAACTTTAGGGGGGGTGAGCCATGAGTGCAATAAAAAATACTGTTCTGAGATCAAACCAGGAAGGTGGAATGTTCCATTCACCATGACTGTTCAATAACGGGGCAAGTGCTATATTTTGTCAAGTGCATATATTTTCACTATATGCTCCAAAATGAAACAGAAGTTCATTATAATTTTGTATGTATAGATTGACAACTCAAGGAATATTACAATGACAACTCAAAGAATATTACAATGTTATAGGCATTGCAGCAAAAAATAGCACTCGTATATCTGCTTACCTTTTCTTTCAGCTTCTTCGGTTGCCTATTCTTTTGTTTTAACACCTTTGACCTTTCAAGATATTCCTCCTGAAGTAGTTTTCGTCTCTGAGATAACGTTCCAAGAGGAAATCTGTCACGCGCGATAGCTTTATTGCTCCTTGGCCTATGTCTGCCTTTTCTCCCCATTACTCAGCTGAACATATATTTTTTCCCGTACAAATTCCTGAAATATAAAAACAAGGGAGAAGAGTCAAATATACTCAGAATGTAATATTAATAACTCAACTAGGTACCTATGGTTTTAAATTCTTATGGGACATTTTACAACAAAAGATATTATCTTCAAAGACAATGTTCGCTTACAATTCGTACGTCACAAAAACAAAAATTATAAGGACTAAAAGTACAATATTTAAAGCTTTACTTACCCTACACATCTTCAAAATCGCTCAAATAAAAGCTGAAGAACTGAGCTAAACAGTAAAGCTATCGCGAGGACAACCGCTGTAAGCTATCGCGAGGACAACAGCAATAAAGCTATCGCAAGGACAACCGCTGTAATGAGTAGACAAAAATATTCATAAATAAATAAGTAATATGGTTAATTAATAGCATTTCCGCCATCTTGGATCGAAACTCCGCCCATTAAAATGGCACAGTTTCCGGTCTTCTAGCGCGGCACGATATTGCAATTTTGTTCAGCAGATTGCTCTAAACAATTTGCAACCGACGCGAACAAATTGCAAATTGTAAATGTCAACTGTGACAATTCAAAATATTCACATGTAACAAATATGTGCATATTTGATTGGCTCGATATCTGTTAGCCAATCAGAGGTTTGTTTACGCTATAGCTGTTAATATAATTAGTTGGAAGTGGGAACGTTTGAATGTTACAGTTGATATTTACAATTTGCAATTTGATCATGGCAGTGGGAAATTGCTCAGAGCAATCTGCTGAACAAAATTGTAATATTAGGTGAAAATATTGCAATCTTGCTCGCAACAGAACACCAGATTTGGCTGTAACTGAGTTGAAGATGTGTACAGAGAAATATCAGACTTGAGGTTTTTGTCTGTACAGACCGACCAAGCGAGGTTAATAAAAGTTTATTAAATGGCATTATGACTTCAAGTCACACACTTTTTATAACCTCTTTCATATAATAAAATCATTAAACATATACATATAGGAAGAACACTGATGAATGGATTGGATGCAAGATTAAGTACAGAAAATGACCATTTCTAAGGGATTGACCAGAACCAGGACCATCAACGATCCAAGATCCTGCCAGTTAGTTCCCGTCTACCCCTATAGGGGTGGGTGCATGTGCAATTCTCTCCAATCCACAGTGCAATCTCACAAGTTTGGCTCTTAAAAATTGTTCTCTGAAACGTTTGTGAGGTTCCCACAAAACAAGTAGATCATGTTAACATATGAATGTTAAACAGTAGGTTGCCAAGTGGATAAAGACAGTTTTATTAGCTCTAACTGGCAATGTGTGTCCTAGTACACCCTATTTTTCGTGCATGGTCAATGCCAAAATCAAATGCCAATGTCAATTTTTTTGCTAACTAATATTCACGTCCTATTTTTCACCATTTTAGGAAAGTGGGTCGGCCTAAGAAAAGCATTTCTGGAGATAGATTGAAAATATTGTTGGAGCTGAAAGTGCCCTTAGCGAAAATTGCAAGAGATCTTGGTGTATCTACAATCAGTGACAAAATTGGCGCACCGACTGACCCGAAATTGGAACTTAACCCCCCCCCCCCTTGCCCCCTTTTCAATGTTGTGAGGCCAAAACTGTGATCTTACGCGAGCTGACCTTCTGTCCTAGCATGTCTCTGGTTGTTCTGTTGTCAAAAGAATCCAACATTGGGAGGGGGGGGGGGGGGGGGGTTAATAAGAATTTTGCAAGTTTACATAAATTTATAGTTATAAATTGGGTGTCCCACCTTTTAATGTCACTGGTTGTCTGAGCAAATTCGAGGGTGTTCATGTTTGTAAAATTTGTACTAAAGTTAGCTTTTTGATTATGTAATGCTGTAGGTTCTTTACTAAAGACATTTTAAACACTTCTCCGTAATATTTTGTTGTGAACTCTTAAGAATTTAAAATAAACAATATTTCACGGGAGTATTTTAGAATGCATTTTACGCACTTGTCTATAAAAGTGATGCATGTGATTTTTGTGAATACCGCACGCTTCTAACAATCTCACAATTATTCTCAGTATACACTTAGTTATAAAATTTTTACACACATTTAATGTATTTTTAAAGGTCAATGCTTCATTCTTTATTCATGGCAGGCATATAAGCCATCATATGCCGTGTTACACTCGCAAGTCGCAAATAATTTAAGTCTATTAACGTGATGACTGCGTTTCTGGCATATTGCGTTACACGATCATTTTCGACATATGTCTTTTTGAAGGACGCGCTGTCTATACGCATTTTGCCGGTTAAGACTTTTAAAGAATTTAATTGAATTTCGAAACATGGATCTTATTGAAGGCTATGAAAGTAGTTCCTCCTGTTCTGATTCTGATAAATGTGAGTTAGACAAAAGGCAAATTCGGAAAGTTTATTTGGTAACATATAGCCAAGCCAACACGTCAAAATTCCCAACAAGAGCAGCGTTTGCTCAAGTGGTAAATAAATCGTTTCGCGGGGGGTCCGCCAAAATTTTACAATGGTGTTGTTCACAAGAATACCACAAGAAATCTGGAGTGCATTACCACATGTGTTTGAAACTTAGCAAAAATCAATGAAAGAAATATCTTGCTGACGAATATGGTATTTCCATTCATTTCTCAAGCGTGCATGCTAACTATTATACGGCATGGAAATATGTTACGAAAGCAGAAAAACATTCACTCGAAAGCGAAGGACACCCTGACTTAACGACAGCGAAGAACCATCAACGATGATAGCAAGTGAAGCCAACTACAAGGGCACAGCTGTGAGACGGCGTTCGCATGAAATTATCGAACAGGGCGTAGATATAGATTGCCCAGATAAATATGGGCAAGTGCAACATGAAAGCGAGCTTAAAAAACCAACAAAGACAAAGAAGCGAAAGCGATTAAGTGCGTATGAAGTTGCTGAGATCGTCCTAAGGAAAGGCTTAAAAAATCGAACCGAACTTTTAGCTTTCTCAAACCGGCAAAGAGAGGAAGGGAAGACTGATTTGGCTGAGTTTATTGTAAACCGTGGTAAAAAGGTGGTCAGCGAAGTTATAGCAACAGCTTGGGAGATGGAATCGGCACAGAAAACGCAGGATAGGCAATGTAAAACCCGCATTGAAATTCTAAACGAGGCACATGAAGGACAATGTACTTGCAATGCAAAAGCCAAATGGCATAGCTGTACATTGCAATTACTTGCAAATAACAATATTGCTGTTGACAATTTTGCTAACTGTGTAAAACAACTATTAATAAAAGGTCGTGGCAAATTTAGAAACATTATGTTGACGAGCCCAGCGAATTGCGGCAAAACAGTCTTGCTAAATCCTCTTAACAAGATATTTAGAACTTTTACTAACCCGGCATCAACAAGTTTCGCGCGGGTAGGAGCTGAAAAAGCCGAAGTGCTTTTCTTGAATGACTTTCGTTGGTCACCTCAGATAATCGCCTGGCATGATTTGCTGTTAATGCTGGAGGGTCAGTTAGTCCACTTGCTTGCACGGAAATTGCACTTTGCCCATGATCTAGTGTTTGACAAAGACATGCCAATTTTCAGCACCAGCAAGCATCAGTTGGTTTATGTTAAAGGGGGAGTTGTTGACGAGAGGGGGACAGAAATGATGGCCGTTCGATGGAAAATATTTAATTTCAACAGGCAGATTTCGCAGGAAGAGCAACAGGACATAGATCCTTGCCCAGCGTGCTTCGCTCGGCTCATCCTCGAGAGCTACGACTGGCTTGACTAATGAGAAATGTATTCGTTAAATATGGCATTATCGTGAAAGACATCGCAGTTGAAAAAACATAACTTCTTCTTATAAGTGTTTAGTATATGTTTGTTAACGAGTAACCGTGCCGAAATTGGTGTAATTAAGTAGATAGCACGAGTAACCACGAGTAACCATGTTTGTGTTTATAAATTATTGTAGCATATTAACATATTTATCATTGCATGGTTACTCGTGGTGACTCGTGGTTACTCGCTTAAAATCGTACGAAAATTCAAAAATTTGAATGGTTATGCGGGTAAATATGTTATCAAATCATCACAGCACTTTCATGGCACTCAAGAGTATGTTAGCAACTGCCTTTGAAGGATATTTTCGGCGATTTTATGTAACATGACACTGCCATAATTCAATCAGTTTGTTAGATAAACAATTTAATGCTTGTGATATAAGGGGGTTTACAATCAAATACAAAATATTCATAGACATTGTAAGGTTCTCTATTATTTAATTAAAGTTAGTATTTTGTGCGCATACCCTTGCGTTTAACAATTTCTTTAATTCTGTTTGGCATACTTCCCACAGTCTTATTTATATATTCTTTTGAAACTGACCATAAATGAAATTTAACTCTTTCAACGAATTCATCCCATGATTGATGTATTATATTTTTCTGTAATATTTCTGCTTCAATGTTTTTGCGCGCGACGTTGAACAAATTTTCTATCGGATTTATGTCTGGAGATCTGGCTGGAATTACTTGCATAGTCGCACCAATAGAATGCAAGGCTTTCTTTGCAACAGCTGACGTTTGTGAGGGATCATTATCCATTACAAATAATTTTGGAGTATTATTGCTTTGTTTTCCTGTTATGTCAAAGAGTGTTGGAAATTGACGGCAAATGAAGCGAGCAAAATATGGCCCATCCATTTTTTCATATGTTTCGGCACAAATAACCCCTTTCCTGTACGCTATAGCCACCAGCAAGTGCAGTCTTCTGCCACCGGCGAGCTCTTTGCTTCCTTTTGTAGTTATCAGTAGGCCTTCCCCCCTTTTTCGCCAAACACGAGTTTTTGGTTTCAGTGCGTCACTCATTGGGTTGGATTTGTAGATGAAGGAAACGCCATCCAAGTAAAATGCAACGCCTTTTGTCCAATAATCAGGTGGTTTCTTCATCATAGATCGTGCGAACGTACGGCGTATTTGGAAATCTTTCCTTGTAAGCACCCCTTTCTTGCGACTTTGAAAGAAATCGTATCCCAGCTTTTTCACATGACGAACAAACGTTCTGTAAGACACTAAGGTTGCGGAAATTCCACTCCTTTGCACTACCTCCATCACTGTAAAATTTGGAGTCTTTTCTCGGAGTTGTATGATTGCTCTTCTAAGCTTTCGCTGGTCTCTTTCTGATAATGATTTTCGTCGACCACGATTAGATTTCGAGTTTAGCACGCTCTTCCGTCCACAATCAGCTTGCTTAACAATCCTCTGGACACTTGTCTTTGACATATTGGTTTTCAAGGCAATCTTCCGATATGAGTATTTCATTTCCCGTCTCATTAGGAGGGCTAAAGCCCGCTGCTCAGCCGTAAAATACCTATTTTGCTTCATGATCAGTCATTAATACGATTTATTATTACGTCACATAATTAACTAGTTGATTATGATGATTCCTAATCATAGCTCATTCAACATTTTCGTTATGCTGAAAATTTGGTGCAGTTACCTTGCTTAGTTTTAAAGTTATACATAAATGAAGATGACCAACAGCACTCCAAATGGCTCAGACAATCAGTGACAAAATTGGCGGACCGACTGACCCGAAATTGGAACTTAACCCCCCCTTGCCCCCTTTTCAATGTTGTGAGGCCAAAACTGTGATCTTACGCGAGCTGACCTTCTGTTTTAGCATGTCTCTGGTTGTTCTGTTGTCAAAAGAATCCAACATTGGGAGGGGGGGGGGGGGGTTAATAAGAATTTTGCAAGTTTACATAAATTTATAGTTATAAATTGGGTGTCCCACCTTTTAATGTCACTGGTTGTCTGAGCAAATTCGAGGGTGTTCATGTTTGTAAAATTTGTACTAAAGTTAGCTTTTTGATTATGTAATGCTGTAGGTTCTTTACTAAAGACATTTTAAACACTTCTCCGTAATATTTTGTTGTGAACTCTTAAGAATTTAAAATAAACAATATTTCACGGGAGTATTTTAGAATGCATTTTACGCACTTGTCTATAAAAGTGATGCATGTGATTTTTGTGAATACCGCACGCTTCTAACAATCTCACAATTATTCTCAGTATACACTTAGTTATAAAATTTTTACACACATTTAATGTATTTTTAAAGGTCAATGCTTCATTCTTTATTCATGGCAGGCATATAAGCCATCATATGCCGTGTTACACTCGCAAGTCGCAAATAATTTAAGTCTATTAACGTGATGACTGCGTTTCTGGCATATTGCGTTACACGATCATTTTCGACATATGTCTTTTTGAAGGACGCGCTGTCTATACGCATTTTGCCGGTTAAGACTTTTAAAGAATTTAATTGAATTTCGAAACATGGATCTTATTGAAGGCTATGAAAGTAGTTCCTCCTGTTCTGATTCTGATAAATGTGAGTTAGACAAAAGGCAAATTCGGAAAGTTTATTTGGTAACATATAGCCAAGCCAACACGTCAAAATTCCCTACAAGAGCAGCGTTTGCTCAAGTGGTAAATAAATCGTTTCGCGGGGGGTCCGCCAAAATTTTACAATGGTGTTGTTCACAAGAATACCACAAGAAATCTGGAGTGCATTACCACATGTGTTTGAAACTTAGCAAAAATCAATGAAAGAAATATCTTGCTGACGAATATGGTATTTCCATTCATTTCTCAAGCGTGCATGCTAACTATTATACGGCATGGAAATATGTTACGAAAGCAGAAAAACATTCACTCGAAAGCGAAGGACACCCTGACTTAACGACAGCGAAGAACCATCAACGATGATAGCAAGTGAAGCCAACTACAAGGGCACAGCTGTGAGACGGCGTTCGCATGAAATTATCGAACAGGGCGTAGATATAGATTGCCCAGATAAATATGGGCAAGTGCAACATGAAAGCGAGCTTAAAAAACCAACAAAGACAAAGAAGCGAAAGCGATTAAGTGCGTATGAAGTTGCTGAGATCGTCCTAAGGAAAGGCTTAAAAAATCGAACCGAACTTTTAGCTTTCTCAAACCGGCAAAGAGAGGAAGGGAAGACTGATTTGGCTGAGTTTATTGTAAACCGTGGTAAAAAGGTGGTCAGCGAAGTTATAGCAACAGCTTGGGAGATGGAATCGGCACAGAAAACGCAGGATAGGCAATGTAAAACCCGCATTGAAATTCTAAACGAGGCACATGAAGGACAATGTACTTGCAATGCAAAAGCCAAATGGCATAGCTGTACATTGCAATTACTTGCAAATAACAATATTGCTGTTGACAATTTTGCTAACTGTGTAAAACAACTATTAATAAAAGGTCGTGGCAAATTTAGAAACATTATGTTGACGAGCCCAGCGAATTGCGGCAAAACAGTCTTGCTAAATCCTCTTAACAAGATATTTAGAACTTTTACTAACCCGGCATCAACAAGTTTCGCGCGGGTAGGAGCTGAAAAAGCCGAAGTGCTTTTCTTGAATGACTTTCGTTGGTCACCTCAGATAATCGCCTGGCATGATTTGCTGTTAATGCTGGAGGGTCAGTTAGTCCACTTGCTTGCACGGAAATTGCACTTTGCCCATGATCTAGTGTTTGACAAAGACATGCCAATTTTCAGCACCAGCAAGCATCAGTTGGTTTATGTTAAAGGGGGAGTTGTTGACGAGAGGGGGACAGAAATGATGGCCGTTCGATGGAAAATATTTAATTTCAACAGGCAGATTTCGCAGGAAGAGCAACAGGACATAGATCCTTGCCCAGCGTGCTTCGCTCGGCTCATCCTCGAGAGCTACGACTGGCTTGACTAATGAGAAATGTATTCGTTAAATATGGCATTATCGTGAAAGACATCGCAGTTGAAAAAACATAACTTCTTCTTATAAGTGTTTAGTATATGTTTGTTAACGAGTAACCGTGCCGAAATTGGTGTAATTAAGTAGATAGCACGAGTAACCACGAGTAACCATGTTTGTGTTTATAAATTATTGTAGCATATTAACATATTTATCATTGCATGGTTACTCGTGGTGACTCGTGGTTACTCGCTTAAAATCGTACGAAAATTCAAAAATTTGAATGGTTATGCGGGTAAATATGTTATCAAATCATCACAGCACTTTCATGGCACTCAAGAGTATGTTAGCAACTGCCTTTGAAGGATATTTTCGGCGATTTTATGTAACATGACACTGCCATAATTCAATCAGTTTGTTAGATAAACAATTTAATGCTTGTGATATAAGGGGGTTTACAATCAAATACAAAATATTCATAGACATTGTAAGGTTCTCTATTATTTAATTAAAGTTAGTATTTTGTGCGCATACCCTTGCGTTTAACAATTTCTTTAATTCTGTTTGGCATACTTCCCACAGTCTTATTTATATATTCTTTTGAAACTGACCATAAATGAAATTTAACTCTTTCAACGAATTCATCCCATGATTGATGTATTATATTTTTCTGTAATATTTCTGCTTCAATGTTTTTGCGCGCGACGTTGAACAAATTTTCTATCGGATTTATGTCTGGAGATCTGGCTGGAATTACTTGCATAGTCGCACCAATAGAATGCAAGGCTTTCTTTGCAACAGCTGACGTTTGTGAGGGATCATTATCCATTACAAATAATTTTGGAGTATTATTGCTTTGTTTTCCTGTTATGTCAAAGAGTGTTGGAAATTGACGGCAAATGAAGCGAGCAAAATATGGCCCATCCATTTTTTCATATGTTTCGGCACAAATAACCCCTTTCCTGTACGCTATAGCCACCAGCAAGTGCAGTCTTCTGCCACCGGCGAGCTCTTTGCTTCCTTTTGTAGTTATCAGTAGGCCTTCCCCCCTTTTTCGCCAAACACGAGTTTTTGGTTTCAGTGCGTCACTCATTGGGTTGGATTTGTAGATGAAGGAAACGCCATCCAAGTAAAATGCAACGCCTTTTGTCCAATAATCAGGTGGTTTCTTCATCATAGATCGTGCGAACGTACGGCGTATTTGGAAATCTTTCCTTGTAAGCACCCCTTTCTTGCGACTTTGAAAGAAATCGTATCCCAGCTTTTTCACATGACGAACAAACGTTCTGTAAGACACTAAGGTTGCGGAAATTCCACTCCTTTGCACTACCTCCATCACTGTAAAATTTGGAGTCTTTTCTCGGAGTTGTATGATTGCTCTTCTAAGCTTTCGCTGGTCTCTTTCTGATAATGATTTTCGTCGACCACGATTAGATTTCGAGTTTAGCACGCTCTTCCGTCCACAATCAGCTTGCTTAACAATCCTCTGGACACTTGTCTTTGACATATTGGTTTTCAAGGCAATCTTCCGATATGAGTATTTCATTTCCCGTCTCATTAGGAGGGCTAAAGCCCGCTGCTCAGCCGTAAAATACCTATTTTGCTTCATGATCAGTCATTAATACGATTTATTATTACGTCACATAATTAACTAGTTGATTATGATGATTCCTAATCATAGCTCATTCAACATTTTCGTTATGCTGAAAATTTGGTGCAGTTACCTTGCTTAGTTTTAAAGTTATACATAAATGAAGATGACCAACAGCACTCCAAATGGCTCAGACAATCAGTGACAAAATTGGCGGACCGACTGACCCGAAATTGGAACTTAACCCCCCCTTGCCCCCTTTTCAATGTTGTGAGGCCAAAACTGCGATCTTACACGAGCTGACCTTCTGTCCTAGCATGTCTCTGGTTGTTCTGTCGTCAAAAGAATCCAACATTGAAAAGGGGGAGGGGGGGGGGGGTTAATAAGAATTTTGCAAGTTTACATAAATTTATAGTTATAAATTGGGTGTCCCACCTTTTAATGTCACTGGTTGTAGGCCTATTTTGTATAAATTTATGAGAAAATGGCATATCACATGAAAAGTATTCCTTACTGTCAGAACAGGAAGTGCAAAATTCCGTTGCAGAGGTCAAGAAAAACCATCCAAATGCAGGCGAGGTAATGGTTCAAGGGTATTTACAATCGCAAGGCTTGATGCTACAACGTCATAAAGTACGAAAGGCAATACACGCAGTTGACCTGGACGGCGTGGAAGCAAGAAAACGACCAACCACGCTGGGAAATTTATAGGGAAATTTTTGCCACAGAAATTTCCGGTAGTTCCAGTCTTCAGCTTGCATAGCCGCACGGCTGTTTGTATTTTAAAATTTTTGCAAATATTACTCATGATTTATTGACTTCCTAAGGTCCTGGGAACTAAAATATTTTTTCCGCCTACTTGAAGTGGATTCTCTGATATTTTGTCGTCGTTTTGATACCAAGATCGACGTATTTGCTGTAATATTTGATTTAAAACTTTGACGTTAAAGCTGAGGGAGACTTCAGTATAATTGTTATGCTTGTGAAGATATTTGCCTTCAATATGGAAAGGTTAGTTAGCATTTTTGTTGATATAAATACAAAAGTAAAACCATAGAAACACAATGCGATTATCATTCCATCAGTCGGGTGGACTAAAAATACGTTTATATTTGTATAGCCTATGAATTCTTTGAACAAAATTGTCACCCTTTAACGCGACCAGACTGACTTCTGTTCATATGGGCAGCAAGACTCAAAGGGCAACTAGTCGCTCAGCAAAGTCCACACAGCAATATCGATTTCCAGTAGGGGAACATGCTCGACGTAAACATCAGTTAAAGGAGAGTTACCTTTCAAAATCCAAGGAACTAAATGCCCTGAGGAAGCAGAATAATCGAATAAAGGAAAATGTGTGTACTATTTGAAGCTATGGCCTATAGATAGTGGCTGTTATTTTGAGTGTAGGGCAAACACAATTGATAGTTATATTAAATGAACTGCGATTTTGACCCTATCACTGGACTGCAATTGCATACCCTTGGGATCAAAAACACACAGTAGCCATTGAATTAGAATCAATTACATGTGGTCTTTGCTTTGCTTGCCCGAGATGTATTTTGTCATTTTGAATTAAGTATCCATGAAATAGCACAGAATTATAAGTCAAGACTCTTTCGCTAAATACAATCAATGTGAATGTAATTTACTGTAACTATTATATGACCTCTTTTATCCCCCTGACAAGCGAAATTGTCTGGCATTAGACAGGGTATAGTAAAGCCTGATTTACTCTTTGCAAAATAACCCGGGTTGAACCAATACAATACACCGCGCACCCTGCGCCACTATGTGCCCTCAACTTGCCCCCAGGGGAAGTGATCAAAAAAGTAAAGTTACACCTCTGACATGAATAATTTTGTTCAAATGCTGTTAAATTTTAGGCAGAACTCCTAAAGAGTAAAGTTGAGTTACAACAGAGGACTGTCACTTCACCTACTGTTTTTACAGTATCTGAGAAAATGTCACTGGAAAGGAAAAGATCACCTACTGAAATTTTATCTGATGGAAATGAAAACATTCCAGAAAGAAGCAAGTATCGAAGAATGCAGGAGACACTGCTGGCGTCTTCTGAAATTCATGGTGGCACTAAGGAAAACTGGCAAGCAGCAATTAATGGTTTGTTTATAACACGTAATAGATATGCCAGCATAGAAACATGCAAGAATTTTATAGTTGGTTCTAAAAAATTCAGCAGTGCCAGACAGAATACATAATGTACATAAACAGAATGTTAGTAAATTTGAAGAAAGTGAGCAAAATGTTAATCGCTCTTTCTCTATGTTATATGCCAGAGGTCTTTTGAGTAAGCGCAAATATGCTCAAACTAGATCTTCCTTATGGTACCTATGCGATAGGTACAACAACAGAAAAAGGCTATTTACAGAGGAGAAGGTTGTCATTAAGTGGGGGAATACCCTTAGCAAAAGTTCTATCGTATAAAGATCTAATGAGTAAAGTTAACAGTATCGATATTGGAGAGCTCTTACCAGTAAGCGATTTGCTAAATGCTTTGCCTTCAGCTGAAAGGGTGGATGGTGGGTACAGGGATCTGGAAAGCCTTCTTCTTTGTCTTGCCAAGTTTTACTTGGACACTGACCCATATAGAAGGGGTTGAGGATAAGCTAATATGGTTTGGAAGTGAAGTTGGGCACTTCAGGGTAGCGATTGGTGGTGATGGAGCACCATTCGGGAAATGGGATGAGTCAATGTCGTGGTTAGTAAGTTTTCTTATTGTCGGTCCCCGAGTTGCAAGCCCGAATGACAACTTTTTACTGTTTGGTGCTAATTGCAAAGAAACCCATGAGGTCGTTAAGTTATTTTGCAAACTCCTCACTGATAATTGTGCGGCTATTGAACGCACCTTTAATGTTGGTGATGTTCAAGTCAAATTTACTTTTGATTTATTTCCATAGGACATGAAGTTTCTGGCATTCGTAAATGGGGAACTTTCAAATTCAGCAAATTATTTTTCCAGCTTTGCAAATGTAAAATCTGATGATCTCAAAGGGACTGGATGTCTGAAGGGAGAGTTTGGGACAGACCCTAAATGTAAATGGAAACCTTGGACCTGCAAAGATAGAGTTACTAATGCAAAGAAGGTTTGTGCATTTAAAAAAAATCTGCCCAAGAAACTTTCAGATCAAACTAAGAGAAGTAGGGTTACTCAATACATTTCTAGTCTAGGAAGCAGACAAGAGTTTGAACCTCTTATAGGTTTACTGTGTGAAAAAGAGGTAATTGAACCATTACATTTAAAAAACAATGCAGTTGAAAAATTGCACAGGCAAATGTTGCTGTTAGCACTGGCAGATAGCAATCTTTCAAATAAGATTACCTCCATTTCGGACTTGCCTAATTGCAGTATGAAAAGGTATCTGCAAGCACTTGAGCATGAAGTGAAAGCTACAAGACTTAAGAGGCAGCTTTTAAAGTGGTTGTGTGATGAAAGGTCAAAAAATAAGGACTTTTCATATAGGTTTACAGGAAAAGATTCATGCTTAGTCTTGGGCGGATTCATGTTTCTTATTGATGCTATCAGAGGTGATAGGAACAATGTTCAGTTATTAACTAAACTTCTTATCATTGCTTTCATTGCCGTTAAGTTGCGAGATTCTGTTTCGCTGTTTTCAATGTACCATTTTTCGGATGAGAAGCTTAGGCAGTTATCTTTGTATACTTCTGAGTATATCACTGCTAAAATCCTTTTCTGTGATACACCTACCCCCAGCAAGTGGAGTATTGGGAAGGTTGTTGCAACACATGCACGGTGGATGTATGAAAGGTATGGGGCTGGTTTAGGGATAAACACTATGCAAGGCCGTGAAGCAAAGCATGTGCAAATCGCCAGTTACGCTAAGCATAGTAATGTAAGAAATAGATGGTCTTTGGTATTTAGGCATGATTATATAAGCAAAATTTGGTTGCCACTTAAACAACCTTCTCTCTTGGAGTATCATCGTACAAATTTAAGCCTGGTTCCAAGTAGGGTAGAAGATAATGAATATTGTCACTGCGGTTTTCTTAAAGTAGCAGCTACTGCTGAATGTTATTACTGTGATCATGAAATAACTGCTGAAATTGTTAAATCTGTTAAAGCTTGTAAGATTACAAAAAGCTGTCTTCAGACATGGATATGTAAAGTATAGTGATCTTGTCACTAACTGTGTATACTATACTCAGTCTGGTAAAGCAAGCTAAACATAGCAGTTCTGTTTGAACATTAATTTGATGTTTTTACATATATGCATTTTACATATATTTATTGAATACATATTTATTATTGTATGATAATATTATTTATTGTCAATGTTGAGCACAGATGTCAATTATGTATTTGTGTGGAATTGAAAATAAAAGTTATTTATATCTTTTGCATCTTTTTAAATTCACGTGGCAATTTCGTTGATAGCCTGTTGGTACAGTAAAGAAATTCACCAAACTGGAAACAGCATTTGCATATATAGTTCTATATGATCACCTGATCCGAACGTTGTACCCCAGTGGGGTTATTGATAAATTATTGGGATTATTAGGGTTAGGTTTGGGTCAGGGTTCATTTTATATGCATGAAATGACAATTCCAGTAACTATTGGAATTATCAAACGTTGTAACCAGTAATTTTATTGGAATACAACGTTCGGATCGGTTGATATGATTTTGTATACATTTTAACCAGATATACACAGCTGACAAATAGACTCTCTGCAGTGATAATCTTTCCGAGAAAACCAAAACTAAAGGTTTATGTACATTGACATAACTTATCACATCACATATATATATAAAACAACAGACAGGTGATTTCTTTTTGTCTTCTCAATGGGTCATTCCAGAAAAGATCCACCTCCCCCATGGAGGAAATTAACAATACCCCCCTCTCTGGACATCCTATATAAATTTAAGACATTCTTTAGATGATTCACCTCCCTCCCTCCCTCCCTCCCTGGACGGCGGAAATTTCCTCTGTGGGTGGGGAATGGATCTTTTTTGGAACGACCCAATACAAGTTATTAGCTCATTAAGCTGCAGAGTTTCCCTATATTGACAAGCAAAATTGTTAGGCATTAAACATGAAAAAAAATAGGTAAGGCATACTTAGGCACTTTCCAGCTTAAAGAGTTCATGACTTTTTAATTCCATTTTAAGTCAAACAGTTATCTCATACATACACATCCCCCTAGGAAATTATCGGGCATTTGGCAACCGCTTCTGTTACAAGGATCAAGCATTTGCTTCCTGCAATTGGTCTGTGGGATAGGAATTTGTCAATGCTAAATGGGGACTGCCAATGTTTGGCAATTTAACCCAATTTTATTATCTTCCATATTCCAGTTTGTAAGTTCAACCTTTATTTACATTTGGGGTGGGCCATTATTCTTAATACAGTACATGTCAAATGCGGTGCCATGGTGATGGACATGCATGGAGTCAATCAAGCCATTAATAACTGCACTGTTAATTTCAAGAAGTTAATTTAACTCCACTAGGGTTATTTTGCACCTAATTTTACATACCACATTTGGACATTATACTGCACATTAGACATTTTGCTCCAGATTTTACCCCACATTTGGAGTAAAATTAGGTTCAAAATAACCCTAGTGGAGTTAAATTAACTTCTTGAAATTACTAACTACATCTTACAAATGCTGTGGAAATCCCTGCTCATTCCAAAAGCCATAATAAAAATCAAAATTCAAAAGTTCCTTTTGCGAATTATAGAGCATGCCAAATTGCTTATCCTCGGAAACGATGATTTGTATCCGTCTTTGCCCCTTAAATCTTTTGCAAAGAAAGTCTTCATTTGTAAGGTCAGTGTCCATTAATCGATTGAAGAGATTTCTCACTCGCTCTGCGGAAGTGAACGCCATGACACATTTCTTCGACTTTGCTTTCGTCTCCGAATAGTATAAACCATAATTTGTCTCTAGAACTATGTCTTTGACGATGGAAAAAAGTTCATTTGGAATACTAACTTCTAAGGTAACTTTCCAAGGACTTAGCGCCTTACATCGAACAGACATTCGTCTTGAGAATTGCTTGTACCACTGCGTTGCCATTCGTTGAAGGATCCGGTAATATTGGCCAACGTAATATTTGTGACGAGCTCCCACATCCCCTAAATGTTTTCAAGCAACCGGCCTTAGCAATTCTTTGAGCTCTTTCAATGCATTTCCCACATTTCTCTTTTCTAGACCTTGTTCTGAAAGCCGGTTTTCAGCTTCCTTAAACACTGCTAAGATTGTATTTATGAATATATTTTCCTTGCCACTCATGATGTAAAAATAAACATGGCGTACGTTGGGCTATGTACGGATTAGTTTAATACATACTAGATGAAGTACTGCCGCAAAGTTAATGAATTTTCGTTTCCTGACCAGATATTGCGGGCAGCAGTTAATTGTTCTTCATCATGGAATTGACGGGTCTAGCAGAATGGTAGTTTTCGCACAATTCTCCACCAACAATAAAGCAATCACGGTTGGAGACCTGTTTAAAGCAGCAGTTCAAAAATATGGTTGTCCTATGCGTGTACGAACAGATTACAGTGGAGAAAACGTGGAAGTGTGGCGTCATATGGTTAGTGTACATGGAGAGGATACCAAGCCTGTTATAGCAGGAAGCTCTGTGCACAACCAACGGATTGAAAGACACAACCGAATTGTAAACGAACAAGTCATAGAACAGTTTAAGAGCATATTTTACCAGCTGGAATGCAAGAGTGTCTTAGACCCGTCAAATGACATTGATTTGTTTTGCTTACATCATGTCTTTCTGCCTATCCTAAATAAATCACACAGGGAGTTCGTAGCTGCTCATAACAATCACAAAATATCTACTGAAGAGAATAAAACCCCAGTACAAATTTTCTTGGGTAATCAGCATTTAGCTCAATTGGACTCAGCTCATGAAATGCCCTACCAAGGATTGGATGTAGACTCGTTGTTGGAACAGGATCTTCCTCATGTTGAATGTGAGGATACAGAAATAGCTTTGGACGATGAAACTATGATTGAGTTACAAAACACAATTGATGTATCTGCAGACCCAATGGAATTATATCGACAGACAGTCCAGTTTGTTGGGCAAAAACTTTTGGAAACATAATCTGTACTTGTACTACAGTAATGTACATAACTTTTTAACACAACCGATTGAACAAATGGTTCATATTAACAGTTGTTTCAATAATGTTAAAGTTACAGAGCATGTTTGTTTGTATATAGTCCAGGGAATTTAAAATTTCAAAACTCATCATTTCTTTAAAGTGCTTGTAATTCACATCTTGTGAGATGGGATGAAGAGGCAAGTGGAGCACGTTAGAACAAGTATTGGCCATAGGTTTTGTATCCTCCCAAAACTTGATTGTTACAACTGGGTCAAATCCAACTGGTGGTATCTCATCGCTGCCAGTTGTGAATATCAGATCTTCAAGTGTTGCTTGCCCTTCAATTCTGCCACCAGCTTAAAAAATAGGCTCGCGACGCGTGCATGTATCTACGCTATATGGAGGCATCAATGTTGCCAATAGACCTTAGAATTGCTTACGTCACACGGATTTCAATACATATATATACACGGTAATTTTTCCCGCATGTTTCCCACATTGCATTGCAATTCAATGTTTAACATTGGTGTGAAGGTTGCAAAATCTAATTTTTCAATATTTATAAACTTTTTATATATAACCATTATTTAAAGGACAATTAATGGTTGGGACAATTGTTGTTGGGACAAGGTGTTTTGGTGTGTTAAATTTGTTTTGTTGGGACAAAACAAGTTACAATTTTGTAGTTGACTGTTATAATTAATAAAGGGAATGTACATTGTCTATTTTCTGTTTTGTTGAGAGGGGGAGGCATTGTGATAATGTAGGACAAGCAGTAATAACCACTGCGTAACTCGATCATCTTATTGTACAGGTCTTACAGAGACTGAACTTTTACTATATTACTTCATATAATACAAGAATTTTTTCAGTAACAAAGTTTTCGACAATATTGGTATTAAGTAATAATGAATATAAACTGAAGTCCCTATTACCAGCTAAATCAAGCTCCTACACTAGTCGACTTGTTTCTCAAATACCAGAAAGAATAAAACTTGATAACATATTGCAATGTTATGGAAATTATTTTATTAGCTAGAATTTGTTTTGTGAGTGGCTATTTATCGTTCTACCAGCTAAGCAGTCACTATTAACCATTAAAACTTTTACGTTTTTTGCAGCTACATGAGCACTTAGTGTACTTATATTATATACTTATAATCAGCTGCTGTCATAATCATTGATTGGTCATAATACAGAATTAATGTTGGAAGCCACTGCAGATAATTATTAGTTACAAAGCCTCCAAAAACGTCAACGTTTCTGTTATGTATGTTGCCAGAGTTCAAAAGCCCAGGTAAATTATGTATAATCCAATTCAAGTCCATTGAGAGTCATACAGCAAACCAGATCCATACAGTATAATTGTGCCTTATGGTGATAAGGTTGAAAAACAGCATAGCATATCGATCCATGTAATGAATAATATTGTGTCCCAAGATAAAATCTAATATTTGCAATAATAGCTCCAGTTTTGTACACATTGTGTGGTATTAATAAGATCCATGTGGTTGGTGCTGAAGTTAATTTCTTTTTGATTTACAGGTGAGTTGAAATTGAGATTGTTCATTGTTCTGGAAGCAAGGCATTATATAAAATACCAAGAACACATTATCCAATGCATACTGTAGTTATATTTATGTTTGCTGTTGCTGTCATCTGTAAAAAAACAATGTTTAAGACTTCAAGAAAAATAGTGGTTAAGTAGTAACACTAAAAACTTTTTCGCATATATAGCTAATATAATTTTCTTCAAAGGTAATCTAGAAAGTTCATGATCCCTCCTGTATCGTGTACTATTTGATTGTTTAGTCAATTTTCTTACAGAAAATCTGTAATTATAGCTACTATCGACATGTAGTTTTAAATTTACCAGGTTACACTTACTTCCTAAATGGTGAATCACAGCCTCATCAGGTTTTAAACTGTTCAGATCTCAGAAGAGTTTGTTCTGATCTCCGAAAAGATTGTTCTGATCTCCGAAGAGATTGTTTTGCCCTCCCGAGAAGCCTATTTTTGCTTTCAAAAGCCGTATTCCCTATTAAACATGTTTGCGTAAAATCCCATATGGCTCCATACAAATCACAAATTTTACTGTTATTAACACAGGTAAAACTAGTAGAATTCATATCTAAAATACTTACCAGTCGAGGATAAATCTGGACAGAGAAAGGCGACAAAATCTACAAGCTTTCCAAGCAAAAACGACGAAAAAATATATAGGAAACTTTCCCACGAGGATGAGATATACTGTTTTTAAAAACTCAGAATACAGAACTCAGAATACAATGACGTAATTTTATAATACAAGTCGCTGATTGGCTACAAGTGAACAAAGAAAGTGAACAGAAGTGAGTGAACAGAAGTGAGTGAACGGAAATGAGTGAACGGAAATGAGTGAACAACTCGATAGCATAGTATCTAGCACTTCGCGTAGATACAAAAAGTTAATTACTATAATCGATTGCATAAAAATAACAGGAAACTAATTGGTTAGTATAGGAAATTACACGATCCGAGAAGTATTAATGAAAAATCCCACGCGTGTTTGGCGAAATGTTTATAATACCGCGAGTGCGAAGCACGAGAGGTATTATAAACATTTCGCCAAACACAAGTGTGATTTTTCTTTAATACTTCCAGCACAAGTGTAATTTCCTATTAATATCACTTTACTAAATATTTTAATGCTGAAGTTAACTGTTTTCGTGGATTGTTAAAAGATGAAGTCCTGTCATCGATATGTTTTGCGAACTTTCATAGTAAATACTTCCAAGTTTGTCATTTTCGTTAAAAACAAACGTTATCCGACGTGTGTATTTATCCATTGTAAGTTGTTTAGACACTTTAAAATCATTTTTGTCAAATAAATCTGCTGATTTTTAGAGTATTTCAAAATAAAAACACTCAAATATTGACAAATTTTATCAAAAAAAAATTTACTATATGAAGTATTGCGGAAATTACAAGTCGCGTGGGCTCTTTTCCGTGCCAATTAATTTTTAATCGGCACACTGTGCTGATTAATCAGCACGGTTCTCAGCCAATCAGAATCGAGTAAACAAAAAAAAAATTTGTTCGAAAAATTCTGAACGTTTGCTACATCGACAATTCACCGGCACCAAGCTATTTTTCAAACTGTGGTTGTAAGTCCAAAGGTCATACAATGCGTCCCCTGACTCGTTCCAAGTCGTCTCCTATACACAGAATTTGAAATAATACTCCAGATAAATAAATAAATCATTCGACAAGGGATTGGAAATGATAATCCAGCTTGCGCGCCGTTGCCTTCTCGGAATGATCTCTCTATTTATCTGATATATATAGACGACCAGGGAAGAGTCAAACACAGCCCAGATTCGTCTGACGACATGTACCTTCACAGTCTGTCAAATAATCACGCCAATGCATTATTTGCTCTTCTTTTTCCCATTTGATTGTTCCCGTCTCCGACAGGCATGGGTAGAAAAGATCGTCCAATATCTTGCTGGTCAAATCATCCCCTTTGTTGTAACAGAACACGTCTTCAAAGGCTGCAGGATGTTTCGTGACAAGGTCTAAAATATGCAATGTCTGCAGGCCGTCCTTAAATTGCTCAAGGCATGAACGAACTTTGTCAATAACACTGTACTGACAAAGTGTGCCAATAATCATATCCTTTTTGTTGAGTGATATCGTTGTCGACCAGCCTGCTTCAGTAAGGTGATTAAGAAGATCAGGTTCCAGCAACTTAAATTGATCTTCGCTCTGACAAACATTAACCTGTAATATAGGCGCCACAATGAAAATGTTTCTCGAACAATTTACAGTTAATACTATTAAATACCAGATATTAGTTACTTGGAAAATCCTATCTTTTCAAGTAATGTTCTTGGCTCAACATCACATACATCGTTAATATCAGGATTGGCTCCCTTCTCACCTTCAACAACAAACTTATACACTGATTTCGAGAAACAACGCCCTACCCCACCACCATTGCAGAGAGACCGCCAGTAACTTGCCACATAATTTATAACTCTCATCCTGTTTGCCTAAGAATAGAGAAAAGAAAATATATCTAGTAACACCAGTAATTGCAATCATGCATTCTAATAGTTAAATAAAAAGGTCATGACCGGGTAAACAAGCCCAGTATTTCTGGAAGCGACTCTGCCTGCAACCGCCCCTTTCTAGTTCAGTGTTTGTACAACAACAAAACGTGAAGTTTTCCAAAAGTCGTGTTATTTCCGAATAGTGTCGCATAATTTCCGAATAGTGATACATAACACGTGTATCAAGTATTTGCTGCAGTATGATTATTGGGTAAACTGCTGCAGTTTCAAATGTCGTTGTCCACTTACGTCACGACATGTTCATTTGCTTTTGTTTTACTGATATACATGATTGGTACATGTCGTATACCCATTATCTCTGGGAACGAGTGAATTAGTCTTATGCACAATGTGACACATGCTTACTATTTGTAAATAGAAACAAATTCAGAAGAGTAAAGACATTTGTTTAAGGGGTTTTTTCTTACTTTCTTGGTCAAGGATGAATACTTTGTTTTTTGTTTTTCCTCCAAACATTTTTGAGTCAAACATTTGGTGTATCGCAATGCGGAGAAACTCTCTCATTGGACCACGTCTGTCCACAGCACCGTCGCTCTGCCCTGACCCATCGGCAAATTTTACAGACAAAGGATGTGACGCAATAAACCTCGCTCGTCGCATTTTTTCCACACCATCCTTGAATGCATACTTTCTTCTTACATTGATTATATTCTTTGGAGCATCGGCATTTGATGGCATCCCAATCATTTCTTTCTTTATGTGCTCTTGCAAAATTGATTGCAGGGGAGCACTGTCTTCATCACACCTACTGAGATACGCATAGGTTAATCAATGGCCACGAGCGCAATATAGAATTTAACAATGCGAGTTAAGTTTATATAACAGCAACAAGGGTCGAAAGCCGCACGAGCGATGTAAAAACCCGTACTTTTCATGCACTGAACCTATCAAATAAAAAGGATTGCGTTTAATCTGGACCTTAATTAACCATCTTATCGCACGATATGTCCTCATTAGCGAGTTCATTATGGAATTTTATGCTTGTGTTAAAACGACGAGTTGCACGGTGCCATGCGATGCGATACATGCGTTATATCCTTTGTTATTACAATTTGTGCTGTAATTATATAAGCGAGGTACAGTATTTATACCATAGTTATAACTGCAACATAAAACCATTATATTTACATTATTAACATATGTAATCAGTGAATGCCAGCTCCAGTAAGGTTGCCTTAAAAAAATACAATTCATTTTTATTATATTACTAACACTAAGCTGTTTCTAATGGCTATTTGTACATCAGCACTTTCTTCGTCACTTGATATGATCATCTCATCGTCGA
This sequence comes from Muricea muricata, assembly GCA_963855995.1. Taxonomy (NCBI): domain Eukaryota; kingdom Metazoa; phylum Cnidaria; class Anthozoa; order Malacalcyonacea; family Plexauridae; genus Muricea; species Muricea muricata. The sequence goes on along the minus strand of OY979716.1, from coordinate 52,051,498 downwards.
TAATTTCAATGTATGACCTAAAGTAAATTTATGTTCTTTAAAATAAATATTGAGGGTTCTGACTACTTACTCTTAGGTACAATTTTATCAACCTAAAATGATCAGGCTTTATGATTGCTCCTTTGAGACAAAAGCCATCATTTAGCCGAATTTATATTGGAAGTCGAATTTCTATCTCAGACGGAAACCTCATGTGACGAACCTCCCTCTTAGAGGGCGGAAAACCCATACTGGGAAAACAACCATGACAACCAAGAATGCCAAGTCATAAATGAAAGAACGAAATCGAGTTTCATGCTCCCGCCCTTCAGACAGAAAAGTTAGATTGAAAAAGTTTAAACATAAAACCAGTCTTCATATTTATATCAAGATGAATTTCTCGTCTTAGACGAGTTTTCCGTCATAGACGAAAATCCAAATAAATCCAGCTATTTTTATGTCGTTGTGACGTCGAAATGCTTCCAGAAAACGATTTTTATTGTGCATGTCTGAGAACTGAAATATTTTTACGGGAACTAACACTGTAAAACACGCTGAGTTCAAATCCGAAGAGTTGCTGCTCCGTAGACCCGCATTTTTCGCAACTACTTTGGCACTTGTCATTGTTCAATCGAATTGTCCACGGAAAAGGTTTCTGACACTATCTACACCATTCTAAGAATAATCCGTATGTGTATTTTTCTGCAAACTTTTTAGCGCCGTCAAAATATTACCTTCTTTAGACGAACTGAAAACAAAACATGTGGAGTGTAATAGCTCTTGTTCTATAAAATTTTAGCCACTCTTAACAGCGTGTTTTGCCATTACAGTAATCACAACATAAATGTACGCGGCCAATATGTACCTGTGATGATTAATTGTACTATCATGACTCTCATGTGATGATGCACAACTGTTAACGAATTCGTGCGAGGTAGTTACAGAACTATTCGATGCTGAAGTTTCGCCTACATCATCAAATAGACTTTTTAAAAGCTCACTATCAGAGTCTCCACTTTCCTAAACAACAAATCAAATTTGAAAATTAATATACGAAAAATTTTAGGGTGCTCAAGAAAGATAAATTGCTGCAATGTTTTATAAATAACACAATTCCAATAAAATTAATTTGTTGTCGGAAACCACTAACATTAACGTAAGATAGGTTTGTTGTCGCGCGAGACGCGCGAATCCGAACGGAGACCACTCGGGTCAAGCCGGTATATACCGGTATTGTTGTTGTTGTTGGTGTGGAAAAATATTTGAGAAGGGAAATTGTTAAATACGAGAGATTGTGATTTGTATTAAATAAAGTTTAAAATAAAACATGTGAGTGTGTAGAATACTATTGGGAGGCAGTTCTGCACATAGTGGCACCTCCGAACGACATTTGGGAGATTGTTGATCGAGCAAAAGCAAGAAATATCGGGAACAAATATCGGGCGACACGTGTGGAATTTATATCAAATACCGTATAGCGACAAATTGGGACGGAGAGATTTATCGGATAAAGCTAAAATAACCAAGTGAAAAGAGCTATGGAAGCAAAAGTAAAGGAACTTGACTGGAAATTACGAACACTCAAATTTACTCTAGGTAAAAGCAACGAAGTAATCGAAACGGGAAACTTTGAAGCGATAAACAGACACGAAACGTCAATCAAAGGGAAAATCGAGGCGAGTCACGCGTTGAAAGATGAGATTATAGAACTGAAATTCGGTAATAACGAAACGGAGCTGCAGGTACAAGAATGGGTCGAAGGCATCGAAAGTACTTTAAAGGCGTCCGACAAGAAATTAATTGAGATACGACTAGAAAAGGAGAAAATAACGAAGGGAAATCAGGCGGCAAAGTTGTCCGAAACACTCAAACAAGAAATGGCATTTGAGCACGAGAAACACAGCTGAAAATGAGTCAAGAACGTGAGCTGTACGAACAGCAGCTACAGTTTCAAAAGGCATTAACGGCGGGCGAACAGAACCAGACGAAAAAGGTATTGTCAACGAAATTACCAAAGCTGTCCATTACCCAATTCGACGGGAAATGTGCAAATTGGTTACCCTTTTGGAACAAATTTGTTGCTGAAATCGATAGCGCCGAGCTTTCGGCTGTTACGAAATTTGCTTATCTGAAGGAGTTTGTGAAACCCAAGGTAAGAGCAGATATTGACGGGTTGCCCCTAACAACAGAGGGGTACGAACGGGCAAAAAACATCTTAAAGGGGGAATACGGGAAGACAAGTGAAGTTATAAATGCATATGTCCAAAGCATTCTTGATTTGCCTGTGGTAAAAGGCACTGACCCTGTTGAAATAAACAGTTTCTATAAAACTTTGCTTTTTAATGTTCAATCCCTTGAAACGTTGGGTAAACTTGAGCGAGTAAATGGGATGACGCGAAGTGTCCTTGATAAGCTCTCAGGGATAAAGAGTGATTTAGTTAAAGGACAGGCGAGCTGGCAAGAGTGGGATCTAACGCACCTTATTCAAGCATTAAAACAATGGAGGGACATAAATCTTAGTGAGAAAGAGGATGTCATAGATAAAGATAGAGAGAAGCGCAAGAGTAAACGAGATAGTCTATTTAATACGAGTTCTCGAAGATGATCATGTGCATACTGTGATGACGTTAACCATAGTTCACGTGAGTGTACAAGGGTGGTGAGTGTGGATGAGAGAAAGGGGATTCTAGCGAAAAAGAAACTATGTTTTAACTGTACGGGTCCCAAACATCAAGCCAACGAGTGTAGAAGTACAACTGGTTGTCAGAAGTGTAATCAAAGGCATCACACTTCAATATGCACAGTGAAGGAGAGTCTTAAAGTGGCGACCGGGGGAAGCAGTGGTCAGGTGGTGTATCCAGTTGTGGACGTAAATGTGGAGGGGGTGATATGTCGAGCATTACTTGACACTGGGGCAGGAAGCTCCTATGCTTCCGCAGCGTTGTTGGACAAACTTCCGAAGCGACCACAGTCTAAAGAAGTTCGGCAAATAGAGATGATGTTGGGTTCAACGACTCGTGAAGTATCGATTTCTAATATTAGAGTGGGGGCTACAGACGGCAGTTACAAGATCGATGTGGATGTGACCAGAGTCGAACGGGGAAATTTACTAACAATTGCAAATCCACACTACCAGAAACTGATCGATTCGTACAACCATCTCAAGGGAGTGACCATGGAAGACAAAGATTCTAAACCATTCTTACCAATTCATCTGATCCTAGGTGCCAGTGCTTTTGCCACCATCAAAACAGCAGAATCTCCCCGAGTAGGTTTACCTGGTGAACCAGTGGCGGAGAAGACTAGGTTCGGGTGGACAATAATGTCGTCTGGGAAAGAATTTGATCATTCCAAAATGCTCTTGATGCAGACAAGCCAAGCCGATTATGAGGACTTGTGCAGATTAGACGTTTTAGGCCTGGAGGACAGGCCTGAGCATGACCAATATGCAGTCCATGCAGAGTTTTGTGAGCAGCTGGTACGACATCCTGAAGGGTGGTTCGAAACCGGGCTGTTCTGGAAGAGCAGTCACCCACCTTTGCCAAGTAATAAATCTGGCAGTTTACGTCGACTTACACAACTTGACAACAAGCTACAACGATTGGGCATAACCGAGAAGTACGCAGAGGTGATCAAACAGCAGAAATCTGAGGGAATTGTTGAAGCTGCGACACAACCACCAACCGGAAAGACATTCTATATCCCTCATAAACCCGTGATGCGGACAGAAGCAGAGTCGACCAAACTGCGCATCGTTTATGATGCTTCAGCTCGTGAGAATGTGCAGGCCCCCAGCCTGAATGACTGCCTCTATGTGGGCCCTCCGCTACAAAATCGATTGTGGAATGTACTTGTACGGATGCGGTTTCATCCGGTGGCCCTAACGGGAGACATCAAGCAGGCATTCCTGCAAGTGCGAATCAGAAAGGAAGAAAGAGACTCACTTAGATTCCATTGGAAGTCGAGCGAACAGTCGGAAGTCGAAACTTTAAGATTCACTAGAGCTCTCTTTGGTCTAGTGTGTTCTCCCTTTCTTCTGGGTGGGGTTGTAGAACGACACCTTGTATCCTGGGAAGCTCGTGAACCAGAATTAGTCGCTGAGATACGTAAAAGCCTTTACGTCGACGACCTATTGAGTGGTAAACCAACTGTGGCCGAGGCAAAAGAATTGAAAGTCGGAGCTATTGAGATCTTCGAGGACGCTAAATTTACACTCCACAAATGGCATTCCAATGTCTCCGAGTTGGAAAGTGAACAACCCAGTGTAGAGACAGAGAATACCTTTGCCAAACAGCAATTTAGTCCGTCAACTGATCAAGAGTCCAGTCTGCTAGGCCTCCCCTGGAACAAAGAAGCCGACGAGTTTAGTGTCGTGGTCCCAGAGATGAAAATGCCTGTGACCAAAAGAGAGTTGTTGCATAACCTGGCAAGTATTTACGATCCCCTGGGACTTGTCGCGCCAGTAACGCTAAGGGGGAAGATAATCTATCGAGAGACTTGCGAAGCAAAAACAGCATGGGATGCACCATTACCAAAATCACAAGCCATAGAATACAGTCAGTGGGTGAAAGGATTGCCTAAACGTGTCGCGATACCCAGAGCTCTGACAACTCAGCGTGAAGCAGTGGAAGAAATCGAACTCCACTCATTCGGAGACGCGAGTAAGAAAGGCGTGTGCGCAGCACTTTATGCAGTTGTAAAGCAGAACGAAGATACCAACATTGGTCTAGTAGCTGCTAGAGCTAGATTAGCCAAACAAGATCTAAGCATACCACGATTAGAACTGGTGTCTGCCCACATGGCGACTAATCTGTTGGTTAATGTTCGAGAAGCGCTAGGTGGAATGCCTGTTGCAGGATCGTATGGTTGGTTAGACAGCACCGTGGCGTTGCAGTGGCTGAAAGGAGGGGGAGAATATAAACAATTTGTTATGAATCGCGTAAACAAGATTCCGGCATGTCCAAATATTACGTGGCGCCACGTTCCTAGTCGAGACAATCCTGCAGATTTGGGTAGTCGTGGAGGTCTTGTGTCCGGAAATCAATTGTGGTGGGAAGGACCGTCGTGGTTGGCTGACCCGAACGAGTGGCCCAGAGATATGGTGACAACGGCAACCCCAGAGAGTGAAGCCGAAGCCAAGGCAACAAAGGCAGTTTTCAACGTAGCGGTAAACTCACCTGACGAATCAGACCAGATCTTGGCTAAGTTTTCGCTCAACAAAGCTGTGAGAATCCACGCATGGATTTTCTGATTTCTGCATAACTGTCGAGCCAGGAAAACTGAGACAGAGAGACGCTCCGGACCGTTGATCACCGATGAGATAAACAAGCAACGTGAATTCTGGATAAAGCGAGCACAATCAATTGAAAACGACCAGTTGAACGACGACAAGCAACGCCTGGGTGTGAAGATGGACGTAAATGGCATCCAAGTGTGCGAAGGTCGGTTACAAGGCCTGTATCCCATATTCCTACCCGACAACCATCCTTATACGATCAAGCTTGTAGAGAATGCACATCAACGCACGTTACACGGGGGAGTCGGACTCACCATGGCGAAAATTAGAGAAACCATGTGGGTTCCTAGATTGAGGAAACTGGTGAGGAAGATCATAAAGCGATGTCATGGGTGTCGAAGATTTCACGTGCGACATGTTAGTAAACCACCCCCGGGGAACTTGCCCATAGATAGAACACAAGGCCACCGTTTATTCCAAGTGGTAGGGGTGGATTTTGCAGGCCCAATAAAGTATCGTATCACCAAGAAAACCGAAGGGAAAGCGTACATAACCCTCTACGCGTGTAGTCTTACCAGAGCCCTCTACTTAGAGTTGACCACCAGCATGGAAACTGATGAGTTTATTCCCACCCTCAAGCGTCTGATTGCGAGAAAGGGCAGACCAGAGAAGATCTACTCTGATAATGCGAAAACCTTTGTGGCGGCATCTAACTGGTTAAAGAAAGCACAGCGAGATGAGAAATTCCATAATTTCCTTGCTAACGAAAAGATAAAATGGCAATTTAATCTTAGTCGGGCCCCCTGGTGGGGGGTCAATTCGAGCGAATGGTCGGTTTAGTAAAATCCGCATTGTACAAATCTATTGGAAATGGATACCTTATGAAGAAAGAACTTGAAGCCGTGCTTCTAGACGTTGAGATAACTCTTAACAACAGACCACTGGGGTATCAAGAAGATGATATCCAAATGCCCACGTTGACACCTAATAGCTTGCAGTTCGTCGGGACCACCCAACTTCCTGAACTAGAGCATTACCATGAAACCGACCCAGACTTACGCAAGCGCGCAAAGTATTTAAAGAAATGTAAGGAGCACGTGTGGAACAGATGGACAAAAGAGTATGTACGAGCATTGAGAGAGCGACACAATTTAAAATATCATGCGAAGTCTTTCTCCCTAGCTGTTGGGGATGTGGTCATAATCTACGCTGAAGAACGCAACAGAAATAAATGGCCGTTGGGAGTAGTGGAGGAACTTTATAAGGGAAGAGACGGGGTTGTTCGAGGGGCGAAGATAAAGACACCGACTGGTCATTTAGAGCGAGCAGTTCAGCATCTGTATCCTCTCGAACTGTCTTGTGATATTAGTTCATCAAGCAACAGTGACAAACTCAATCCTGCCGCTGCAGTATTTCGACCAGCGCGAGAGGCAGCAGCCGTCGCAAGAATTCGTATTCAAGAGCAAACAACGATGACGAGTGAGAATGAGTAGCAAACTCGGAACAATACTCTATATCCTTTAAGACATTACAGTTTGCATAAAACGAACGGTTAGTTAGAAGTTACGTAATTGACATTGAGATTTTAAGGTTTCCTTATGACATATAGCTCCAAGAAGCTATATGGGGGGAGGGTGTCGGAAACCACTAACATTAACGTAAGATAGGTTTGTTGTCGCGCGAGACGCGCGAATCCGAACGGGGACCACTCGGGTCAAGCCGGTATATACCGGTATTGTTGTTGTTGTTGGTGTGGAAAAATATTTGAGAAGGGAAATTGTTAAATACGAGAGATTGTGATTTGTATTAAATAAAGTTTAAAATAAAACATGTGTGTGTGTAGAATACTATTGGGAGGCAGTTCTGCACATTGTAACTGGTTTCAGGCAGAACTCTGATAATATCATCATGAAATCGTAAACCAATTAATAATTACTTCCTTTGCCTAACCTATCCTTACAATAGGGCCAATATATAATAAACATTGCAAGTGATTCAATTAAGATAACAAAGTGTGAAAAATTACATTATTTTCTAGACAATTATATTCCTGTGCAGGATTTTCTTTTGAAGCTATGTAAATTGCACCCTGTGAACATAGCGAGAGAACTTCTGGAGCATTCCATCTGAAGGAGGATGATATACGTGGTACGCTAAGCTTCTTAGTTCCTGGCATAGTGCTGCAAAACATGCAAATATTTTTCAGAAAATTAGCAATTAACTTCACAGAGTTCTGAACAGAACATGTTGTTCTAATATTACAGATAATTATGTACTATCTATTCATTGTTTCAACTAAAGATAATTGACTATAAGCTGATCAACAACATTTACCTAAGATACGTGTATTCAAAACGCAAATTGCCAGGAAGATTAAATACAGGGCTGAAAACACTACTGATTTAATTTTCTACTTCTTCTGCACTCCAGGTAGACTCTAGGTATATTTTCCCAATAAGGCCCATTTTTGCCAAATTGGCTCCACTTTCTCCTTTTGGAATAGGATAAGTATCCAAGTTCTTGGTCATCTTAGGTGGAATACACACAATATCTTTGGTGTATGCTTTCCCTGGCTTCAGCTGGCATGATCTTGATCAATTTCTCTTTGGGGCGGGTGTTACTTGCACACACTGACCAAATGCTGATGGCAGCGTTGGCTGGTGCCTTGGCTATAACAAAGAGACTAATCACTCAATCAATACCTCTCAATACAGGTTGATGTTAACACCTTAATGGACATATGAAGCAAACATTTTTATTGGTTTCAAATGAATATTCTTTTATGTTCTTCTTAGTCACTTTAAGCTGGTTATATTTTATATATAGCCTAAATAAAAGAACCTTCATTTCCCTAAATAGAGGGCTATAAAATCCCAAAAAAGTTAGGAAACAGAAAAGGACCTTCACTTCATATATGCCCTTTAATTCAGGGCAATACCTGTACCATGTTAATATGAATGACTAGCATCACTAAGATTTTTAAAAATCTGCATTTTAGATCCTTGCACAAGCTGGTATTAAATATAAATGTCTGAAATTAATGAGTACCTTATAAATTATAGGTTCTAACACATAATTCATCAAAATTTTTCATAGCACAGAAAATGTTTTACTTACCCTTGTCCTGTTAATTGACAATGATGTTTGATTTTGGACATTCTCCTAAGTAGAAAGATGATCATAAAATTGTTTATAACCAGATAGCTTTTAAATTACATAAATTTGCTAAACAATTGCCCATGCAGCTGGAAAATATCCAGGGAGCACTTACCCTTGAAATGCTCTGCACAGAATCTGATGTTTGGTCAGACGTATTGGTGACATTCTGCAATTAAGTTGGAAGGTGCGGAAAAAATTATGCTTTGCTGCAAGTTGTCAACAGACTTGCTCGATGATAATTGTCAGGACTTTTTATTCACATGCAAGCTTGATTGTAAGTTGTTTCAACAACTTTTAGCAAATGTCAAGTCGCAACAAGTTTGAGTTTCACAGAATTGCTGTGAGCTGGTGAAATCCACAACTTGCTTTTATACTTATGTTTTGGCATTTCTAGCTGTGTGATTGTATTTAAAAGTACATTTGGCATTTTCACCACAGGCAAGGGACTATAAAGAGATAGCTTACCCTCAGCACGTTTTGCAGTGAAGAATTACTATAAGGAGCTTCGTTGGTAGCCTGCACATTCTGACCGTTCTATATGAAATTATGAATATATACACATATATATATATATAATGAAAAGTTTTAGGGTGCGAAAACACCAACTCATTACTCTTGCATGTTTTTAATAAGGTAAGGCAAATCTAAAATTCACGATTATAGGATAAACACCACAGCGGGATATGTATTATTTTTTTATGCCTCTTACGCCTCGTGAATCCAGAACATCGCTCACTGCTCGTTCTATGGCAGAAGATAGCAATCTTGCCAGTCCTTCGTTGGTAGCCATATTGATTAGCAATTCTTGGCGGGAAAATTTACTGTACTTCATGTTGCATCAAATATGAAGAATCGAAACATCTGACCAACTGATCGTTTATTCACACTGATTGAAAATATATACAATTTGGTTATATGAAATAACCAAATACTGCGAAAATGGTTATTAGACAAAACCAGTCCGTCTCATTTTTTTTTTGTCTTTGGTTTTAAGTCGTGATAACCATTTCATGACATCAAATAACCAGTCAAATAATGAAATTCGTGCATTTTTTTTATAAATAATACATTTACACATGGCGCTTCATAAGTGTAAATATATTGTTTTTGGTTATTTGATATAACCATATTTACCAATTTTGGTTTTTTGATAAAACCAAATTTAGCAATTTTGGTTATTTCATATAACCAAATTTACCAAATTTGTTTTTTTTTTGATAAAACCAAAAATTGACCGTTTGGTTCTTTGGTATAATGAAGAAAATTAAAATTGGTTATTTCAAATAACCAATGAATACTTTTTGGTTCTTTGATAAATAATGAAAACAAGCACAAAAAAGTTGTGAAATAATAAATTTACACTTGGCGCCTCATATGCTGATGCCAAACAGCCACATCTTACAGGTCTAAGTGAGGACGAATACGGGCTGATAAGTTTAAAGAATTTAAACTCTCTGTTATTAGAGTTTCATGGATGTGAAGAAGGTATCTAATAATTAATAGTATAGAAATTATTATACTGATCATAATTATAGTCAGAATCTCAGTTATCAAAATTCCCTATTTGTTTTAAAGTGCACCTGACCCCAAAATTTTTTTGATGAATTTCAAAAGATTGTGATTTTAGAAGATTGTTTGCACAAAAATTACTGAGTTTAAATCAATTTTGCAGTCATAAGACCTCGTTGAATATGGAAATTTAATTTAAAATTGCCGCCATTTTGGTTCACGTCCGCGCAACTGTTTTAGCAGTCTGGTAGCTAATGTGAAACGTAAATTCCGGACATCAACAAAGCTTTCTTCTAGCATTTACATATAGCGCAGTTGTAGTTGACCGTATTACAAGAGAAATTATGCCTGAAAGGTGCGTCGTATACGGCTGTAGTAACACAAGAGATTTAAAGGAAGGAATATCCCTTCGTGTTATTCCTTTTTACGGCGACGAGGAAAAAGTGGGTAGATTTTGTTTCCCGAACGCGCGCAAAATGGAACCCAACGAGCCGATCAGTGATATGCTCGAAGCATTTTAAGATTGAAGACTTTTCGCATTGTTGTGTGAGTTCACAAGTGGAAGGAAGTCTAACAAATCGATGGTTGAGAAGAGATGAAATAGGAATTTCTGTTTTCCCGACAATTTATCCGACATCAATCCAGCAGCATCAGCATTCAGCCCGAGATGTGAGAATGGTATGTAATTGGACGCCCTTGACTATTTATACATAACTGACGCTATGGTTTAAAGCATTCATGAGCCATGTCATTAATAAACATTCTGACTTGGAGGATCCTGTTTTTAATAAATGTGCCTATGCAGAAATTTGTCCTAAGAAATGGCTCCTACCAGATATATTTGTCCCCATCATTTTTTGTAAGAAGTCTTAGCTTTCCAGTGCTTAATATTTTCAGTCATGTATGCATATTATTTATAATAAAAACAGGTGAGTTACATAGCTACCATTGTGAACATCTCTTTACTTACATATCTCTATGTCTGTTGAATTATTTCAGGATCTGTGGTGCACAAGAGACATTGCAATGCATTGACAAAGGCTACCTTGAAGTCAATACAGAGGAATGTATTGCAGGTCCTGACATTATTTCAATTTTGTAATCTTTTTGCACTTAACACAGCCTCTTGAATAAGACATGACTATGTAGCATGAAAGTGAAAGACAGTGTAACTAATGATATTAAGGTTCATGTAAAATGCCTCAAATGGTTGGATTGAATAAATGGGTTCCCTAAATTGGGTGACAGGTAAATCAAAAGAGATTAACCTTACAGTACATTATGTGATTGATTGCAAATTTATAATTATATTTTTCAGGCATATTATAGCTGTTGTAAATAGTGATAATATAAAACAGAAAGTGCATTGACATTTAGAAATTTTGTGAATTTTATATGAAACTATTCATGTTAAATTAATATTAATTGGGTCATTCCAGGGGAATTTTTTTTAATTGCCGTATATGCACAGGCAGGCAGTGGAATTCTTTTGGCACCCAAAACACCATAAAACATGCGAGAAAATTCGTGATATGAAATACTTCGCAGATATCTATAAATAAGACATGGCGTTGTAAGCCTGTGATATATTTTTTATAAAATGACAAAAGTTAGGTAATTTGTTATTACCAGTACGACTACAGAGGAATATATCCATTTAGTAGCTCAAATTTTAGCAAGTTACATACCTTTCTTCTGATTCCACCTGTTTGTACCTTCTATTCTCTTTCGTTTTATATCTCCACGCAGCTTGCTTCAGGCTCCATTTCTGAAGGCAGACCACGTTAAATCCTGGGTGTTCAGTCACACATGTCAGCTTGGTACCAGATGGAAAATCTCTTAACACCTCCTCCATCTCAATAGCATCGATACAGCCTTGAAGTTCACGGCAACAATAGAAATACGATGTATTAAAAATCAATTCCCTAACACAATTTCCACATTTGCACCTAAAAGTTTATATACAAATATTTTATACAATTTGTAACCAGAGCTATTGTAGCATTTTCACGATTTTACTGCTGTATATATAGCCACAAATATATTTTTATATATGCGTACCCCATTCACTAATTTCTACACTCCCATCAAGTCGGCTATTCATTCTTGTTTCTTGTTCTTTTATCTCCATCATATTCTTTTCATACTTGGCCGTCCACTCAGCATCGGCGACAGGATCATCAGCACAAATGGCGCTTTCTCCTTGGACTGATGAATCTGCTTCGCTCTGTGTGTAGACTCATCTTCGGATGAAAGTTCAACTTCTCTTTCGTAATCCGCATATTCTTTTACATCTTCACTATCCGAATAATAAGATGTCTCGGATTCGGATGAATTGGAAGACATTTGTCAAATAAAAACGATAATTCCTAGCCCTAGATGTGTCCACACTTCGACATTCTATAGTGTTTACTACAATGTTAATTAGATACAAGTCCGGAATTTACGTCACAGACCTTACTCTCCCCAAACTCCCATGGCACGGCCGTGAGCGAGATACAGACAAGGTTTCCCCGTAGCTTAAGGGCAGAGAATTTATCAAATTTGAAAAATTTTTGCGCCAAAAATCTTCTAAAATCACAATCTTTCCGATTACATCAAAAAAAATTTTGAGGTCAGGTGCACTTTAACCAATATCACTGTTGTGTATTTGAAAATATTTTAAAGCAGTATACTATATAAATCTACATTGAAATATATGTTTTAGTCAACTACTGTCTACAAAAATTTATTTGGCCAACAGGTCACATAGTTTCTTCTTATCATCTAGGTAATATCACATTGGGCGAAGACCCTGCTCGTCGGTATGGGCTATCAGTGAAAAGTGAGCTATCAGTATCATGTAGTTAATCCAATGAAGAGACATTCCTTGATTCTTTGAGCAGCATAACTGAAAAGGGAATGTCATATGACATCAACCGAAGAGCAGTTGACCACTCTCTAAAGACTGGAGGTGGTTATGAAGGTTTGGCATCATTTTGCAGCATAATGAATATGCCCTGTATTTCCAAGCCTGCATATCAGAAGCAACTGGTGGCAATTCTGGAAATACTGGTGAGCACACAAGGAGAGCTTCATTTACCCATGACAAGAAACAATTACGAAAGTCGTATTTGCAGGCAACAAATAAAGCGAGGAAGCGACGTCAAACTGAAGCTATGCAGAAGGTGTAACCTATGAAGCAGGAGGGTTATGAACAGTATTAACATATATTGTACGCTTCTAAAAACAGAAAAAGTTTTATTGTAGGTTAACATGTGTGATATTTAGGTATCGCAAACTTTAAAGCTCATTTTCTCATAATGCTGGTTTTTCCCAGTTGAGAAAGGATAACTTCTTATGTATTTACTCAATTTTAATGAAATTTTCAGAAGATGCTCTCACAGTCCTCTCTTAGATGATTTAGTATGATATATTTTAAGGAAATTATTAAAAAAATTGTCTCCCCAATTTCGACCAGGTATTTTGACCAGCTGCTGTGTTAGTTCGTTAAAAGATAAAAAAATTCTATGCTTATCCAAGAAAGACATGCCTAATCTCTCACTTGTTACAAAAATTGGGTGATTTGATACAATACCTGATCGGAAATCTTTTCTCAAAGATACTTAGGTATGTCTCAGCATGTGGTGGCTGGTGTCAGGTTACAATGTATATAATGATAGCATAAATTGAATATTCATAATCTTTCTTCATATATATAGTTTGCCATAGTTTGCACTTAATTATGACCAGTTATAGCCTTTTGAATTCAATGACTACATTTAAGGTTAACCCCCGCCTTAAACTCTGGTCAAATCCTGGGGGGTTGCCCGGGGGAATGATTGCAGTTGGAATTGACTGGTACATTAAACCCACTTTCCTATATTCCACTTTTGTACCCACACTGTCCCCTAACTACCTAATATATTTACATCACAGTGTTACTGTACCTAGTAATGCAATTACAGATGCAGAAGCATCAGTAACAAATTAAACAATTTTCAGCTTTTGTTTCAGGCGATCAAGACTTTGCTGAGCTGCTTCCTTTTCCATGTTGGTAGAGACGAGGCCAACATGTCTTTTGTCCAAGACTTCAAAGTCAAGAATATAATTTGAGGTAGCCTCCTTCATGAAATTGCAGATATTCTTGGCATTTAAGCCTGGTGAATCACATTGGCCATCACCACCTACCACAACATCTTGGCCAAAAAACTCTGTAAAAAGCTCTTGTTTCATCCACATCCACCACTCGTTGATTTTAGGAACCACATACAACCTTTGGAATCTATAATAGGTTGACTTCGACATAAATTGAATATGTAAAAATCTTGCCATCTGCTCAATCTTTGCAAACTGATTTCCAGATACCATTATGGAAGTCATGATTTGTAAATTATTTGCATACACCTCATTGGTTTCATGAGAGGAACAGAATTTATGTGTATGATGACTTGATGATGATGGCAACACCCACAAAGATGATGAACAGTTGGCACAACAGTGCCCCCAGGTGTTTGGCATCTGGCTTTAAAAACTGCAAGTAGTAAATCCAGGGAGCAAATAATTTTCTTTCCTTGCACCATTTTTAACTCCTATTGGTATGGGCTCAGTTCATTTTCTCGGCTGAACTTTCGGAAAGGAGCAAAATTTGGGTTAGCGCTCTTGTACCCCAAAATACTTTCTGTCTCATCTTCTTTTTTAATTATGACTTCATCACCAGTTTCATCACTATACTCTTCATTGTCACCAGCTGTATCACCTTGTGTGAGACTAAAAAGGGAAAACCGATCAGATACGTAATGGCTAAATTGTATCATTAATTGAAAGGATTACTTTACCTTTGAACATCAAGTTCATGTATGGCTGATATTAAAAAAAAGAAAATAACAATGTTTAATTGCAGTTGTGCCAATTGACATGTTTCCAAAAAATGTTTATCAGTACATTCTCTAACTTTATATTGAAACTGTTCCTCATAGTTTTTACAATTTCGTGTTGTTTAAATTAGCCAATCATATATTTGACAATATATTTCTATTGAACACCCACATTAAAGCTAATTTGAATACAACTGAATGTTGTAAAAACTGTAAGAAATAGTTTGATGGTATATTCTCAGGCATTCCTCAAAGTTGGAAGATGAACTGATGAACAATTTTTCAGATGCTACTTTTTAGATGACTGTAAAATCACATTTTTAACCAAAAGTTAAAGGTTTTTAAGTTGTACCTGGCATCTTCATCAGAATCACTTTCACCTTTACTAGATTCTTCATCATCAGTAAAGATAGATCTGTTCTGTCTGTTTGCATCAACACTAGAATAAATGAAATCATGTAATAATTGTAGAGACATTTAAAAATTCAGTAGTCGTCACAGACTTTTAAATAAAATACCTTTCAACCATCGATATGTTTACTTCTTCAAGCATAGAGCCACTGCCTGATATGTCATGATAGGCTTGCTCACCAATGCATTCAATATACATGCGAAATTTGGATCTATCACACATAACTCACTGGAAATTCTCATCGTCAGTTAACATGTACTGTGCAAGACATATTTTGCATGTATTCTTATCACATTCCACCCTTTCTTGAACTTCAGCAACTTTCTGTTTTGCAGGGGTTTTTTATTACGTTTCTTCTAACCTCTTCTGCTTCTCTGCAAGTCCCCGTGATTTTTTTATTTCTCATCGTGAAGAATCTTCGTTGAGGTCTCACTGGTCATAACGTTTGGTAGTGAGATTTTGTTGCTGGTCTTTTTAGGGTGGTCGGTAGCAGATGGATAAACCAATATCATCAAGGACTGGAAAAACTTGTTGCTATATTGTCTGGTGTACTGACCGCAAACATGATGACAATGAAGGCTGTGAAGTCAAAGGAGTTATTGGAGTCAACAGAGAAACGCTAAAATTTGTATTAATATGTGGTGATTGGTTTTCTTTACACTGTGTAGCTTCTGATTTGTACAAGTGCTTCAGGCCATGAATACAGGGCTACCAGGCAAGTCGTATCGGTCTTCTACATGGTGTCTATGTTTTAATTTTGTTGGCGTTTGAAGCGTGTCTCCTAGAGCATCAAAAGCTGATTTTTTTGTCACATGGAAGAGAGGGTGTCTGCAAGGAAGCTGCACTAGGTGAATTTGTTTCCCTTGAAGCTGCTGACGAAACTACAGATGTGGAGGGTGAATTATATGTTATGATTGATGGCAAAACTGCTGTTGAGGATGTAGGTGGTGTTGCAGGAACAGATGATGTATTATACACAAGTGATGGCTTTACCTGCTCATCAGTAATTTTGTACCTATCCAGTGGAAAAATACCAGACTTTCTAAATGCATAGACTACAATGGACGGTCTCATTACTTCTTTCCATGTTGATTTGAAAACCAAACAGAAATTCCTTCTTTGTCATGTTGGTATTTGGATTCTGCTGATGGTAGATCCTTACATGTTTGTACCAAGTCTGTTTGATGGTGCCAAAGAGACCAACATCTGCTGGTTGTACCAGATGGGTAGCATTCTTTAAAAGAGCAAAAATATGAATGTTGTTCTTTGCAAGCTTGAATGTTTCAAGATCGATATGGGATTCATGGCTATCAACAAGTAAAACAACAAGTCTTTGCGGTCACAGTTGGGCAATGAAGTGACTGGCAAACCTTATGTAAAAGCTATCCATGTAACCTTTCTCTGTCTCTGTCGTCGAGTACACACTTCCAGGAACACCGCCATCCAATGGGTTGTAGGTTTTCAGGATCCTTTTACCAAGAAAAAGAAAGTAAGTGGCACCCATTGTCCACACGCATTAAAACATGGTAGAACCGTTAAATGCTCCTTTGTGCCGGTTATCACTCTGTATGGCTTTTCCTTTGCAGCAGAAGGGCCCAAGATCTTGCCAGCTCTACCTAGGAGGTCACACTCTCTCTCATCACAATTCCAGATCTAGGCAGGACGGGTTAGCAAGGCCATGATCATCAAACAATTTCTCATATTCAGAAAACCATTGATCTAAATCTGGAAGATATCTTCGCTCATTTCTTTTTTCGAGGGGGCGTGCACTTCTGAGTAAAACTGATGGATGCCATTTAATACCATCTATCGCCTAGGCAGTTAACGAATGAGGTTTTGCGTCTGTCTGCTTCAACAAGTTTTTTAACAGCGTCCAGCAAATCATCCTTGGTTTGACCAAAACCAGGGTTCGCGAGCTCTGTCAGCCAGACGAGATTCTTCGGCTTTGGTCAACATACTTGATGGCCCAGATCTTCGATCAAGCTCAACTTTACCACTTACACTGTCATGAAGAGATGTTTTTGTAACCTCCTATTTAGCAGCTGCTTCTCTAATACTCATTCTGTGCTCACGGACATCTATCATTGCCTGTTGAAACCTTACTTTTCCAGAGTTTGTACAGACATGACGAATTTCTGAGAAATTTACCCAAATTACTTTTCTCATAATCACACTCACAGACTTGTTTGTACCGTGCATGTACACTACTATTTTGCTAAGAATGATAGTTTTGAACCTAGTAACCTGATTTGAACATTTTAGGCGATCTTATGCATTTTTTGAAACAATCATGATCAGTATATATATATAAGGTAAAAGATTGGTAAGAGATTATTATACTTGAAGTATGAGGGTGAAACTTGGGCTCACAAACAACTCAGATCATAAATATGAATGAACAGCCAATCTTAAGCATTATGCACAGCATTGTTTTATACATTTTATACAAGGTAAATTTTGCGAATTGTGTCATTCAACACCTAATACAAGTTAATACAACTTCTAAAAGCGAGCAATATATTGAAACATGGTAATTTGCATGAGACAAATGTTACACAACATACCAAACATTCGAGTATTGGTCACTTTTATATTTATAAGTTTTGTACATGCCTTTGACGAATTCGTAGGACAATTCGTAGTTTTACTGTAGTGTACAGCTGTCACACTAACCATAATAAATAACAGTTCAAAAGTTGGCGTTAGGCAAAAAATTAATTATGTAATAACAAATAAATTAAGTACTATTCATTCAAAATATCAATACCACTAGATTAAATATGTTTCGTACATGTCTATGCAACATAATAGCACACATTTCCTTAGCTGTGTTGCATAGGTTTTTTGTTAAGATAATATACAATACTACAAGTTTTCTTCCTCTGTATTACTTCCTACGTCATCCGAATAATCTTCATCAAGGCTACCGCTTTCACTAGACCAGTGTGGACAATTTGCACATCTGACACACTGGCACATTTCATTGCACTTGTTTTTTGCCTTTTTACAAGAACATCATAAGCTTGAAAAGCCTGTTTTGCATTTGCAATCTTTATGCAGCACATCAGGAGCATATTTC
Organism: Muricea muricata; assembly: GCA_963855995.1. Taxonomy (NCBI): domain Eukaryota; kingdom Metazoa; phylum Cnidaria; class Anthozoa; order Malacalcyonacea; family Plexauridae; genus Muricea; species Muricea muricata. The sequence continues at coordinate 52,033,268 of OY979716.1, read as the reverse complement.
TGTGTCAGTCATACAACATCAGTACTTTCTTAGTGAAGGCACACAATTATTGGTGTTGTTGCTTTTTTCCATATTGCAGCCTGGTAGCTTGCTCGATGAATGTATTGTAAGAGAAATCTTTATTTGGAGGCAATGTTGCATCCGAAAATTTACCCATTCTGTACAAGTCATACCTTGCTTTATTGACAGATGTGGTACCTTAGCCCCATATAACATGCGCGTAAATGACCCGAGGTTTTGTTGAATGGATTCATCAACGTCAAAATTTTCATCAAGACGCGCACAAATGTCTCAAGAGCTGTCTTGTCATTTGAAAGCAACTTCTAGATTGATCTCTTACTTGCACCATAAAATGAGCTTGTGGAATCACACCCTACAAATGATCAAGGAACTAATATTGACCAAGTCATGCACAAGCTGATGTGTTTTTGGAAAAACTACATGTACCTACCATACATCTAAAACATCCTAATTATTTATATAATCTACCCACGTATTGCTTACTTGTATATGCGTGGAATCGAACTAATGCTTTGCCTTCTCACCTATTTGCTGTTGAACACATCTGACATCTATGATACAAGTTTTTCATTCAAACCAGGGACCAAAATAATAGGGACCTTTAGATTGGCGTTTACGGCAAACGGCAAACCTCAAGCGTGTTCATTCTTATAAAAACGAAATCATGAACCGTGAAGTGCTCAAACTAAACGATGTATTCAATAAATCGAAAATACTGATCTACGATGTACTTGTATGACCACCGAAAGGTATCACTGACAGAAAATAGTTTAGGGCCTCAATCGCTTGACGTTCGAGTTGACGTTTGATGTTTGTAGTGAGCCGCTATGAGCATGTCTAGCAGTTCAATTGTTGAATTCAAACATGAAACGCCACAATTCAAACGTGAAGCCATGTAAGCAGGAAAATAATTGACGTCAGTCAGCAAGTGTATGTGATCGAACGATCTGTGTATGTGCAGTGTATTTATTCTTATTAATAGTTCGTACAGGTAAAACATTTCACGGTCACTAGTTTTATTTCTATCTCAAAGGATGTGTCTCAGGTTTACCGTAAACTCCAAACTAAAGGTCTCTAATGAAGATGTCTGTATCTGGGCTCTTTATTACAATGCTTTCATGTGACTGGGACGCTGTGTGAACTTCATCGACATGTATGCGCACCACTGCTTGAACAAAAACTGAATGAATGCTTCTTTGTTTTGACAATGCCCAAGAAACTTGCCCCACTGTGCTGGCAATTTCTGCTCAGCTTCATATGTATTGATTATTGCTTATTCCCCACTTGCCCGCTTGTTCTGTTCGAGGTTGTTTATTGCTTATATCGGGATATCTGTCTACCACAAAATCGATACGCTAAGATTTGTGATAAATTGCCAACTTTATCACCCTTAAAAAACAATTGCTCTGCAAGTTCCCCAAATGATGAAGGCAGCTTCTTTGTAGCCTGAATGAGTGCCACTCCATCAAGAATTATTGCATTTCCCTTCGGAACATTGTCGACTGTGTGATCTTGGACACTTGATTCTATTAACGTCATCACTTTGCTTTTCTGGGTCTTGCGCTAGGTGCCCATCTCTGTTGAAAGAAATAAAGGAAATGGACCCAAAGAATAAGTTAGCACTTCTTCGATGTCCACATTTCTACTTTGTGCTAGCAAGAGCATTCGAGGAAACAGGTTATGGTTATTTTTAGAGGTGGCTTCCAAACCTTTTATTTAACTAACTTTAACTTTTTTTGCCATTGATGCAAAGGTTTTTACAAATTTTAGCTTAGGAATTGCTGAAAAGATATCCGGCTCCGAAACTAGCAACCTGGTTTTTAGAAAAGCAGTCACACATTCTGCTCCTCGTTGTTTTGTTCTTTGTAAGTCTGCCTTTACATCTGTTGTGGCTACAAGTCCACTTGACAAGTGAATCATATCTGTTATTTCATGATCAGTGTCCGATTCAAAAAGATTTACCATATTTTGAAGGGTGTTTGCTACACTTGAGACATCTTTCTCAAAAATTTGGTGTCTGTTTCTTGCCATGGCTGTATCGCCTATGGACTTATACATTGAAGAGTTTTCCCTTACTTTTTAGCTACTGTGTAACCACTGCTGGTTCACCGCCTGTAAAGGCAAATTTACAAGTATTAACTAATCAGAGTATGAACAATAGGATCATTATGTGTGTGCATAAATTATCCAGCTTCGAAGATATATAAACGACATAGTTTTATCAAAACGGTTGATGGTATAAATCGGTTAATGTCATAAACGGATAATGATATTATGATATATTATATGGTTACGGTACTTCAGTGAAATAGCTTGCTAAACGGTCAAGGCAACAAAGAATGACATAACGTAAGTTTGTAATTATTGTTCGTGCATGTGTGTTAAGTAATTATTCTTGTATGTGTGTTATTGTAATATGTTTATCTGTACGGTTTATATAGTTTTGAACTGTATCTAAGGCCTTTGAGAATTAAAGAAAGTTAAATCAAGTATACACGTATCGAAGTTATCCTGTATCAGTAACAAAAACGGTACATTGCTGCTACATTAGTTCAAAAGTTGCCTATACAAGGCCATATTTATGAGTAACCGTGACGGCAAAACTAGTGACTCTAAATCCGATCATGGTCAGTCAAGTGAAACGCTTATCAATACAAGACCGGTTCGTGCTAAAGTTCCAAGTTTTTAGTTTCTTTGACAAGCCAGTTATAATTTTGTTCCCAAATGTTTATTGATTTTAGTAAAGGACTGATATAGCTGTCAGTTAATCATATTTTGAAGTGATGACATCGTCTGTTGAAGCAAATTTCCAAACTTTGACATGTGAGTGGGTTGCCAATAATTCAGCACGATGTTGAATTTATGTTTGACTTAATACTGAAAAATTTAGCTTTTGCTCCAAAAAGATATTTATTTCCTGTTTCTTCCTATTTGTTTACGTTCCTTTCGAAACCATTTTTTTTGTTTTATTAATTCCCCTCATGGCCAATAGTTTGTTGTGAAACTCGCTACCGGAAACGTACTTTAAAAATTATGATTGTTGTTGAAATGGTCGTGAAAGTGATAAAACATCCACAATCACGTGGGCCGTCAGTGCAATGATGTCTTTGATACTGTATAAACGTTTTCGTACAAATGGTAAAGATATTTCTCAATTGACTAATGCATTTATTTGATCGATTTCAGTGACATTTTTGTATTGTTGTTCGAGTATGAGCGTTCACTAATTTGAGTCAAATTTTAAAAAATCAGCCTTTTGCTCCAACATGATTTTAGCTGGAACTTGGCCTTCATGTTTATATCTACTCACCTGATTTGTTAGCGTGCTCTTAAAAATTATGCCAAAAGGTCGTTTAGCCCACTGAAAATGCTTGTGATCCATGTTTGTTATATAATTTTTAAATATCACGCGTAAATCACGCAATTTCCACGCGTTCACACAGGCTTATCTGGCGCATGCTCAGACAAATTTCCCAGCTGCCTATTTTTACAAAACAAGTATTGTGCAAGAATAAGTATTATAATTTAAAAGAAGTTCTATTTTTTTTTAAAGAGTAATATTTTTTCTTTGAAAAGGTTTAATTTTTGTTTGAAAAGTCGTATTTTTTTCAAAAAGTCTTATTTGAGAAAATTTATCAGTACGATTTTTTCAAACAAGTCTTGCTCCTCGAAAGAAGCATTTTTGTCTAGTCTGGTGCGCCATACTTTAAAGACTTGTAGTAAGAACCATAGTTATATTTCTAAGACTAGTCGGAACAAAATTATTAAATGTTGTGGCCAGGTGATTAGTGAGGTGATCATCAAGGATATCAAAAGCAGTATGTTTTTTTGCATTATTGCTGATAAGGCTTCTGACTCTTCTCGTAAGGAGCAAATGTCACTTCTGTTACGTTTTGTTGACAGTGAGATGAACATCAGAGAAGCGTTCATCACATTTTACACTGCATGTGCAGGTTGAGTGGTGCCCAACTTGCAAAACTGATTTTGGAAGCACTTGGAGATTTAACCTTGTCAATTGAAGATTGTTGTGGGCAAGGTTATGATGGTGCAGGTGCAGTGGCTGGACACATAAATGGTTTATCTGCCTAGATTTTAAAGCTAAACAGTAAAGCTGTTTATACACACTGTTACAGCCACAGATTAAATTTATCTGTTTGTGATGCTTTGGCTATAATTGACGTAAAGAACATGATGAAACATGTCAATGAGATTTCCCATTTCATCAATATCTCTAAACACACAAAATACCTTTTGAGGTGAGTATAATTAGTTGACGTTTGGTGGGTAGAGCGTATTGAAGGTATGGATACTTTCCAGGAGCTCTTTATCCCTTTGTATCATGTACTTGAGGATATGGCAGATAATGCGGAGGGCAAGTATAAGCTTCTTTTTCTAGTAATGCCCAGTCTCATTTTAGACACATTTCTACTTTTGATTTTATTGTAGTATTTCATATTACCAGACATGTACTAGATGTAACTCTTCCTATGACACAGTTATTGCAAGGGAATAGTCTTGATATCATGGATGGGATTCACTTAATTACCAGCTTAAAAGACAACATGATTTTAATGACGGATTTTGTAGATACCTACCATGATGCCTGGTATCAAGAAGCTGTTATGTGGGCAGGTGAGCTGGACATTGAAGAGTCAAAGCCAAGGAATGTGGGTAGACAGACTGAGGGGTAACCACCCTTTCACATCTGTATCAGAGTATTACAAACGTACTATTACCATTCTACTGACTGATCATTTTAATTTATCTTTACAGACACGTTTTGTTCTAGATAGTGTTAATGTCTATAAAGGATTATGTATCGTGCCAACAAAAATGATATCTTTGATTAGTAAGGAGGTTGATTGGAAAGACGAGTTCAAGACTGCTTCTATTTTTTATTATGATGATTTATCCAATCCTTTAGCTTTAGATGCTGAGCTTTCGTTGTGGGAAAGGTATTGGATGACTTTTGAGGGACTTCGCCCATCTAATATTGCATCAACCTTGAAAGCTGCCTGTTTTGATGGTTTTGAGAATATTAAAGTTTTACTTCAAGTTTTAGGACCACCTCCTATTACTTCTTGTGAATGTGAACGTTCAATTTCTCAACTTAGAATACTGAAAGACTACAAACGCAGTACCATCGTTGAAGAATGCCTGAATGGTCTCGCTTTGATGAAGATTCATCAGGGAGATTGTTACCAATATTGGAAAAGTTATAGATAAGTTTTCCACTGATAACACAAGGTTAAAATTTAATTGAGAGTATATTTCTATTCTATGAGTTCATAACACCATTTACCGTTTTCAAAAATCAAAAAGTTTAATCATTTGTTTATAAGTTTATTGATCCTTGTCTATTTCTATGTCGCACAACGTAACATCCAGAAAACTATTTAGTATTACTATACAGTGACAGTATCATTGTGGTCCTTCGTATTTTTTCTTAGCTTGTTGCACACCGCCACACGGTAATACTCAGTCAGTGTGACAAAATTATATATCTTTCTTAATTTTTTCAGTTACCATACATTTTTACATGTATGTGTATCTGTCATCATAAGCTAAAACGCTAATAATAGCAGGCTAAAGTCAAGGTAGATTGTTTGTCTGGTAGTACCTCTAGTGGGCTTAGATGTCATAACAGTGAAATACTGTATTGTGCAAAGTATGACTTGGAACAACTCGATATAAAAATAATAATGCAAAGTGATTGTAGTGTTATCTTTTGACAATTAACAAATATTGCACAGTTTAACACTTCTGCTAGAGTGATAGAATGACATTCATCATATCTTGCTTAAGAAATATTGTTACCTTTTAGTGTTTGTGAATTTTAGATTCATTTGTCTTTAATAATTTCTTTTTATTGCTCTGTGTTCGTGTATTTGTGTGTATTGTCTATTGTCTGGGATGATATGAAACTTGAGCAATTTCATATCCATTAAATGTCCCATGTCCAATTTTTTCCTAACCAAACTCCTTCTTTAAAGGCAAGTCTCTAGCACCTTAAAACCAGGCTGCTCTTTAAAAGATGAGTGTTTGTGAATTTTAGATTTATTTGTCTTTAATAATGCCTTTTTATTCCTGTATGTTTGTGTAGTGATATTAAACTTGAGCAATTTCATGTCCATGAAATGTCCCTTGTGTAATCATTTTGCCTTACAAAACTCCTTCTTTAAAGGTGAGTCTCTGGCACTTAAAACCAGAGTACCAGACTGCTCTTTGTCCATTCTTGTTGTGCTGTCCATGTCGGAAGCACCAATTTGCTCTGTACTCTGCAATTATATTGTAATTTGTGTTTCCTAGGCATGCTGGTGAGCCCTGATATGTGGTGAAACAGCTTTTTCTAAAGTACTTAAAAAGTTTGCCCGTTGCAAAATTGAATACTGTAAATGATCGTGTCATGGGGGTTACAAAAAAATCAAGACCGAGTCCCCGACCACGCCCTTCTGCCAAAATAAATTTGACTTGTGTACGAAAATTCCTGGACCGCCCCTGGTTTTAATGCATTTATTCAACACATCAAAGCAAAAAAATACAGTCAATTTGGTTTTTCCTTCAAACTGTTAAATCCAGTCCACTGGTTTCAGTTTGCTGATGACGCAGCGGTGTAATCACGAGCCAAGAATCTGAGAACCCATATCTTTTGAACCGTTTCTCAGTATGGTGCCAATGGTCTGATATGATTATTCAAGTGGACAAATGTAGTACTTTCGGAATTAAAAATGCCACCACAAAATCAATTCAGCTCTAGCTAAAACTTGTTATTTTTTTAAAATTCTTTTTATTAGATTTGCCCATAATATATTTACGAAGTAAAAATAGTATATATATACAAATATTTAGGGGCTAGGGCCCTTTGGAAATCCTACTGGATTTTTAAAGTAAGGACCCTAGATTTCAAAGCTAGTTATTTACACATATGAAGCAGTAAGTATTCAAAGAAGAATATTTTTACAAAGAAAAGATATATTAATTATCTACAGAAACAGCATTTTTGCTGTAGGTTAACCCTTTAACAATTATTTTTCAGGTAATAGAATTTTACTTTATTCTTAAAGGAAAAGAATGATTTAATGTTTTGAATGGTTTCATCAAGACAATTCCATATAGAAATTCCCTTGCTGAAAACAGTATACTTTCGATAATCGGTTCTTTTATAACTCGCATGCAAATTTCTACGATTTCTTGTATCATAGTTATGCACATCTTTATTTTGCTTGAAATAATTAATGTAAAGATCTGGTAATTTTAGCATTACGAAGTTTGCTTTTTCTCAACTAAACAAAGTATGCTCGAATGCTCAGTCTAAACTTCCCAAAAACATATATACTTTTACAATTTGTTACATCAACAACTCTCTTCCGATGCATAATAACCTAAGGAATGGGGAATATCATCAACTTCAGAATGTGGTGTCTGTTTAAATAAAGAATCTCTACTTCACGTAGTAGCAGGTAGTCAGTCCTATCTTTATTGTTTTACGTGGAGGCACAATTCAATCCTTAACTTCCTTGCACAAATACTACAGTCTCTAAACGGTTATGATCTCTTTGCTGATCGACCTGGATTCAGGACTCCTTCAACACTGGTGACAGATTTCGTCCAGACTTGTTATTAACATCCTCAAACAACTATCTAGTTGAACTTTCCGTTGGTTATGAGTCAAACCTTGAGTCAAACATCAGATGAAAGAACATTAAATATAAGGAACTTATCAAACAGCAACGAAAGTTTTTAATGATGTTAAATTTGTAAATATCTCTATCAGCTAGTTGGTTGTTTTTGCTAAAGAGCGTTCTACCTTTTTAAAGATGCTACATGATATTGGTTTTGAAGATAAGCACAAAATATACTGTATTACAAAAATGATGACTATTGCTATCAGAACATCATGTTACATCTTTTGCTGCCATAATAAGGAATGGAGTGATCCCAAACTACTAGCCTTCTAAACTGATGTTTGTTTATGTGTTATTTGTCTGTCAATATGTATTGTTATTTATTTTAGATGCTAGAGTCATGATTCAAGTAGTCGGTTGTGAATTACCTTAATTTACAATTGTTTATATCCCAAAAAGAAAATAATTCAATAAAGTTTCCATTATTATTATTATTGGCATCGAGCGGAGCCATTCAGACGTGCTCTGCACATGTCCGCAGTTTTATCACAATTTTATTGCTTGAATCACAAATATTTAAAGAAGCTATAAATATCATTAAAGGTTGTAATCATGATTCGTTTAAGTTTTATTCTTATGTTATTGGTTTGCATCATTTGTTCGTTCTGTGGGAAAGATTTTGTTACTTTTGGTCGACATTCATTGTGATGTAAACAGCGGGTTCATCATGCAGAACAAGATCACTCTGCCGATAATACAGGAAATCAAGTGCCCATCATAGATTCTCCCATTGTCATTATTGCAAGCCACAATGTAATAAAGTCTTGCTGTTGTAAAGTATGTAAATGTCCAAGAGGTCTTAAGATGCATCAGTGCAGTTGTAGAGTTATACAAGGACTAAACACCAATTTGTGTACTGACATAGAGGAGCAAGGCAACTTTGAGACAGAGAATATCCTTGAAATAAATCAATGTAATCAAAATGAAGCATCTATCGCAAACAATCAAAGTATTCCAGATTTAAAAAAGGTATTAAACTTCCTCAAATTGGAATTCTGTGGTACTCCACATGTGACTGTTTCTTGTTCTGACTTCATTTTATTGATTATGCAAGTTTGTTTCCTGTTGTTTAAATAAGATGCCAATGGTTTTAGAGGTATGCCAGTTACACCATATTGGTGTAGTTTTTTAAGAGGATAGAGTGATTGACCGTATCGAATGCTTTTTTAAGATCTAGAAAAAGCACTCCATTTACAAATGATGTCATTGTCGTTAATATACGAACTTAATTGGTTGTATACAATCTTTTCAAGGATTTTAGCAACTGTGGGAATTACAGATATTGGTCAGTAGTTTCCACACTCTGCCTTATCTCCTTCTAATTGAATAGGTGTTATTTTAGCAAGTTTTAAATTGTCTGCGAAGACTCCAGCGTCCAGTACAAGATTAAAGATGTGTAGTAGGGAGTCGTGGATGGCGTCTCCTGTTAGTTTGATTGGTATTTTGTCGATACTTGTTCTATCAAGCACTGGTCATTCGAATCGGAAACAGAGCAAGTGCCAGATAAAATTACTTGAGAAATTGCAAATGCAGGATATCACAAAGAGTGTCATGTTTGTTTTTGTGATAAACCATGTATATCACCACGAACTTTAATTAGCGGTAGTGAAGGAATTACAAGATGAAACAGACACGTCCTACCAGAGCAATGCATAATTTGTAAGAAACAAGATGTGTAGAGGGTGGACAAGGTGTGTAAAAGTAGATTAAAATACAATTCCATACATGTTATATGTAATGAAAGGGTCTGGCATCCCCCCATGTGGATGCCACGGCTGGATTGCCTACAAACTCATAGTTAATTAATTCAATTATTCTGTAGGCTACTAGGAAATGAAAAATCCATAAACTAGTTTTGGCACAAACCTCCAACGGCGGTCTTTTAAGGGAGGCTGCAGAAAGGAAAAAGGATGAGTCTATTTTAGCACAAATTAGAGGTAAAGACTGTGTTGCCACAGAAGTGTGCTACCAAAGGCATTGTCATTTGGATTACTGTAGATTCCTCACCTGAAAATTGACAGTGGATAAGACAAATGATGAACTGTACCTCTCAAGCTACATACACTGCCTTCTGTTCAAAAACAATTGACAAAAAGCTGCTTAAGAAAAAACAAATAATGGGAATGAGAATACTACACAAGATTTTTGTGGAACAAGTTATGAAGACTGAGAAGCTTGATGCATCTAATTATCGTCCTACTCAACTAAAGATGAGATTACAAAGAGACAATCCACAGCTTGACTTTCATCGTCCTGCAACCAGAAACCAACGCGAACTTGTTTTTGTTCAAGAGCTATCAGTAGGTGAAGTTGTAGTAACATGGAGAACAGCAGATACTGATGGAGCAAGCTCAGCAGAGAGCGATAGTGATGATGAAATGATCCCCAAAGCTCCAACAAATAAGAAGGAAGTCATTTTGAAAGAGTATTATGACATTGCTATGGCTTTACAGAATGCTACGAAGGGAGCGCAAGCCATGGATTCATCTTGGCTACCATCTTCTGTTGATCTGCCCACAACCTAAGTGCTAAAAATGGTCCCAAGTATGCTGTTCAATTTTATTGCTTGGATATTAGGGTTTTCAGATTACCCAGATGTCAAAGAAAACAAACACTTAAGTCGCTAGAACTGGGTATGGCTGTAAGGCAGCTCACATGGTAATCACAACTCACGCAAATTTTGAATGGTTTTGGTCATTATGCAAGTCATTCCACCATCTTAACATATAAAACAGACTTGGCTAAGTTAGCTATAAAATCAGACAGCTGTTTTCCAAAAGGCACAGAAAAACATAAATTCACTTGTCTGGTGTATGATAACGATGTTTTACAGAAGATTCTCGAAATCAGACACATATACTCGGAGGTATATTAATTCAGCGAGAGAGTTTATCTTCCTCGGTAGTATAGTGGTCAGTATCCCCGCCTGTAACGCGGGAGACCAGGGTTCGATTCCCCGCCGTGGAGCCAGAGAAACCTGACATCATAATCTTTCATACTGATTCAACTACAGTTCTGCGATACATTCAGAACGAACAAACCAGATTTCACGTTTTCGTAGCAAATCGTTTGCAAGTCATTCGAGACCTAACCGAAGTGACGCAATGGAGATATGTCCAGTCCAATGAAAATCCAGCAGATCATGCATCGAGAGGTATGGATGGCAGGTCAGTCTTGGAACAACGAAAGTGGATTCCGGGTCCAGATTTTCTTTGGCAAAAGGAACACGAGTGGCCACAACAACCAATAACATTGAGTGAAATAGCAAATGACAACCCGGAAGTGAAAAAAGCTGTTAACATCTCTGCAGTGTCCGTTGACGATTCCATGGAGTCAATTAACAAGCTATTTGAGTTCTATTCTGATTGGCATCGTTTAAAAAGAGCAGTAGCGATAATGCTTCGACTTCGTAGATTGTTGATGGACCGAGAATTATCAAAGCAACGCATCCAATTCCAGTGCAAAGCCAGACCGAAGAAAAGGCGTGAACCAAAGAGATCAGCAAAGTTGAAGGTGATATCACCGCCGATCACAGCACAGGAGTTACAGAAAGCTGAAGAAGCTATCCTTAAATGTCTACAAACTCAAGTCTATGGAAAAGAGATCAACGTGATCAACGATACTATTGGTACGGAAAGACAAAAACAAAAGGAACGAAAAAAGGGAATTAAAATGTCAAGTTCTATCTATCGGTTGAGCCCATTTCTTTTGCAAGGAATTTTGTGCATGGGAGGTCGGTTGTCCAATGCAGATATTTCAGAACCAGCGAAACATCCATGCATTTTGCCCCGATGAAGCCACATCACGACACTCATAATTCGCGACATTCATAAACGATTGGGTCATGCTGGGCGCGATCACGTTTTGGCAGTCCTGAGAGAGAATTATTGGGTGATCGGTGCCAGTGCAGCAGTTCGGCATTGTCTTCACAAATGTGTATTTTGTCGGCGTTTTCGAGCAGTGCCAGCTGAACAAAGAATGGCTAATCTCCCAAAGGAACAAGTTAATCCTGCCCCACCATTTACCTATGTTGGCATAGATTATTTTGGCCCCTTTCATATTAAAGAACGACGGTCAGTATTGAAGCGGTATGGCGCCCTGTTCACTTGCTTAGTGAGTAGAGCTATTCACGTAGAAGTCTCTAATACTTTGAACACAGACTCATTCCTACAGGCGTTACGGCGTTTTGTGGTACGACGAGGTCCAGTACGGCAGATCAGATGTGATAACGGTACAAACTTTATTGGAGCAAAGTCTGAGCTGGAGAGGGCCTTTAGTGAAATGGATCAGTCTGTCATTCAACAGAAAATGTGTACTATGGGCATAGAATGGATTTTTAACCCACCAGCATCGAGCCACATGGGCAGAGTCTGGGAACGTCAAATTAGAAGAGTTCGCAAGATCTTAGCGGGAATTCTTCATGAAAATGGGGAGCAACTTGACGACGAATCGTTTCGCACCGTGTTGTGCGAAGTTGAAGCGATAGTCAATTCTCGACCACTGACATTTCCATCGAGCAATCCTAACGACCTAAATCCTATTTCGCCAAGCAACATACTAGCCATGATAACTCAAGTTATTCTTCCAACACCCGGAGCTTTTGAACGAGCAGATCTTTATCTTCGTAGACGTTGGCGTCGCATGCAATATTTAGCGAATCTTTTCTCGTCACGATGGAAGAAAGAATATTTGGTATCTCTTCAAATACGGCAAAAATGGACAAAGTCCAAACGAAATATTACCGTAGGTGACATAGTATTGGTAAAAGATGACTCCTTTACCAAGAAATGAGTGGTTAATGGGTCGTGTCATAGCAACGAAACCAGATTCAAAGGGTTATGTTAGAAGTGTGGTCTTAAAGACTTCGACTGCGGAGCTTCATCGTTCAATTAATAAATTGGTTATCTTACTGGAAAACACGAAAGCACAGGAAATATAATAAAGACAAGTATTATAAGGCATGGATAATAGTCTCAGAAAATTGAATAACAGTCATCGATCTTGACATAATATAAATATTCTTGGTTAAAATTTAAACAGCGTCCCTAGTTCAAAGGGTCGGGTATGTAAAGGCTACTTTACAAGTATTAACTAATTAGAGTATGAACAATAGGATCATCATGTGTGTGCATAAATTATCCGACCTCGAAGGCATATAAACGGCATAGTTTTATCAAAACGGTTGATGGTATAAAACGGTTAATGTCATATAAACGGATAATGATATTATGATATATTATACGGTTACAGTACTTCAGTGAAATAGCTTGCTAAACGGTCAAGGCAACAAAGAAGGGCATATTGTAAGTTTGTAATTATTGTTCGTGCATGTGTGTTCAGTAAGTTAGCAAGCTATTTCACTGAAGTACCGTAACCATATAATATATCATTATCCGTTTATATGACATTAACCGTTTTATACCATCAACCGTTTTGATAAAACTATGCCGTTTATATACCTTCGAGGCCGGATAATTTATGCACACACACAATGATCCTATTGTTCATACTCTAATTAGTTAATACCTGTAAAGTTGCCTTTACATACCCGACCCTTTGAACTAGGGACGCTGTTTAAATTTTAACCAAGAATATTTATATTATGTCAAGATCGATGACTGTTATTCAATTTTCTGAGACTATTATCCATGCCTTATAATATTTGTCTTTATTATGTTTCCTGTGCTTTCGTGTTTTCCAGTAAGATAACCAATTTATTAATTGGACGATGAAGCTTCGCAGTCAAAGTCTTTAAGACCACACTTCTAACATAACCCTTTGAATCTGGTTTCGTTGCCATGACACGACCCATTAACCACTCATTTCTTGGTAAGAAGTCATCTTTTACCAATACTATGTCACCTACGGTAATATTTCGTTTGGACTTTGTCCATTTTTGCCGTATTTGAAGAGATACCAAATATTCTTTCTTCCATCATGACCAGAAAAGATTCGCTAAATATTGCACACGACGCCAACGTCTACGAAGATAAAGATCTGCTCGTTCAAAAGCTCAAGGTGTTGGAAGAATAACTTGAGTTATCATGGTTAGTATGTTGCTTGGCGAAATAGGATTTAGGTCGTTAGGATCGCTCCATGGAAATGTCAGTGGTCGAGAATTGACTATCGCTTCAACTTCGCACAACACGGTGCAAAACGATTCGTCGTCAAGTTGCTCCCCGTTTTCATGAAGAATTCCCGCTAAGATCTTGCGAACACTTCTAATTTGACGTTCCCAGACTCCGCCCATGTGGCTCAATGCTAGTGGGTTAAAAATCCATTCTATTCCCATAGTACACATTTTCTGTTGAATGACAGACTGATCCATTTCACTAAAGGCCCTCTCCAGCTCAGACTGCTCCAATAAAGTTTGTACCGTTATCACATCTGATCTGCCGTACTGGACCTCGTCGTGCCACAAAACGTCGTAATGCCTGTAGGAATGAGTCTGTGTTCAAAGTATTGGAGACTTCTATGTGAATAGCTCTAATCACTAAGCAAGTGAACAAGGCGCCATACCGCTTCAATACTGACTGTCGTTCTTTAATATGAAAGGGGTCAAAATAATCTACGCCAACGTAGGTAAATGGTGGGGCAGGATTAACTCGTTCCTTTGGGAGATTAGCCATTCTTTGTTCAGCTGGCACTGCTCAAAAACGCCGACAAAATACACATTTGTGAAGACAATGCCGAACTGCTGCACTGGCACCGATCACCCAATAATTCTCTCTCAGGACTGCCAAAACGTGACCGCGCCCAGCATGACCCAATCGTTTATGAATGTCGCGAATTATGAGCGTCATGATGTGGCTTCGTCGGGGCAAAATGCATGGATGTTTTGCTGATTCTGAAATATCTGCATTGGACAACCGACCTCCCACGCACAAAATTCCTTGCGAAAGAAATGGGCTCAATCGATAAATAGAACTTGACCTTTTAATTCCCTTTTTTCGTTCCTTTTGTTTTTGTCTTTCCGTACCAATAGTATCGTTGATCACGTTGATCTCTTTTCCATAGACTTGGGTTTGTAGACATTTAAGGATAGCTTCTTCAGCTTTCTGTTACTCCTGTGCTGTGATCGGCGGTGATATCACCTTCAACTTTGCTGATCTCTTTGGTTCACCCCTTTTCTTCGGTCTGGCTTCGCACTGGAATTGGATGTGTTGCTTTGATAATTCTCGGTCCATCAACAATCTACGAAGTCCAAGCATTATCGCCAGTGCTCTTTTTAAACGATGCACATCAGAATAGAACTCAAATAGCTTGTTAATTGACTCCATGAAATCGTCAACGGACACTGCAGAGATGTTAACAGCTTTTTTCACTTTCGGGTTGTCATTTGCTATTTCACTCAATGTTATTGGTTGTTGTGGCCACTCGTGTTCCTTTTGCCAAAGAAAATCCGGACCCTGAATCCACTTTCATTGTTCCAAGACTGACCTGCCATCCATACCTCTTGATGCATGATCTGCTGGATTTTCATTGGACTGGACATATCTCCATTGCATCACTTCGGTTAGGTCTCGAATGACTTGCAAATGATTTGCTACGGAAACGTGAAATCTGGTTTGTTCGTTCTGAATGTATCGCAGAACTGTAGTTGAATCAGTATGAAAGATTATGATGTCAGGTTTCTCTTTTACGTCGTCATCCAATAGTCGACCTAGTCGTGCTGATAAGGTTGCTGCAACAAGCTCTAAGCGAGGATAGTGATTACTTTGGAAGGAGTAAGGCGAGATTTTCCCATAAGGAAGGCACAATGAATTTGACCGTTGTCATCTTTAAGGCGAAGATATGCTACTGCACCATAACCCATAAAACTCGCATCGGAAAACACATGCAACTGAAGAGATACTATCTTTCCAAAGTCAGGTGGAATGAGGCTGCGTTTGATGAGAAGTTGCTCGAGGATATGAAGATCATTTTTCTATTTAGACCATCGATTTTGATATGCAATCGGAATTTCGTCGTCCCAATCTAGTTGCTTTTCCTAGCAAAGTTCCTGCAAAATTTTCTTTGCTGGAAGAATGAACGGGGCTATGAAACCAAGTGGGTCATATACCGAGGATACAACTGGTAGTATTCCTCTTCTTGTGGCAGGTTTGGAATTTAAGGTAATGTGAAATTCGAAGTCGTCAGACTCTATATTCCAATAGACGCCAAGCGCTCTTTCGAGTGGCAATCTTTCTGTTGCAGATCCAAATTCTTTAATTCCTTAGAGCGTGAATTACTGCAGAACTTTGTTAAACGAAAACCTCCTTTGGCACAAGACTGTCCTAGATCATTAATCAAATTGACGGTAGATAAAGTATCGTTTCTCGACTTTAGACAATCATCCACATAAAAATTATGTTTAATTGTCTTAGCAACTAGGGGCCCGAACTCTTTCTCGTTATCACTAGCGGTTTTCCTGAGGGCGAAGACGGAACAAGTTGGTGAGGAGACAGCGCCAAAAAGATGTACCGTCATACGATATTCTTCTATGGAAGAACTTAAATCACCATTTGGCCACCATAGGAATTGAAGGTAATTTCGTTGAGAGATTGGGACTCTTACTTGGTAGAACATCGCTTCAATGTCCGCCATAAACCCAATTGGATCTTGTCTGAATCCCGTTAATACGCCTGTCAATGTGTTGGTGAGGTTAGGACCTGGGAGCAGCTTATCATTGATCGATGTTCCATGAAATCTGCTACTGCAGTCAAAGACTACACGGGTCTATCCAGGTTTTTTCGGATGGTATACCCCATGATGAGGAATATACCACACTTTCCCTTCTGCTTCTCTGCATAGCCCTTTGCAATAACATCTGTCATGAATATTTTGTAGTCTTTCCGATAATTTGGGTCCTTCAGCATCTTCTTTCTTTGTAAGTCCGCTCGCTTGATCACTTGACGTTTGTTGTTTGGCATGACTACATTTTCGTTTCTGAACGGCAAAGGAATTTTGTAATGGCCGTCGCTCAACCGTGTTCCCTTTTCCACTTTCTTCATAAATAGCTTGTCTTCCTGTGAAAACCCCTCACCATCTACACCTTTACCTCCAGTATTGTATTCGTTAAAGTCCAATGCCAGCGCATTTAAAAGAAGCTGTGGAGTAACAATTTCTTTAACACTTTCAATCTCGCGTATTGTTATGCGGTTAACATTGACGTTCTTTGCGTCTGGGTGCATAGGTTCTTCACTTACAGGGCCACCAACAGACCAACCATGTCGAAGAAGAACAGCAAAAGGACCATTACCTTTGCTCGGGATAACGTTTAATGGTTCATGCGCCAGAATGCAGTTATTTCCAATGAGGAGACCAATTTCCAAGTTCGGTCTATAACCAGGAATGTCCTTTGCAACTGACTCGAGATGATCCCATTTCGACACCATCTCTGGAGTAGGGATTTGATTATGATCAACGGGAATAAACTCTCTTGTGAATACTTTGTTAATTTCAATTGGATGTTCGTCATTCAAGTCGGTGACTATGAGATTCGTAAGCACATTACTATTAACGTATCTCCGACCGTGCATGGTTCCCAGCTGTAACGCAGTTTTCATGCCTTCCACGCCCAATTGCTTTCGTAACTTCTCAGTCATGAATGATCCTCAGCTGCCGTTGTCATAAAAAGCATGCGTTTCAATTGACTTTCTGCTGCCTTTCTCTTTTATTCTCACAGGCAGGATTGTGTGATAAATAATTGCCTCGCCTATACCATCTCTGTGCTTGTTTTCCTTGGCTGGTATGTCAATATAGCCATCGTTAATCTTTTCTTCATTTTCTCGTTTCTTTGACTGGAAATCAGGAATGTGTAACGCGGTTGGATGTTTTTCACCGCGAGACTTGCATGTCTTTTTCTGTAGGCATCCTCTTGCAATATGATTTTGTCCATAACAAGAAAAGCACAATTTCTTCTCTTTTAAAAGTGACTTCCGAGCCTCTATGGAATTCTTAATGAAGTCTTCGCAATCGTCCAGCTGATGAGATTTATTACAACATGGACATAGTTCCTCCCTTTTGACTTTGTTTTTCGCTATTTGTTTGGGAGTAACTGGTTCTCCTGGCATCCCAACCTTTGTGGCAAAACTGTTGCTGTTTTTGCCAGCAATTAATTTCGTCTTATCCTTATTATCTGTTCTTTTATAGCCAAGGACCTCCTTTCCGTATACTGGGTGATTTGCAGATTCTGAGCATTCGTCAACAAAGCTCACCAAATCTTGGAATTTGGCTATCTTTTAATCACTTCGCTTCATCTTTGTGACTCTGTCTCGCCATTTATTTTGTATACTCGCCGGCAACTTCCTCACGATTATTTGCATATTTGTTGGATGATTTAGTACTGACATATCTGCGATCGCACACATAGCATTTTTTACTTTTTTGAGGAAGAGAACAAAACATTTGAGTCCCGTTACATCATCATATTTGACTATTGGCCAATCGAAAACTTTCTTCACATACGCTGTCGAAATCTTATAAGAATCGCCATATTCACTTTCTAGTAACTTTCTTGCTTCTGAATACCCTAAGTCCGGTTCAAGGTATAAACATCCCCCAATGAGCTCCTTGGGTTCACCAACCAAATGCTGATTTAGGTAATACAGACGATCAGCGCTGTTTGCAATTTTCGACTCAATTCGGGCATCAAAGGCCTTTACAAACGATTTGTATTCCATTGGATCTCCCTTAAACCTTGAAACTTCTACTTTTGGTAAACTCATGGCTGCTGCTAGTTGGAAATTAGCTGCCATCATCGCTTCGTTATTACCCTGCTGCAACATGTACCATTGCTGTTCAGAATTGATCTGTGGTTCTTGATTGGACGTTACGTTAGGCCGCAACTCGGAAATATCACGACCAAGACTTGCTGAATCAGGTGGTTGGTACACTTGTGAAGCAGAAGGGTAAAGAACGTTAGGTACGGGATGAATCTCTTGGGCAACTTGAATTGGGTGCATAGTCAGAAACGTGTCGTGGGGCACGCGTGTATCGTGGATTAGGTACGTAATCGGGTACACATGGAGGGTTGCGCGAGTATCGTGGATCAGGCACATGTCGAGGATTCCACGCCTGTCGTTGCTCAAGTTCGTGTCGAAGACCCCACACGCATGGTGGATCTGGTTCTGGTCGAGTACTCTGCGCTGATCGTTCGTGTCGAATATCCCACGCCATTTGCGTCGATTTAGGTGAACTCGATATATCCGTTAACGACCATACCGACAAAGACGGAGTGAACAAAGGTATTTTCTGTTGACTAACAGCAGACGTTGAGTGAGAATATCTTGGCTTCGAAGCGCATGGTACATTTGATGTTGATTCGTCCGTTGCCGCTGTTCGTACTTTCTTCCTTTCTTTCACACTCATCAGTGGTTTCTCCTCGTAATCTATGAGTTCTCCGTACACCTTTTCTCTGGCTTCAGCCTTTGCAATCTCCGTTTCTTGTCTCAAATTTTCTGCAGCAACATCAAGTGCTTGTTTACGCTTGAGCATTGCCTTTTCTGCCAATAATTCTGCCACTTTAACTCTTTCTTTAGTTCGAGAAGACACTGCAGTTGACGACGTGGAGGGCCAGATGCCTACTGCCAACATGGCTACGTAGCTACTGGCTATGTGGCTACTGGTTATGTGGCTACGCGGCTAGTGGCTACGTCACTACTAGCCACGTGACAACTGACTACGTGGTTACCTCGCTACGTGTAATATCTATGACTACCTTAGTACCTGACTACCAAGAGGGAGCGCGACAATCATTACTCGCCCGTAGGCCTCGCGCTTTAGCTAAATTTGGTGAAGTAGATAAAGTCCCCGTGAGTGAGAATAGTCTTAAATATAATACCTTTTGCTAGTAAAGTTTAATATAGCAAAACAGTACGCTTACGTTTAAGTCCACTGTGACAAATTTGCCAGTTATATGAGTATGGGAATACACAAAACATGGGGTACCCAAATCACTGTGACACTGGTTGGTATCACAAAACAAAAAAATATTAAATTAATATTAGTTTATGTAGCTACACTGTGCATGGTACTTATACTGTAGCCACATAGCCATTGGCTACACAGCGTCTTCTCACCTGCGAGGTATTCTAAAGTTATGCCAAATATAGACCCAAGAACGGAAAGAGAAATGTGGGTGGAAAGAGAAAGCGTTTTGCTGGCTTTAGTGATGAAGAAGATCTGTCCAAAGAGAAGTCTGTTTGCAAAATGTTGTGCTTATAACATCACCCAAGACAGATTGTGTACCACGACATTAAGAGCGGCAAAAACTGTACATGCAAGGTTGTGTAATTTCTGCTTTTGAAATTTACCAGAGCCCAAGTTCAAGTTCGTAAGAGCAGTTTGGAATAAGATGATTAATCCATCCTGTCAAACATATTCTGGGAAAGTTTTAAAATACCTGAACAAGCAGGGACCCATATATGTTCGAGCAGTGTCAGCAATTTCTGAACAGGACATAAGTGATGAGGAAAATTTCAACATAGACAGTGACGAAGATATTTTAATGATTTCTACATTCGAACAAAAAGGGATAAGTAGCAACAAATCTGATGATGAGATGCAAGTTAATCGAGGTGCAAGTACTTCTCAAAACACAGAAAGAGAGGAAGGGGAGCACAGTACAGCAAGCCAGCACAGACAATTTTGTGATAAAGACAGTTCATGTCCTATAAAAGTCAACTGCCCTACATGCTACAGAAGTTTTCCACAAGTGAAATTGCAGAACATGCAGACAGATGTGCTGACATTGCAGATGGTTTTTCTGCTAGTAGACAAACATATGGAAATCTACTGATGGAATTTTTACGTGATGACATGCACGTAAGTGAGGATGAAGAAACCAATGTGCACATTTCAGACAAACAGCCAAACTCTAGTAGTGATCAGTTTAATCTTCAAGATTGTCTTCTGTCTCTCCAACAAAATGTCAAGGAAGCAAAGAGTGCCATATATGTTCGTCTCAAGCTGCTGTAGGAGGACTATGTAGATGCTAGCGGACGAAGCAAGTGGTTTAGTCCAGAGAATACTTTGAAAGTCAATTTTATTGGGAAAAAGCTGTTGATGGTGGAGGACTTATAAGAGAATTTTTTTGTGGTAAGGTATTTAGACAATATAGTAAAATATTTATTGAAAAGCATAATGTATTAAATATATAATGAGTGGATTATGCTAAGTGCCAGGCATAAAGGCTTTGATCAAGGGGGCATGTTTTGCCATAGTGATGTGAAAGATATGTAATGGTAGCTGCTAAATAAGCAACAAAGCTGGAATAACAATCTTACACCCCAGAATGCAAATATAATGGATGGCACCCTCCTCCCCTAGTTGAAGGGGGAGGCACCAAAAATATTAGGAGGAAATGAGATTCTGAAAGTAATTTGAGTGATAATGATAAGCAAAACTTTTGACAATTTAAGCAAACTGTCAGCGTTGTTGCCCCAACCAATTAATCATGAGCACAATCATATACGTGCACAAGACATTCCACTTTTTAAATGTGACATTAGATGTTTAACCAATTGTGTAAAGAAATTGGGTACTTTTTAAATTTATATTTTAGGCAAATTGTTATCAGTAATTTTATATTTCTAATTCTACAACTTTTCTCGAAAGACTGCCATAACGTTCGACAACACAACTCTGTCTGCCTGGATTGTCGAGGGTCCCGCAATAAAAATCTTCATCATACAGAACAAATAAATACTTCCAAAACCATTAAGGCATTAAAATCCAATTTAAATACAAAAATGATTCAAACTCGCACATTCGGTATTTCGGTTCGCCGAAATCGCCCCTCTAGATTGCTTTAGATTAAAAAATGGCTTTGGACAAAAACAGAAATGCTTCGCTGTTGCTGCACTCTTTCGCTCCTTGTTGGTAAAATTATATTGCATTCATGCATTGTTATGCCGACGAACTGAAATACTTCATTTTATGCAATTAAAGCTGATCAAAACAAAAAATGTAAACAAAGCTAGCGCATGCGCAGATGCGACTGTAACCTGTCTTTAAAGAATTGGGAAAAGGTTGCATTTGCATGGTCTCTTAGCAGAAATTCAGAAACATCCTGCAGCATTTAAACCTGTGTTTACAGCATCTACATGCTTTGACATGACAGCAGATGAATTTCTCTAACGACTAGTGGTTCATTTCAGCGAACAACAGCTTTTGAGATCTAAGGAGCAGGATCTATTCAAGCACTTTACAGATTTTATCCAAAACTTGTACTACAAAGGTAAAAAAATATTTTGTCTCTTTTTAAACATGTTAGAATTGCATGCAGGGATTATTAAACAGTGCATGAGTTAAGTAGGACAAAGTGAACTTGAACATATCCTTTGCTTCTCATCCCCCAATTATCCAACGTATGTCATAATGTATGTATTAGTGGAGGCGGACACGGTTTTTGTTACGTGTTTTCCCATGTTTAGTTTAATTGTAGCTTTTTATCTGGTCTTTTAAACTGAGATTAGTACCCCTGTGCACCCCCTCCTCTCCAAGCTTTGACCCTCTATGCTACTCCTAAACATGGGAAAACACGTAACAAAAACTGCGTCCACATCCACTAATACAGTACATGCAGTAAATGCCCAATTTTTCATTTCACTCATATTGGTGTAAGTGAGGCTCCAGACCTAAAACTGAAAGATGTCTTTAAATTTATGGCTGGCTGTGAAACCATTCCACCAATGGGTTTCCCTTGTGATCTTAATGTACACTTTAGATATGGTTGTCTGGACAACTGCCAGTGTAGACCAACAGCATCTACATGCGCTTTGGTGCTAATACTGTCCATACATTCTTGCTCTTCCAAAGAAATTGGTGATCTGCTCATATCATGTCTGATTGATTGTTGTGGCTTTGGAAATCTCCAGGTATATACTGTTTTGTAGATGGGTATTGCATACCTAACCTCTACAACAACTGATTCTTTTTTTAGAAGTTGCAGTTTAGTTAATATTATGTTTTGTGTTAATTTGAGAGTGTACTGTAAAGCAGTCACAATGGTTTATGGTTTATTGACACATGGTTTATTGGTCTTATGTCCTGTAAGGGTTTGATTTGTACATGCATTGAACTGTAGCTACTTTATCGCAAATACAATAACCTCTGCAGCATAGCTAATTATTGTATCTGGGTAATGATCTGGGTCATGAGTAAAAAACATGGATATGTTGAAATTCTATGATGTGTATGTTTGCCACTCGAGATTGAAGGCCAGAACAGACCGAACGCAATTACACAACGAGATGCGGCTTTTCAGTTTTCAAAACGAGGTGAACGGAAAATAATTTTGCATGATATACAAACCCAACAACTTAAATTACTCAAGCGCTTTCGAAAATTTAAAACTATAATTAAGAAATTTAAACATTGAAAATCTAAAATTCCATTGCGTTGCCAAATCCCGTCCAGTCTTAACATGCCTTAAAGTTAAGATACATGACCGGCACAACTATCCTACATCAAGTGAAGTCCTAAAAAATATTTCATTTACTGTACTCTCTTATTTTTGCATCACTATCTGTAAATAATATCCACACACAGACACGTATTACTCCGTCTATGCCTATGAATTCAAATCCTGCTGGAATTCTTGTACAAGACTAACAGTTCTCCTGCATAATCCAATTCCATAGTTTTCATCATCAAACAATGGCTGTACTTGGCTGTCTAGGAAAGTTTCCTCATCCTCAGAAAGTTCAACAAGGGACCTTGGTACAACTACATGATTATTGGTTTGCAGTGGTAGTATAGGTCCATTGTCATCAATGCCATATTCATTGAAGTCAACTGTGCCTAAATCCAAAACATCTTTTACTGCTGTCTAGTAAGATTCAGCAAACTGATAAAAGCCAGCAATCCATAGTTGTAATGGACTCTTCTCCCCTTCAGTTCGAATGGGGTGATGATTCCATTGTGTGGTGAAGTAGGCAAGAGCCCTGTTGATTCTTGGCATAAATACATACTGTAAAGCGAACATGTGAACTTCATTGTCTGGATCTAGCTCCCCATTTGACTCAAGAAACTAGAAGAGATTGTAGTAGTGTTGCAACACATATGTGAAGACATCCCTCCACAATCTTTCAATTCTTTGATTGTGAATTGACCTTCCAGTAAGAGCAGGATTAGATGTTATGTCATATTTCTGCAGCATGTATCTTGCAACTTCTATGTTTTCTGTTCCGCGATCAGTTCAGATCCGGCGTGGAAAGTAAAACTTTCTGGTGCCAAGAAGAAACTGTTCAAAAACGGTTGTAGCTTCATTGTTATTGGAACACCTAAGAAATACCACTGCTCTTAAAAATCCATCCACACCCCCATGTACAACCATCTGCCATATGAGCTTATGGTTCCCATCTAAATGCCTATTGAAATGCAATGTAGCTTATAAACACCAGGGAATGATAACAAAATACTGTCTACACAATATTATTCTTACAGCTGACATAATAAAATTGGTTATGGAAATCTGTATACTAAACAGTGAATGAATATATCCTGACTGTCCAGGGGCCAGTTGTACGAAAGGTGGATAGCGCTATCAATCGGATAGAGAGTTTTCAACTGCCACAGAAAGGCATTAAAAGCTATGACACCAAAGATATTGAACTCGTAATAAGTAAAAGGTATCTTTAACTCGAAAGAACTGAACTTTATTATGAGCTTCACCAGTTACGAAGCATGTTAAGAAGGTTTGAAAAAATCCCTATCTGGTGGATATTGCTATTTACCTTTCTTATAAACTCGCCACACCCTATTCTTTTGTTTTCCATCGGTTTTTAATTTCGGCGTAATAACCAGTGTCTGAAAGTAGGCGGTGGTATTTGAATATTCCGGGGGAAAGGCAGGGTTGAAAGAAACATTTTGCATGAAATATAAACCGGGTAACAGGTTATTACTAAAAAATAAAAACCCGATACCATGTTATTATTTTAAAATAATAATAACCTACTGCTAATTCCTTTCAATTAACATAACACAACATTATAAATTTTATTCAAAACAAACGATTGCATTCATGTAAGTTAAAATTAACAGTAATGTTGAAAGGTTTTTTCTTATCTTTATGTCCTTCATGATGCTGCTCAAAAGCTTTTTTCTTATTTTAACTTTCTTCAACAGGCTCGTGAGTCGCTTTCTTCTTCATTTCGACAGGCTCCGGGTTCACCTCCTTTACTTCAATCGGCGTTGTACACGTCTTTTTTGTTTCTGTCAAATTACCGTATAATACAGACGAAACGCTTTCTTTTAACTCTTTACTGGTTCTTTTGTTCGCTCGCACAGCCAGACTTTGATGACCTGAAATTAATCCCACACATCAAATTTAACACAATGAAATACCATGCACCTACACAGAAACTAAACTCTATAATATATGGCCACGTTAAATTAGTGTGTAAAAAACTACCAAAAATACATCCTATTAAGTCTCTATTATAACCATAAAGCAAACAAACCTGTTTTTTTCACAAATTAGCTGTTCGTCTACTTTCGCGTCGTACAATCTCGTTGCGGCTGTCGCTCGTAAGCTATGATTTGTCTTAAAACTTTGTATTCCCCCAGCCTCACACAATTGCTTTTCCGTGCTTGCTAACTTGTTGTGGCCCAAGGGAACTGTAGAATACCAACAATCATTCTTTGGAATTCTTAATGGAGTCAGGTAGAAAGCATCACTGGTTCTTTCTTTCGGACTAAATAAATCAAAAATATTTTATAAACACTAAATACAGACTATTTTGACTAAACTGAATTTACATGTTAAAAATTGCATAAACTGTAGATTAAATAAAACAAACTCTTACCACAGACTACAATACTTTTCATACAGACGAACTATGCATTGCGATGGGTCAGCATTTTCATGTGCAGGAGTAATTTTCCCTCTCGTCTTTCAGTTGTTAAGACCACCAGCGTTTGTCTTACTAATATCCTCCGTGTATTCCAGATATTTCTTCCCTTTATCGTCGTACTTCAAAACAATTTGAGGATTAATGCAATGCAGACAACGATGCTCCTTTCCACCCTGTAATGCGAAATGAAGTCCAAACATGTAGACTAACATCTTGACCAACTGAGTGCCACTGTCTTCCCAAGGATACTCTTTGCCCATAATCGATTCTCTTCGTCCAGTGAAATGACTTCAGCTCTTTTGGACTCTACACCTATTCCAGCCGCCGATCGCTCTTTCATTACAGTATTGAGTGATGTACGTAATTTGCTGAAGAAATCATCATTGAAGAATCGAAAATTTTTCCCACACTGAGTTTTTAGATAACGTTGTAAACTGGAAACCAAACTATGCAATGAATTAGCTGGATATTCTCTGCCATCTTGCTTTTTGACTTCAAACACAAAATACGAAATGGACTCATTAAGCTCATCTGCCGATATATTTTCGAGAGGTGTCTTAAAACAACGGATTTTCTGATCACTAACCGCCATTTTTTCTCTGGTTAAACGCCACGTTTCGAAAGTTTTCACTGCCCATCCATCCTTGTATCGCGTGGCCAAAGGAACAGACTTCCGCACACGTTCCTGTATTTCTGCATCGCATAACCAGCGATTAAACCTTGCCTTAATATCTGATCCTCCCTCTAATATCACATCACTCAGTTATTTCTTCTGTTATAAAAGTATTCTGAGTAATAAACAGTTCTTCGTCACTTTCTGCCATTTCGCCTTCCTTGCATATGAACTCAAATGATTTTTATCACGGTTGGTAGATTTTATGAATAAATAAGCCAAACCACCATCAGTACCATCGAAATGACAAAGAGAACAAAAGGCAAATACAAAGGAAAACAATGAGCATTGTTAAATGTTTGGCTCATTTATGCAGAGAATCTACCAACCCTGCTGAATATTGCAATTTCAAAATATACATGAATACAATTGTATGAATTTTTAATGCCGAAAACCTCTGGAAAACTAAAGAATAGGGTGTGGCGAGCATATAAACAAGTTAAAGCCCTCGGGTATCGGTTTTTATTTAATTTTATTTCACAGTTAAATAAAAACCTCTCCCTCGTGCTTTAACATATATGTACAACAGACCCCAGATGCCCAGAAAATCTCAAAAATTAATTATAATTTAAATACTACTGGTAGTCATGATAGCTTTTGAATTCTGTAAGATTGGCAAATAGACATTTGTTGAAATACTATATGCATTCAAGGATATTATTCAATTGCTAACTATTGGTTCACACATTTCCAATGGTGTTTAATACGCGGGGGGGGGGGGGGGGCAAAAGGGGTGATTTGCTTGGGGACCAAAGCTTAAATTAATGAGGACCAAAAAAGTGAGAAAAAGTGTAATATTTCAGAAATGAGCCTGTCTGATTTTATTGTAGTTTTTAACAATAAGAGCAGAACATGGTGAGAGTTCATAAAATATATGGACAGATTATGTACTGACAGACTCGGGCAGGGGGGGAGCTCTAGTTTGAGTTTATAAGTTTAAAGTTTGAGTTTATATCAAGAAGTGGGATACTGGAATACTGTATTTTTAGAGGTTAGAGGGAACTTTAACACACTTACTATTTGATCCTCTTTACTGCAATGCCAAAAGCTTTCGATCTGCCTATAGTGATCTCTCAGTTTTAAGATCTTTATGCAAAGAGGGTAAGTTTACTGGCGATGTTTCATTATCAAGTCTGGTCTAGCAATCAATTCAGATGCTCTAGAAGTATTTTTAAGCCCAAACAGAACGAATTTACAGATAAGTGTGATCAAAACTACAAAAAAGGATGCACTTTCTAATCTAGATTGGTTGGTGGGATTGTGTCATGAAAAACAATCTAATGCACCCAAAACTATCTTGTTTTGCAACACTATAAAATATGTTGCAGCCCTCACTATCTTATGTTGAAGCTGGGGTCAGCTGCTTATAGTCCACCAACATCCAGGGAATCTGAGAATTGTCTGATAGGTATATATCACTCCATGTCTTGGGACAACTACAAAAACAGGATTGTTTCTCAACTCAAAGGTAGTGGAAAGATATGTTTAGTTGTAGCTACTACAGCATTGAGCATGGGTGTAAATTTCCAAGACATTCATTACATTACCAATTTGGGTCCAGCACGCAATTTGTTAGATCACCGTCAAGAAGCAGGAAGAGCTGGCCGGGATGGAAAGCAATCTGATATTGTAGTTATTTACCATGGACAACAGTTAACTCACTGTGAGGATGAAGTGAAGTCATTTGTTAAGTCCACGTCCTGTCTTAGGGCAGCAAGCTACAGTGCATTTGACCCTAATATAAAACCAGTTGAACCTGGTCATGATTGTTGCATTAACTGTTTGACCATGTGTAGATGCAATGTAGATGAATGTATAGCTGATCCATGTCTATTTGTAAATGCACCAACAGAAATCCCTAAACAGCAAGAAATTAGAAGACCAGTAACTGAAGACAACAAAGCTGTGTTATATTTTGCACTTC
Source organism: Muricea muricata (assembly GCA_963855995.1). Classification (NCBI taxonomy): domain Eukaryota; kingdom Metazoa; phylum Cnidaria; class Anthozoa; order Malacalcyonacea; family Plexauridae; genus Muricea; species Muricea muricata. The sequence continues at coordinate 52,005,125 of OY979716.1, read as the reverse complement.
TGGAGTTGCGTGATTCACAAAGTATGCCAGAGTCATTAACATTTGACAAAAACTTTATCTCATGGATTCTCAGTTGAGCTAATCCAAGATTTAGTTGAAAGATGCAGTGAAATTTTTACTGTTGAGGATATTCTCTGTTCATTTCCTGTGTTTGCTGTGGTACATGCAATGAGGATTTTGGAGGTTTTCCATGAAATATTTGATGATATTCCGAATAATGATGATTTACAGCTACCCATATTGGACACAGACATTACAGAATAGTTAATACATTACTGTGGCCAGTGGCGGATCTAGCGTAAGTCAAAATAAATTACCACAGCTCATTCTAGGATATATTTACACTTTAAAATACCTTCAAAGCAACTTCATTGGTTAGATTTTATTCTTTTGAAATTCATAACCTATTACATTGTTATAAAGCTATTTTGAATTTAAAATTGAGCTGCTATAATTTATTTTGACTTACCCTGGATCCGCCACTGACTATGGCTACTTTAACAAATCAGATTCTGATAGTGATGAACTTGATGTGGAAATACTATAGCAGTGAGTAAATGAGTACTTTCCTTAAAATTGATCAATAAGTTTGCTTAGTATTTATTAATTTCTTCTTCAATTTGTAGGAATGAAATTGTCTCACATTAACTAGAAATGAAATATGTCAGAAGAATTTTAATACTCTTTTCATATTAGATGGCAAATACATAGCAAATACTGTACATGTATTTTGCATCTCATTAAAATACTAGAAATACATGCATGCAGCAACCCCTTGCCACTAACTAAGAGCATGCAACTATATTTTCGTAATTACATGAAGTATTGAAATAGGTTGTTGTCATAGCAACACGGCAATTGTTATTCTTTCTGTATATTTTTTCAAAATGACAAAATATTGAGTTTTTAATCCTTGTTTTATTACTGACAATTTTTTAAAATGGCAATTTTTTAAAACATTTTTCATCGGTATGTTATTACGCCTAATGTAAGCTTAAATTTGGTATAAAATACGACCTATTAATTACATATATTAGACGTTTTGCAATATCTATGAAACTAAATTTTTATCTACATAAACTTTGAGTTTGAAATAAAACCGTTTCAAGCCAATTTTGTATCTTCGCTCATATTCTTTTACATGTAAAGTTCGTCAATATTTTGAAATACAGTAATAAGAAGACAGTCTTGCATTTTAATACAAAACATAAACTTAGTCTGGAATTTAAACAGTGAATAGACTGGAGGAGTACGGCTACGCCGGCCTTTATAAAGCATTAAAACACAAGTATAAATACGCATTATCAACAAACTTGCCTTGTGTTTCACACCGTAGTCAATTCTTGGCGATTCTCTGTATTTTCCCAGAGTTAATCTCTCTTCAAGAGTCTTGTCGCAGTCGTTTTCGTCTCAGTTCTCGCCTTTTTGGATGCCTTAAGTGTTTGCTACTCCTGATATTCCGCCATACTCTTGAGATCATAAATGACCATCCTTCGTTGGTTGTGAAAGTTGCCAAATCTTTTTGCAAAAATACAATATTGTAGAGCAAAAAGCAAATTTAGATATTTGCTGTCAGTTGAATTCGTGATTAATCAATCAACAACAAATTTTAAATCTGGCCAATCAGTGTTAGCCATTCATGATAGTCCGCCATATTGTTGAGATCAGTGAGGACATACCACTTTTACTACCTATCACGAGCAACGACTTTGAACTCCGCTAATACGAAATTAGTAACCCTCGCCCCGAGCTTACGCCCGGAACGGCGCTTTGCGCCGTTGGCTCGGGGACAAAAATGCTATGGGCCTTTATATATACATAATATGTTATTTAATATACAACCCTCAAAATTTGCCATAGTTGCCCAATGAATGTATGGTGATGTATTAACTCTGAACTGAAACAACAACAGTCCAATGTTGAGGGCTGTGTATAGTAAATTAAATATAATTACTTTTCTAGTTAGAAGTTGATGTGTTTCCAATCAAAACACATAACAAATATTACAACTACTCAATAGATACTATACATAGTATTTATATCACTCAAATATAAATAATGTCAACACTGTCCTCACTGTAAAATTCCACATTTCTTGCTCATTCCTTGTATATTTAGACTGATTAACACAATGCACACCAAAAACAATTATGTTACTGCAAATAATAAATAAGTACTATTTTGCATGCATTCATCAAATATTAAAGTCAAAACAGCAACTGTTCCATGTACATTACTTTGCTCTTTCCTCATATATCAAAGCCCATAATGAAAGATGATCAGTCATCCATTTGTGAAGGTCTCTGTAATCCAGTCCTTTCAAAAGGTTTGCTTCAAATTTTGGAAATGATTTGTAACCTTTGCGTCGAGGGGTCAGCAGAAAAACTTGTTTTTTCATCAAGTCCCCAAGAATGATTTTGACACTTTCTTCAGGATTTTTCTTATAATGACATCTTTGCCTTTTTTCCAGTCAACAGTCAGTGTTAATTGAGCTCATAAGATGTTCAATGGAATCTAATGCCTTAGCTACTTGAGATGCACTCTGTTCTGACAGGTTTGGCCCAAGACCTTTCCACATCGTTTTCAGCACTTTGTTTTGTTGCTCTTTTTTCAAATCAAGGGGGATGTTCTTACCTTTCCACCAAACTTGTTGTGAAATCTATTCCACTTTAAATCATGTGCTTCTGACTCTGATAAAATGACTTTTATCTGGCTCAAATATAAAAGAACTGCATAGGCATACTTAACATGACCATACTTTTTATAGAAAAACATTGCTAATCTGTACACTTTAACCAACCGCTCTCCATCTCCTTCTTTTACAGAATCATTGAATTCCAGTAGAAGTAAACCATATGTTAGCTTGGCAGTACGGTAGTTGTAGAGGTAGTCACTACAATCATTGTCAACACTTTCTGTACCATTATCAATTTCAGCAACACTACCATGAGTACATTTTTCATGGCTATAAATGTGAAACATAGGTTTATAGGGCATCTGCAGGGGCGGATCCAGAGGATATCGAGCTTATCTGCTGATACGGTCAGATTTTTCAGATATAGTATATGGTTATGTCATTGTAAATATTTACAATGTCTGACATTTGTGCTATATAGTATTAAACATTCGTAATAACTTGCACCAATACGACTTTAAACTGTCCTTTTTCGCTACAAACAATAATATGTAGGAAATAGTCTCCATAATTGTGTTTACAGACTGAAAATTGCCGATTATCTGCATGGAAATCGCTAGGAAAACCCCGCTTTGATATCAAATGACTGCTTCACCGACAGTCCACCAAGAACTCGCCAAAGATTCAGTTGTATTTTCGGAAAATCTTCGTATAAAATGGCGTCCGCGATATGCCAATTAGTTGATACAGTCCACCATTCGATGTTACTAAATATAGTAACTTTCGGATACACTGAAGTGTATCCAGCCAATCAAATGGCTGGATCCTGTGACTTCAAATACACTCTGATACAGTGACCATGATTTTGTTGCGCAATCATGTATCAACCATGGTATCAACGAAGGCTGGCTGGGAATTCGGGAAAAGCTCGGAAAATAGGGGGTCATGTGTATTACCCTTGTTCTTCTTGTTCGAGATGGCATCTAGTTCGAACTTCAACAATGTGCTAAAGCAGCTTACAGCTATTTCCTGTCAATATTATTAAACTCAGGAGAGGATGCTTTGAGCGAATTGCATGTGTTAAAAGAACATTGGAATTGTGACCGTGTTTTGCCGAAACTTGTGTTGAGCAGCAGTGCCAACAGAGAGAAAGTGCGAAGTTCGAATTCTCAAAGCTGTAATTTCCTAAGAGCCAGAAATATCATTTAGGACGATGTGAACCTGTAAGGTGAGGCTGGCGAGCACTTTATTAATGAAAGTATTTAACATTCAAAACATATTCGAATCGGAAATTATGTAAATTTCTTGTTATTTCTATGTAAATGTTATGAATATTCAAATCAAACGAAATTTCACAGCGTATGGTTGTATTCAAACATGAATTGATCAGCCCCAAGGCTACCGTATCAACCTGCAGTGTGACAGGTTGATTACAAATGTGTTTATTTTATATTGCTGAATTGTGTGAAAGATTTTAAGTGTAATTTACAAAATACAGGTTATACAGCCTCAAATAATTGCATAGATAATCATAGTAAAACATTCTGTGATAAATTAACGATTGATTTAATATAATGGCAAAAAGACCACTGATTTATTTGATAATTTTGTCCAAAGGTCATATTTAGCAAGTAAAAAATTAGCAGTTTACTGTATGAAGACTTCACAAGCACAAATTGGAGTTTTTATTCAGGAGATTATTACAGCAGTTGGGATTCTCTGAGCACCCTAATTGTTCCTGGTCATTACTCATTAGCAAATACTTCTACACTCACTGCTATATAACTTACCAGTAGTTAAATTTATATTATAGCCAAAGCAACATTTCTTTTGCAAGCAATGTTTCAACACAGCATTGCAATGTTGTTTGCACAAGAACAACGGGTTTCAATGTAGTTCACACCTCCAAAGTAATTTAAGCAACAAATTTACTATTTCCCATTTAGTATTGAGTACATTTATTATGTAAATACTGTAATGGAATGTAGGACATTGTGTCTATGCTGAATATGTGCCAGAATAATTGCAAGGGTGTGTCAACCCTGCCAAATTTTAATGTATTAGCTTTTTGGGGTTGGGGTTAATAGAAAATGGCATGGGTCAGTTTTTATGCTCCACTTTGTGTTGCCAAGTTAAAAGTGTGCCAAGATTTCCATTAGACTATTCACAGTTAATAGAAGAAGATGGTTAGCCTAGCTGTACCACGTGACAAATTATGTTATTCAACCGTGCTTTGACGGGTCACATGGTCCGGTCCCTGCATCAAGTTTCAATCACTTAATTAGATTATATAAAAACATGTGCTCGAAAGTTCAAATATAAAGGGGTTCATTTTATTTTATTCCTCTATTTTCGCTGGGATTGTGGTTGAATGCCATGGCTTGCGAATGCTATCAATTACATGGTTATTCTAGCAGTTAAAAGATCAGGTTTTTGGTTTTTCAAACTGGCTTCAGCGTGTCCCGACGAGAGTAAACACACATTAAAATTAGAAAAACCGCAAGAAAAGAGCAACTAAATTAAACAACGAAGACATAAGAGTTGTTGACGAACAATAAGAAACCAAGAAATGCGTTGAATGAGGCAATATGTATCTTTGCGAAATGCGAGCATCATTTCAAGGCAGAATGCATGTTACTTGATGCGCGTGTGACATGTGATATATTTTCTATAATCTTCAGCGACCAGTACATTCACTGCATATTATTACTGCAAAAAATTAGCTACACGATTCACAATGTTTATTTGATATTTACATCGCATATTCGTCTTCTTCAAAGTGTCAAGTCTGGTCACTGAGAGCAACAAAAATCGATCGCTCGTTGATCTGACGAAATTGTGCCATATACTATATATCCATAGCATGGTCATAGAAAGCTTATTATGTATTTAAAAACATCGTAATATATCATAAAACAATCTAACCAGAAATCCTTACATTATAAGACCTGCAGTAAGCTAGCAATGCAGTATGTAACTATGCAGATGCAATATATATTAGTTCACTGAAGTTCTGTAATTTATTCCCGAACTACCCTATCCTGCATATAACATAAATTATTTACATTTTGTCTTTAAAGTTTCAATTATCCGGTTTTATTAATAATAAATGTCCTGGAATTACATATAACCTGAGTTTTGAGAACCGATGCAGGCTTGATCTGCACTATTGTTCAGTCCAGTCTCGTAAACAAATTTTCGCCATTGACGCACATTTAATACTATACTGTCCCATAGCAGATGTAACTGTCGTTGCGTTTGTTTTGCAAGGACCACATTCTCTGTACTTCCAGCCCGTGTATCGCATTTTGAGTGTTTTGACTATTAATACAGAGTCACAGTCATCTTATGACAAACAATTGACATCACACCGTGAATTTCCCTCGAAGCGTCAGTGAATTCTATCCTTATATCGTCTCTTTCAGCTTTGCTCATATCCACGGCAACTTGTACGTGATAAACTCATCATTTCAAACATTTTCAGATTCTTCTAAGTAAATTTGAGGCTTACTTTTCCTCAATATCTTTCAATAAGCCATTCGTCTGTCATACTTGACCTCGGGGCTTTACACTCAAACAATTGTAATTTGATCTCCCAGGCTGTTCTTGGTGCTCGAAATCCCAGCGGGACATCTGTACAAACTGTGATAATAAAAAACTATACATTTTACTAACGAAAAAGGTTTAAAGATCGCTTAAATTTAACAAAATACTCTACATCCTCTATTATTTTCCTAGTATCACTGCTTCAATGATGCAGGTTCGGAACCACGTGACCTTTATTTTAGCGGGTTTCAACATCATTTTAGAATCCCTTTGAAGTTTGCCGGCTAGCCTAACTATCTTCTTCTATTAACTGTGGACTATTACTGTAATACCATGCCAAATATATTCCCATTTGACTACACCAAATGCACCCTGGGTTTCATTTAGTAAAGTATGTACAATGCTAACTTCTATGTTCTTGAGTTTTTACTACAATAATTCTATTTGGAATTAATTTTAAGACATATGTGTTTTAAAGGGCATCATAATATTTTTCCAGGAAAAAATTATTAGGGCTAAATACTTTATTAACTAGAAATACATGCATGCAGCAACCCCTCGCCACTAACTAAGAGCATGCAACTATACTTTCGGAATTACATGAAATACTTGTATAGGTTGTTGTCATAGCAATACGGCAATTGTTATTCTTTCTGTATATTTTTTCAAAATGACAAAATATCAGTTTTTAATCCTTGTTTTATTGACAATTTTTTAAATGGCACAACATTTGTCATCAGTATGTTATTACGCCTAATGTAAGCTTAAATTTCGTATAAAATACGACCTATTAATTACATTAGTATTAAGAAGACAGTCTTGCATTTACAAAACATAAACTAACTCTGGAATTTAAACAGTGAATAGACTGGATGAGTATGGCTACGCCGGCCTTTATAAAGCATTAAAACACAAGTATAAATACGCATTATCAACAAACTTGCCTTGTGTTTCACGCCATAGTCAATTCTTGGCGCTTCTCTGTATTTTCCCCAAATTAATCTCTCTTCAAGAGTTTGTGGCAGTTGTTTTCGTCTTATTTCTCGCCTTTTTGGATGCCTTAAGTGTTTGCTACTCCTGATAGTCCTCCATATTCCTGAGATCAGAAATTACCACCCTTCGTTGGTTGTGAAGGTTGCCAAATCTTTTTGCAAAAATACGAAATATTGTAGTGCAATATAGTCCGCCATATTTTTGAGATCAGTGATGACCACCCACTCACCCTTGGGCCATGTGCCTGTGATATTTGATGAACTTCAGACTTCACTATGCTTTCCTTTTCCCACGTGTAAATAGCCGTGCGGAATTAGTTCCCTCGCACGGCGCTTCGCGCCGTTGGCTTGGGAAAAATGGTATCTAGTGACATGATAATGCATGATTACTCGTATACTAGTTATTTGCACTTGGAATATGAATGATCAAAGCTCCTGCATAATAATTGTTCGGTATAAAATCAATATAGCACCTTGGCTGATGCGAACTGCCTCTGCAATGCTTGCTCCATGGCACTTACCGAGATTTATGCGTGTCAGCTGTTTTATGATGCCTATCAAGTATTGAGTTGTATGAAAATGCTCAATACTATGGCAGTCATCCAACAATTAAATTGATGCATGAAAAAGGAGCATTCACTTCAATTAGAAATGCTTTTGCTATCTGTTTGTCTGATTCTGCCCTTTCCATTTTTGAATCACAAGGCCTTGTTGAAGCAGTTATTGAAGAAGCACAGCTTAATGCACAGAATTTTACTTTTTCATCTATGATTTTTCATCTATTGAGTCGTACTACCCTGCCAGCAAAGATTCCTCACCAAGACAGGAATGGGATTCTTTGGAAAAAATGTTTAATTGCACTGTGGTAAAGTGAGCCAATGATTAAATTTTAATTATTTTGATGCATCGAATGTAGTGAAAAGAAATTATTTTTGGTCGTTCCACACAAAATTTTAGACTTCGTGTACAGTATTATACATTGTATTATTGTTTGTAGCGTTTCCATGTCAGTAAATTTCGGCTCAAACCGGTAAAGTCAGCACAGAAAGTTGATTGTAGTTTTCAAATTTAAAAAAAGCGTTGGCAGGCAGGTTGAACATTATCCGATTGCACTTGTCACTCGTGAAAAATCCAACACTCACCATGCGCAAAGGGTTTGGCATGCTGAGTAAATGAGTTGTATATGGAATTTAATGCCTAACATAAGAAAGTAGTGTGAATAAATAACTAATTTTGCTATCTTTTTGGACATTTTGGCATTCAATTTTTGTTTCAAATTGACACGCCAAAATGCAGGAAATAGCATTTGCGGGGTTCTAGTTTTTAAAATTTTCTGGGGGAGCATGCCCCCAGACCCCTCTAGAGGCTCGTGGCTACGCCACTCAGTCAGATTTTATGCTAGATCCGCCCCTGGGCATCTATATGGTCAGTTGAATTTATCACTCCTTTAGAAAAAAATGTGTATTTATTGACAAGGGGAAAAAACAAAGTATGCCACAATTAGGGTATTGCAATTGTTGATTAACCTACAGCTTATTTGGAAATATTGTTCCAGTCCAGAGTAGTTTTGACTTTTGAAATTTTAAAATAAACAAAAGTAGTTGGCAATACAAATGGTGGGTAACATTTTAACTCATTATTACCACTAAACCAGCTAAACGGCCCTAGATGAATAATTTTAAACTCAGGGGCGGATCTAGACTTTTTCCTTAGCAGTTTCCAATTTTTTTATTGTAACATTAGGTCCCGCCCCCAGAGAACATTTTCCTGACCCCCACTTAAAGTGCTTATATCACTAATTTTTTTTTTCAAAATTGAATAAAAGAGCAAAAGTTAGTTAATACTTTCTTTAGCCTTTTTTGATTTCCTCTTTTTATTTGCGAGATATGCGGCTGTAAACTTTGAAAAATTGGCTTTTAGCAAAAAATTGTCGCGCCCCAGTTAATACTGGAAAAGGGTCTGGGGCGACAGCTGTGTGACGTAGCTTAAGGAACGGAAGTTCTAATTCACCTGTGATTGTATTGTACTAAAAAGTTCTTTATACTTTCATGTCACGCAATATAAACAATGAACAGTCACGAAAATAATTGTTCTTTATATTTCGTGACTGTAATTATTGCGTGACATGAAAGTGTAACCACTAAAAGGCTATTGAGAACACAGCAACAAGAACTAAAAAGCTATTGAGAAAACGGCGAAATGCGGATAGATGTGTCGTTTTTGGTTGCTCAAACTGAGCAGACGCAGAGAAAGGGATCTCGCTTCATCAGATTCCATTCTGGAACGATGAGCGTCCTGAGGCAAAACGAAGGAGAAAGATATGGGTGAACTTTGTTGTGACAAAGCGTGCAAATTGGACACCATCAAAACTCTCTGCAACATGGCATAAAAACCTAATAAAGAATACAAACAGCGAATTAGTTCAATCGTATGTATTTATAAATGAATGTCATTTAGTGACTAAAAATAGACAAGCAATAGAGCTTAAAACAAGGACACATACGTTTGCTCTGAACCAGTCTGTTTATATCTTCTTTGGTCGCGTGTCTTGTACTTTCGCGTTAGGTGTCTTAGAGCCCATTTCTCCAAACAAACCCGTCCGAATGCTGGGTGTAGAGTGATACAGCTAGGCCACTCTGGCACGTCTTCTAAAATCATCTTGTCAGTTAGAACGTCCTTACAAGTTTCCAGCTCTTAACAGCACCAAGCTTCGTCAGTATTTTGTAAGTGTGTTATTGTACAATGACCGCACTTACACCTGTGAAAATGTGAAATAAGATATGGGTAAGGGGAAGTGTGTTTTACAACTCGTCTTACACAATCACGATTACTCTATAGAGGCAATTAGCTATATCTGTAGAAAGACCGTCTCGTAATTAATAAACAGTGATAATTACTCGCTACAAAAGGCGAGTCATATAAATTTTACAAGCACAATTTAGCGAGCCTGAAAACAAACACCTCAGAATGCTGAACTGATGTGTCCACTCACTTGATTTGCCTTGGGTATCAACAATATATATGCCACACATGCTCAATGCCTTTATATTTTATGTTTGTATGTCTAAGAAAAATCTATATTACTGCTTACCATGATTTAACATCTTCACTGCTGTCTAATCGTCGTTGCAGCATTTCGTTCTTATTTAAATATTGCACGTAACATTATTCGTCGGCTAGAGGTTCATCAGCATAAAGGCATGCATCATGATCGCCTAAAATTTTGCTATCAACTGCTTCTAGAGTTCCAATTTCATGACTGGTATCATTTGATTCATCCTCTATAATACACCCAGGAATATAATTGTATTCTGAGTCACACTGACCGTGAGAGCTTTCCGAATCCGAGCTATTGCCTGACATGCCGGAGAAAATATACCAAATGTATAATGTGCGTCGTAACTTAGTCCTTGAGCTACGTCACACCACGCTCGCCCCAGACTCTTCTCAATACGCGACATTTTCACAAGAAATCCTAAAGCAATAGCCGCATATCTCGCGAATGAAAAGAGAAATCCGAAAAGTGTTAAAGAAAGTATTAACTAACTTTTTGTCCTTAATTCAAAAATAAAAAAATAAAAATTGTGATATAAGCACTTTAAAACAATACCTTAAATGAAGATAAATCGATACCTTCATTAACAACATTAGCCACACAAAACCATGCAAATGGTATATTTATGTGTCTCTATATACCAAAAAGATAAATCAGTTCAAATTCATTCCTGTAGTGTTGGAGTAAGTTTGTGATGGATTTGTGTGTTAGATCAATGAATAAGTATAACTGATTTATATCAGAAAAATTCCAAACTTGCCCTTTATTCAATGGAGATTGTTGACAAATGTTAACAGCATATGAACTGTATCAGTCTGTTTCTTTTAAAAATCATTAATAACAGCAACAACAAGTAATCTAAAAGATGATAAAATGAATAAATACATGAAAAATACACACCATTATAATTAAAGATAATTAAACTTTATTGTGAGTAAAATAAAGATTATGTATGTAGGTGTATGGTGTGTAAAATGTATACCTGATATTTTCCTGGTACACTGCAAGGATCAACAATCAATAAAAGTAAAGAACATGAAAGAATGCACATAACAACACAGAGTCCATGAGAACAAATGTCAGCAAACAGGGAAGCAAATACATGTGTAGCAAATTGATACCAGCTTTTGTGCCTCTGTACTGTTCACTGTCAGTTTAAGGATTAAAAAATCCAGACAGTTCATAACTCACAAGTACTCTAGAAACAGCTAGTGAATTTGTTGCCAAAGCAATGTATCTAATCTTCCAAGATATTTGCCATCATTCTTCAGGGGTGTAGGTTGGAATAAATCAATGAGTTCATTGAGATCCAGCTCAATCTCTGCATGAGTGTCCATGAGTGCTAATCCATTGAGTCTATGAGTCTACCATGGCTCACTGTGTTCCTTAGGTAGTTTTTTAGGTTTCGAAGAGTTGAAATAGATCTTTCACAATTTAAGGATGAAATTGGAATAGTTTCCAATACTTGTAGAACAGCAAAAATATTTACAAAACATTCTTTGTCAACAAATATTATTAAGGCACTACTTAGTCTGTCAGGATCTTGTTTTGTTTTCTTTTCATTCCACAATCTCTCCCACAGGATTAATTCTGCTTCTAAGCCACCAATGTTTGATATGTCTTAATTGTAGGTAGCTGTCACAAAATTCTCTTACATTATTTTTCCAATCCTGGGGAATTATTGACAATCCTTTATAGCAAATGTGTACTTGGGCTTGAAATCTGATGTCAAGTTGTTGAATTGCATGGTCCAAGAACACTCTTGTCAAATTTATCTTGCAATACTGCTCTGGTGTTGCAGCTGGAGCATTGGCTCGACGAATTTGTCTGTTAACTATCCTTGGCATTGTTGGACAATTTGAATACTCCTCGCTAATGAACAACTGCTTCTGTGTATGGTAAATGATGTGCGCAAAATATTCGTGCGAAATGATCGTAACTCCAATGTATCAGAACAAGCACTAGTATTCTTTTCAGTAATATATCGAATGTAGATCGATCAAAATCACTGAAATCACACCTATTATGACTAGCGTGTACTAGCATTCTTTTTCAAGGGAGTGTAGTGGAACACATCTAACAAAACAGTGGACGCAGGGTGGTAGGCTTGGGTATTTATACTTTTCTCGGTAGTTTCCTCAGTAGTTTCCGACCAATCAGAGCTCAAGGCTCAGTAGTTTCCAAATGAATCTTGCTGACGCAGTAGTTTCCAAAGCAAATCTTGCTGACGCAGTAGTTTCCAATCGCCATATATGGAAACCTCAGTAGTTTCCTAATAGTTTCCTTCTAAACACAAGTGTTTCCCATGGTTCCCAGCAGGAAAATGTGATGAAAAGCAGCAAAATTCGTGCAGCAAAATGGCCAAAAATACGATATTTGAGAAGAATATTCTGTATTATATTTATTTTTGTGAGGATTCTTAAACTGAAAGTGGTGATTAAAATTTCTGGTCGAAAAATTCTCAGTAGTTTCCGAAAACTCTTTTATCTCTTTCATCATGTATTTTGTTGAAATGGTGGCTATGAATCTTTATCTCATGCCTGAAAATGTGAATACATTACTTCCAACCATGACGATTCATGCAACTTTAATTGCACGACATCAACCAGTCTTAATCCGAACAAACTTATGCAAATATAAGATTCTCCGACATAGATTTCTTTGCCATTTCCTCAGAATATTTGTGGGGAATATGATGTATCACTATATCTTTGAAACATCTCAGCACTTTGACATACTTGCATAGCACTCTGCTTATGAGGATCCCCCAAGTTTCCTTTAATGAATTCAACACCTTAGAAGAAGGCAATAATTCGATCAACTGGATATCTTTTAATCTTTTTTGATGGACTTGCTTTATAGGAACGGACGATACAATGCAAGCTTGTTCTGCGAATTGATGTGTCCAATGAAGAGATTTATATAGAAAGTTTTTAAAAAGCTTATTTGCATGCATTAGAAAACAAATGTTTATTTTACTTATTTTGATCTCCTTCCAACAAGAATTTTTCAAAAAAAGTGTTGAAGACTATATTCTTTGTTTGCAAGGTGTTTATTAATCATACAAAGAAGCACACCTGTACGCTTTATTTTTTTGTGGGCTTTTTTGTGTAATTCTTAGTCATTCTCTTGCTTTATACATTTTTACAATTTTATCAGTGAAATTCAGTATATAAAATTTGCCTTACTTATAAATAGGAAGTTCTTCAGATTCCAAGTGCTTGATTGCATCACTTACAGTTTGATCTGTTACACCTGTTTCATTCCGTGAGGGTTGAGTCGTCGAAATCAGCTTAGTAGCCTGCTGTAGTACCTCAGTTGTATACAAAGAGTATGCATTGACAGTATTGTCCACTAAGTCTATCTGTGTGTCAATGTTCATATCATCTGCGTTGCAATCTGTGACTTGATTTTCCTTCACTTCTTGGAGAAATTAAACCGTTGACCTGTTTGTTTCAATAGTATTTTTCCACACTTGAATCTTGGAATTATACGACTTGCCCATTTGACGTTGAAGGTTTATCTTCATATCTGGAGACATGCTAATGCCCATTCGGTTTAAACGTCTCATGTCATCATATCCAACACCTGAATGGGACAACACTGCAGAAATTCTATAAGCCAAAGCTGACATTGTATAATTTCTGCACGTGCAGCAACAAAGGAGCCAAGAGCAAGCCAATTTATTCTGGGTTGAGATCCACATGCTCCATAGACACTGGCGTTCCAAAGAGGACAGAAAATCCTTATTTCTTCCACAAGATGCTTGGTAGACTTGCACCAAGTCTGCCTCTTGAATTGAATTATATATATTCCTTTCGTTTACTCGATGTGAATTGCGTCCGGTTTGATTTGAATGTGGCAAACTTTTGACTGCCTGTTAAATTTAGGGTGGGCGGGAAGGCAGGCAGCGAAAAAATAGGAAGCGGAGAGGCAGACTTGTTTTCCTTGCAGCGCGCCAATTTTACCGGTTGAAAATTCAACCGGAGGCGGGGCTAAATGGGACCGCTGATCACACTGTAGTTTATAATAATTAACATAATAATGCATATTATGCAACATTTATTTTCAATGTGTAAGGTAAACAACAATTCACAACGTCGAATGTTCATCGAAAAAATATGGAAAAAATTAAGGATGCAATCACCTATGGAGCAGAGAAATGCGGTTATAGTGAAGTGAGAGAACAACAAAGGCAAGTTGTAGAAGCATATTTGTGTGGTCGTGATGTTTTTATGTCAGCACCTACTGGATCTGGCAAGAGTTTTACCTTTGAATTTGCCCCTTACGAATGATTTTTTGTCAAGCCGATCAGTATGTCTTGTGGTTGCTCCACTTATCTCCTTAATGAATGATCAAGTAGTTTCCCTTGCTTCGCGGGGACTATCGGTTGCGAGCGTTAGAAGTGATCGCAGTTCTGAACAATTACGTGAAATAAAAGAAGGCAAAGTGAAACTTGTATTCGGAACTCCTGAAGCAATCTTAAATAGCCAGCCACCATGGGATTTTCTGTGGTCCACTTAAGAAGAATCTAAAGGCTGTGTTATTGACGAAAGTCAGTGTATTGCAAAATGGTAAGTCTGTATACTGTAAATTTGTTGCACACTGCATATATTTCTAGTGCCTATACCTATATATACGTTTGATTGATTATTTAGGGGAACTGACACCAAGAGTGAAGAAGCATGTAGGAAGGATTATGGAAGATTGGCAGAGCTATGTTCCCTTCTTAACCATGATGTACCATTTATTTCCCTGACTGTAACAGCAACACCAAGTGTAAGAAAAACCATTCTGGCTGCATTAAACATGGAAGGCTGTGTTCAAGTTATTGGCAATCCTAACAAGCCTAACATTCGTTATGCTGTTGTTGATATAGACCATAATGATATTTTTGGAACATTTAGTCACATGATTAATGATATACGTGAAAACAATATAAAAGCATCAAAAGTACTGGTGTTTTGCCGAAGAAAGGAGCATGTTAAAGAATTATATGAGTGTTTACTGAACATCTGGGTCCAAATGCATATCACCAGCGGACAGGGGAAGGACCATGTAATGACCAAACACATATCTTTGCAATGTATAATAAGAAAACTCACAGTCTCGTTAAGTAAACGGTTGAGAAGGAATTTTGTAAAATTGATGGCACTGTCAGAGTTGTATTTTGTACGATTGCTTTTGGGATGGGTGTCAAAGTTAAAGGTGCCACAACCTTGTCATTCACCTTGGGCCATCCAGTGATCTCGGCGATTACCTACAAGAATCAGGCAGGATTGGACAAACAGATGATAAAATGAGCCATGCTGTTCTTTTGAGATTCAAAGGATGCACAAGAAGCAAGAACATCCCAATTCAAATGAAGGACTACATTAGGAATAAGTCTGAATGCAGGCAGACATTGTTGCTGAGACCATTTTCTTTCACACCAGAACAAAATGTTGACACCATGAAACTTGGTTGCTGTGACATATGTGCAGAGTTTTGCAAATGTGATTGCAATTGCAACATATGGCCAACTGTCAATGCATAAACCCATGTGACAAACAGTTATATCAGTCCACTTTTGAAATAGCTCTACAGAAATTGCATGCTGAAAAGAATAGAAAAATAGGACAAACAATGAAAATGATCAATGTTGTTACTGAAGCACAGTGTGTTCTAATCCATGACCGTTTGATGGCTTACTGATCAGAATTGGCACACAACTGCTCACATGAAAAGCTACTTACTGGGCTTGATTATGCAACTGGTTTTTCATGTGCCTTAGTGAAAAATATTTTGGACAAAGTTTAGTACATTAATAGCCTCGAGGCTGTTAAAGATTTATTTCCATTTTATGCTGATGAGCATGCTATGAAGACATGGAAGGTGGTATCAGAAGTATTAGAACTAGTGCCTGACAAAAAAGAAAATGTTCAAGCTGCTTTCTCAGACAGTGGTCTTAACTCATCTGCTCATATTGACAATCATCCTGAAATAAATGAGACAAGTTCTAGTGATACAGATGATAGCAACACTGACATTATGAAAAAAACAGTTTGCTTACAAGTTTCAAGTAGTTCTGACTCTGATACCTGCTCAGAATAGCCTGTGTACTGGGTCTGTTTATTCACTTTTCAAGAAACTGTGTCACGCAAACCTTTGAACTTTAAAAATTTAAAGGACTCGGGGTAGGTTATACACTGACACATGTATATGTAATTAACACTGTAAATCAAGCCGGGGCTGTGTGTTCCTAAAATATTACATATTAAAAACCTTTTGTAAATTTCTTAATAATTTAATTGATAAAATATTTTCGGCACACTTAGGTGGCTCCCTATGGTTTTGTTCAGTTATAACCCGATTTATAGAGATCAGACGCTGTCCGCACGAATCACGCATGGAATGTTCGTGGCCAGCTATAATAAAATTTTTCACATTCAAAGTTGAAAACATTGTTTTTGCCGATATTTTTGTGTTTCTACTCACAAACGACATGTCACAAGACGACAGTTCTTCCTTACAATCGCTTGTGTTTCCAAGTTCAAGTATTAGCTGCTTTAAATCAGTTTTAAAACAATTTTTAGGTGCTTTTTTATGTCCGGTAATGTAATTTTTGTTGCTCGAAATTTTTACGAAAGTGTATGGACTCCGACTGAACCATTTTGTATTGTCTTTATCGACTTCATGGCTCTTCTGAAATGTTACCGAAGCTTATGTAAGTTTTCTTGTTTAATTAAGGTCGGATGTCTGTCGTGTTTTAATAACATAGTCTTATAACTATCGTGCATACAGTCATGAGTTTTGAAACATGGCAACAATCTTCTAGCGCAAAATCACCACTTTAAAATCTTCAGCAAGACTTCAATAACACTTGTACTGAATTTCATAGTTTTATAATGAACGATGTGGAAATGAGACGGTCTTAACGGCTACAATGCACTTTATAACTAAAACCGTAGGGAGCCACCTTAAATTGCCACAGCTGGTTCTGTACATTGCCTACAATAAATACCCACAGTTACAAAGTTTAATTTACATTATTGTGATGTAAAGTCAATCTGAGATCCCATATACTGAAAATAATCATTTGCATTTTGTTACTCGACTATATATAATATGTAATTGGATTACAATGAAACTATTTTGACACTTAACTATGTGCAGAACAAACATTCCAATCCTTTATATTTACCAGTTTGTTTTATGCACAATATTTATATAATGATTTAAACAACTTTATAGAAATGTTTATTGCTGAACCTTTTCAGGGATGTTTTCATCCATTTATGACATTTGTTCACGTCTATTTGACTAAGCAGATTGCGTGATACATTTGGAAAAGCTGAATGAGCTCATCCAGGGATGTGTTTGTACACATTTGCTGAGTATACATGCTCAACAAGTGCCTTGACATCATCTTCAGTAGATAGTCTAGAGTGGATTCCAGAAGGCTTTGTGACTGATGTGGTTTCATGATGGAAATTCATAACAATTTGATTTGATCTCTCTGTACTTCGGTTGATTGTCTTCTCAGTAAACTCTCCTCTGTAGCTATGACAATAATTTTTGAAATACTTGTTGTCATGCTCAACATCAAGGTCCATGGGATGATTTGTGTCCACTTGACCTTGATGGTTTACAAACGGATTCCAAACCAATGAGTGTGCCAATCTTGGTATAAGCAAACAGTTGACTTGTGCTAGAAGATGCAACATTGCAATAGCATACTTAGGGCAGCTTGACACCTTGAAGAATAACATAAAATACTTATAGAGACGAAGCACACGTGCACCATCACCAAGCTTGATAGCATCTCTGTGGTTCTCTCTTAGAAGTAGCAGGATTAAGAGCTGGTGAGTGTAATTATACAGGTGATCTTGAGTCGGCTCTGTAGATGCTGGTTCCAGTACTTCTTCAATGCCATGATTCTTTTTCTCATGCTTTTGTAAAGCATGGATACAGACATACTTCTTTCCACAAACTTTGCATTGCAAGTTCTCAGCCGTTGAAGGGATGTTGGCTTCAGGTATTTGATGCACAACATGGTCTTTCATGAAATTTGTGATTGTGTTGATGCAGGTTTTCTCATCACAATTGCTGGCATAATGTTCATATTGGTTTTTAGATGGTTGGTCGTCTACAGACTTCATCCCAAAATGCTCAAGTGCCCCAACAATCAAACAGGCATCAAGTGTTTTGTTTAAGAATTCACTTGATGCATAAAAGTTTTTGTCAGGGTCTCAAGAAACATTTCGTGCAGTGATGGCATTTCGGGCTGCATACAGGGTTCCAGCACCTCTAGCTGAAGATGTTTTGTAGAGATGATTCCAGATGACCTATTGATGAACATTTTCTTCAATACAGCTAACTATACAGGGATGATAATCGTACTTTGGGGTGCTCTTGGACACAGGCACTCAATATTTAACATACTTTCAGCTTTTGAATGTCACCATTATTTCAAAATTTGAAGAAAATTTGAAAATTTGAGCAAATAGACAAATCACATCAAAATTGCTGGTCTAAATCGCATTTTTTTACTTTTGGGAATTTATTGAAAATCTGTTAAAATTTAATCCCATTTGGGAATTAAAATTGTCAAATTTTGCTGTCACAAAAACCACATCTCACATGCTATGTCACATGTGTGACGGGAGAATCACCAAATAAATTAAAGCATTCTATTATGACGTTATATATCCGCCAAAATTCAAGTTTGTTATTTGGGATGGTATTTTCGCATTTGGCAAGAGATATTAGTAACCCAACATCCAAATTTTGTCGTCAGCATTGAACATTCAACTTTTTATCGGCATTTCAGCATTGAACATTGAACTTTTCCAGTTGTCAGCATTGAACATTCAAGTTTTTTGAAAGCATTCAATATTCAAGTTTTTGTCATAATTCAACATTCAACTTTTTGCTAGCATTCAATATTCAAGTTTTTGAAGTTTGAATACCCAACCGCAATTCCAAAGCACTGTGGGCCCAGTCTCAGTGTTCGGAACCACTGTTCGGAACTGGTTCGAAACTCGGAAGGTGTTCGATGTGTTCTTTCGATATTTCAATAAAAAACGCATGGAAAATATGGCGGGGAATGTAGAATTAAGGCAAGTGAAGGATGAACTTTTTAAGCTTGCAAACCGTTTATCTAATCTGCAACAATCAACTAACAATGCAGGTGAGTATTACTACTAAGTGTTACTATGTTTTTGTCAATTCTGTGCAATTAATTATGGAAGACCCAGTATAAAATTTGCAGAACAATGGTCTGGCCTCGTTGTCAATTTACTGTATATATTTGGCTTTTGTTTTACTGTAATGTGCTTTCAGGATAGGTAAATTTAAAAGAATATCTAAATGCAAGTAGAGTTATAATTACAGATTTAAATATCTAATTGTTGTTACCAAATTACAAACTTAAATGTTGTGTCAGGACTACCTTCTAATTCAGCTCTCAGTATACTAGATTTCATATTAAGGTGGCTCGCAACAATTTTCATAGCAATTTTGCACAAAATAGAAGAATAAGTACTTAGGAAAATTATGACAATTCCCTCTGAAAGAGTAGATGTCTTTGATCTTGATAAAACAATCTCTAAAGAGTTGAAAAGTTTTCAAATATATGTCATAACTCGCGTTGCTATGGCAACCATGACATGACAAAATAGCGGATATTTTGTATTTAAACCACAATAACAACCTGACTATTTAGTCCCGCTATGCAAATTTTGAATGGCCATAATTACTCCTTTCTTTAGAAGTTGTTGTCTTCACAGTGAATGAACACAAAAATATTTGCATAGCGGGTCTAAATCGCTGGGCTGGCTACGCCACTGTAAACCAATGTAACTCCTAAAATAGTTTGGTGATCCTCATTTTTTATTTCATAAAATGTTTTATACACTAATGAAAGGATGTGCTTGGTAAATTTTTGGAAAATTCCGTAGATTAGAAATTTTTCATATTGATAAAATTCAGTTTTGGAATTTAAAAAAATATCCACAGAACTTTTTTAAAATTTGCAAAACACTTCCTTTTAGAAGTTGAAAAAGAATTTTGAAATAAAAAATGTTGTTTGCCATAACAATGCCATATATGATGCATATTATTAAATATTGAAACAATTTGCATATTACTATATCAAACTCAGAGCTCTTTATCTTGGGGATTTATTAATTTGCAAAACTTTCTTAACTAAGTGATTGAACTTTGATTTTATGCTGCAATGTAAAAAATGCAGGGAGCCACCTTGAATATCATCAGAATATAAAAATTATTTTTAATATGTGGGAAATTTTATACAGCCTCCCCCTGTTCTAAACCAACAGCAGCAGACACCAGCTCATAGTAAGCATGGAGTTATGAATTCACAGTCAAGTAGCACAGTGTCACCAAGTGCACTGCTTGAGCAACATATATTGTTCAATTTTGGAAAACAGCAAAGTTCCTCATCTGGTTCAAAACCAAAGTCATCAAAAAAGAAGAAAGAATTGACTCATACTCTGAAATTTGTATGCCTTTCGTCCAAGAATGCAGTTAAACCACCAACCACTGTAAAGGAAAGAACTGACCTAGCAAACTCATCTCTGGGGGCAAAAAGCATCACATTTGTTGAAAATGAATCTGTCTACAATACAGTTTTGGATAATTACCCTCAACTGGCAGAAGTGGGAGGGTCTGATTTTCTACTTTATCAACAAGGTGGTGGAAGTGATGGTGGCTTCCATATGATAAAGCCACCACATACAGCAAACAGAATGAAAGATTTGTATGGACAAGCAAAGATCTACATACGCCCTGTTCAAAAGGACATACCACTCATATAAGAATGTAGTTCTGATGCAGCCGTTACTGTGACTGTGCAATCTATGGAATAAGATACCAATTTCATAGAGTCGAGCCAAGTATGTATATTTAATTTGTAAATTATCAACAACTTATTAATAAGAGCAAAAATCAACTCAAAAGGATTAACTCAATTTTCTTATAAAATTTTTCAAATTGTCCCTTTATTCTTAGTCTCTTGGACCATATTTTTAATGTAATACATGTAGAAGGTTTGCCCAATGAGCAACTGAAGATGAAACAGTGTTTAGATTGAATAAGTTTGCCAAGTACAAGTAAGGTATCCTATGGTGTATGCAATACAGTAGACTAGTTCTACACATTTGCTAATGGAGTTTATCAACTATGACTCTAATGAACATTCAACTAAACATCCTTATATTCTAGCAATTCTTTTTATCTGCTTTAAGAAACCAATGAACCCCTTTTGAAGTGCTTTGTCTGTGGTATGGATGTCCAATTCAGTAGCATTCGAGAACATACGCAAACACATGACGATAATGGCAAAACTAATGAAAAAAAGGTACTGTACAGTGAATCATAAAGCTTTTAGTTTGAGCCTCATTGCTCTGTAATGTTTTTTTTTAAATGTTAGTATGTTAATTATTCTTTTTATCCGTTCCTTTTAAGACAATGCAGGACATTTACTACAGCTTGTACAGTAACTTCTTTCATGTCATCAGTTGAGTCTGATATTTTTGCAGAGGCAAGCTACCCTAGATGAAGCAACTAGTAACAGGTACGGTATTTGAAACAGAAGTATCAACTAAAACTTGAATACTTGTATCATAAGGCAAGGAAAGTTGATGGGAAAATGATAACCTCCCTATAAATCTAATCTACCCACATTCATTTCATTTTCAAGTCAGTCAGATGACATGCATTTAGTGCAAGCAGTTCAAGAAGTTGTGCCAAGTGCCTCAGACAGACAAAATCCAGTGTGCACTGTCATCTGTTAATGGGAATGTAGCAGAAGCGGTAGAGCAGCTTTTACCAGGTACAGTAAATGCTTTTGGCTTTGGGTGTGAACTTGTACATTTATGACAATATACATGTTTGCTGATGCACTTAATTGTATGTATGTTTCTTAGATGCATGTGACGTTGATGATTGGTCAGACAATGACAGTCTATTGCTTATTCCTGCTTTTGGAGAAGTTGATGAGATCAGTGAGAACACATCTGCTAATGAAGCATTGAAGTTATTTCGGAAAAATAATATTGACGAAAGCCAACCTGTTCAACGAGTGTTTGTGAGCAGACTGGAAGGGCCTAACCAGTTAAAGAAAGATGTTATTGGAGTTTATAAAAATCCAAGTACAAAACTTAGAGTGGGACTAAAGGTGTGCTTTGAGGATGAAGATGCTGTTGGTAGTGGTCCTGTGAGAGAATTTCTCACAATTGCAGTTAATATTCTAGATGAAGGCATAAGTTCATCTGGTTCCAAAAAGTTGTTTTTCGAGGGTCAAACAGATCACCGCATTCCCGTTCACAATCAATCATTGCGTGTAACTGGTACATACGAAGCCCTTGGTAAAATGCTTGGGCATTCCATCCTTCATGGTGGGCCTGGTTTGCATGGATTATGTCCAGCAGTTAAATGTTACCTGAGTTCTGATCGTAATACAGCTGAAATGCAATCGTTGCCTCTTTTGCTCGAAGATGTACCTGACCTTGAGTTAAGGAGGATGATAGTTGTGTGATGTTGGTGAAGTGATGGTTGTTTGAAAACATTGCATAATAATACAGGGTGTATAAAAAAATAGACAAATTTGAAATCGCTCTCAACTTCGCAAAGCAACTAGGACTACCAAGTTTTTTATCAATACAGATTACATGGGCACTCCTAATGTACAATGAACGAAAAAATTGTGAAATTCTAATTTTCAAAATCTGTGCGGGGGGGGGGGAGTTGTCTTTCTCAGCAGATTTAAAATCGCTTATGCTGTAGTGGTGTTCAAAATTTCAGAAAATTTGGTTGAATTTAAGCCTTTCGAAACGTTGGACAAACGCCTATTTTTTAGGAAAAATCAGCTTCGTGCATGTTTAATTTATGTACATAATGTATGCAAATTGTTTGATGCATAAATTAAGCGTGAACAACACTGATTTGTCTCAAAAAGTAAGCTTTGGCGCCTGTTTTGAGGGGCTTAAACCCAACCAAATTTTACGAAATTTTGGACACCAATACAACATCCAACACGATTTTCAACCACCAAGTCAAATTTTGTTTCCAGCTTTCAAATTCGCATACGAACGATTTTAAATCTGCTGAGAAAGACAAACCCCCTGGATTTTGAAAATTAGAATTTCACAATTTTTTCGTTCATTGTACATTAGGAGTACCCAAATAATCCGTATTGATAGAAAAAACATGGTAGTTGTAGTTGCTTTGCGAAGTCGACAGCGCAATTTCAAAGTTGTCTACTTTTTTTGATACACCCTGCATGTATATGACATTAAATTATCAAATTAAAAGTATATTGAATTGTTTATCTATACAGTATGCAAACAGTGTATCCTTTTTCGTACAGCTGGATGCTTTACCAAAAGATGAAAAATTGGTTGGTGAATTAAGTAGTGGTTTAGAGCCATACATATTTGAGGCAGGTTTGGACCTGATGATTTACATTGTAATGGAAAATTACTTATTGTCTAATTACTACTAAATTACTACTGTCTAATTATGTACCAAGTTATTGATAAAAGAAAGCCTGAACTAGATGAGTTGGCTAAAGGTATAATTTTTGTTTTCAGTGTTTTTTTTAAACAAAAACAGTAGAAAACTCATCACCATTACCTACATATATAGTGCTTTGAATTGTTTAGGTATGGAGGAGGTTTCTCTTGTAACGTTTCTTAAACGTACACCTGTACTGAAAGATGTAGTATTTCAAGTGGATGCAGAAAGATATATTTTGGCTGAGACGGTACTGAATGTACTAACATACGAAAATAAGGATGCCTCTGAAGAAAACAAAACAACTGCTGAGTTCTTTGAAACTTATATTAAAGAAATAGCAACGAGAAGAAGTGGAAGGAGACTGCAATTAAAGGAACTGTATGATTCTCCTGTACAAAAATTATTTTAATTTTCCTTTTGTAGGATGTGCCAAGTTGATTTCACCTCGTAAGTTTTTGGACAGCTGGCAAGGTAGTTGGATTTAACAACAAGATTCTTATGGTGAACTTCAATGATAGTACAGAATCGAGATTGCCATTAGCGGAGACCTGCTTTATGGGGATTGTCCTTCCTACAAGATATAACAATTATGAGGATTTCAAACACAACATGGGCATTGCTATTTCGTATGGATCCAGAGGGTTTGACTTTACTTAGCATGTTTAAGAAATTCTTGCACTGCTATTAGTTTATTGTACAGTACTGGTGTAATGCTGTTTGAGTTTGAGTTTGTCTTTATGTCAATTAATAGACGCAGTGTTAATATTTGGTTACCTGTGAAAGTATGCACGGTATTGACAATTGAATATACGTTTTACTTGTATATGAGTTACGAGTAAACATAAGTCGATTTACAAAACGATGTAAAAAAGAGTAATTTTATTGATATTGAACTCATGTTTCTTGTCAGATGTTTTTAGAAGTTTTTAGAGAGTGATTCAAACTTACGTTAATTATGTGGTAAAAAGCTTATTATATTTTCATAAACTTGCATTCCATGAGTATAAGTCAAGCACTCTGCTTGTGGTAATTCTCTTCTTTGCACGTCACTGAAAGGACAATTGGTCTCTGGAACTTCCACAGTATCTGATTCAATTTCAGGAATGGGACCTTCCCAGTCAACTCCATAATCAGCGAGATTATTCTATTAAAAATCAATTGAGTTTTTAAAAATGTGTTTTCATGTTAACTTGAATGACTTATTGTAGACACGAATAAATGATAAGTTTTCTATGTGACTGAATTTCATGAAACGTAATGTATGTACTTGTAACTGGTACAGTACTTGGTTTTCTATATCTTCTGCACGTCCAGACCCTCTAGCATCATGCAAATCTCTAATCCAGAGCTGCATTGGTGTTCTGTTGTTGGCTGAACTTAATGGCTGATGCATGTGCGCAATTTGCCAATTTCTGAGGAGGTTATTTATTATTGGCAAAAATACAAAGTGGAGGCACCATAAGTGGGCATTGTCGTTGGGATCCAACAGAAATTGGTTTTCCAAATAATGAAATAATTCGTAAAAAAGGCTAAGGCAACCACTGAATACATCACGCCAAAGCCTTTCTATTCGTTGATTGTGTGTGCTTTTCCCTGTTATGAACAGAATTATTTAAATATATGTTGCTAATTCTGTTACTGCATGTTATTATTGCTTATAATGTAGTTGTAATATATCACTTAAATTTTGGAAATAATAAAGCCTTGCAATAAGCAAAGCAAGAATTGCTTATCCTGTGCTGAAAGTGCATGCTGCTTAGGGACCGTTCATTATTTATACCTCAGGGGGGCACCGAAGAGAAATTGGGTGGGTAACTGATTTTTGAAACCTCTAAAAGGTTGGGTGAAAAAAAAAGACCAATGAGAATTCGAGAACATACTGCAATGAATAATAATAGCAAATAAACGAACGCAGTTAATAACATATACATGAAAAACGCAATGACAAAAACAAATAAAACATTCATTTCGAGTTAAGTTTACAAAGGCGGCTTTAAAATTTTGGATTTCTATTAGAGGTTGGGTAAAAAAAATTTGAACACCCAAAGCGGTTGGGTAATTTTTTTATGTATACTTTTTTTAATTTCTCTTCGGTGCCCCCATGAGGTATCCCCGTGATGTCCATTGTCTTTCGTGCTTTACAAGCTCTTAAGAACAATAAACGTTGCTTGGTAAACAGCTCGTATATTCTATTGTTCTCGCGTGTTTTGAAACCCTGGTAAAACACCCGCACTCATTTTTGAAATATTACTTCTCCATCTGTTTTTAAGAATAGTTTAATATGTGTATGAAGAATTACACTGTCGCATTGCTTTTCTATAGGCAAGATAATAAGTAACTGGAATGCTTACAAACTACCAAATACATACAATAGAACGTTATGTATGAGTTATGCCTAGGTGTTGAATAATAGCAAATCACACAATCTTGCAAGATGTAAAGTTAATGATTTTTATCTTATCAGCTTGTGGTTCCCATCAATATGCCACAGCGATAGCGGGTACCGCACGCGGTACTCTCTCCGTTGGATTGCTGTTCTCCATCTCTCCATCAAGCCAACGGGATCCGTGCGCAGCAGTGATTCTCGTACTCTTTTCCACTTAATCCTTATCCCCTGCGCTTATAGGAAGCCTTTCACCATTCTTATTCCCCACTGTGGATGTTGGCTGGTAGCAGTTGCTACAACTTCATCTAGTTGTTCATCGGTAATGTTGCTATAAATACCTCATTAATGAAAGTAACTTTTAGTGTTAGATTCTATGACTGTCATGGTTTAAATTTATATGCGTCAATTTAAAGTGCTACTAAATGAAAAATTGTGGCTAGAAACATGTCGTACAAACTGCTCATGAACCAATAAAATTGCTTCACTTTGGGAAAAGCTCGTAACATATTCATTTCAAAAGAAGAAAACTTACGTGCCACGCTTAATCCAAAACTGAACAAACGTCTTTCGACGGTCCGGTTACTCACTCCAAGAATATAAGCTACGTCTCTCACGTGGAACCCTCTTTCCAGCAAATATGATGACTGCTCCAGACTTATATCATACAATGGCCTTCCCCGTCGGTCATCTCTTTGTTACATCGCTCTATATCTTTCATGATTAAGGTTATTATTTTCTATCCTTGTGAGCACACTGACCGCCCTGCTAATTGTGTTTGTGATATTTTCTTCCATGTTCAAATTCACGGATATTCTTTGAACATAGTCTAATTTTATGAGTACCCGTTGCAAATCTGTTGAAGGGTTGCTTGAAGTTTCGTACAGTTCTATTGCATTTACCACATCAAATAATGCTCAGCTCAAACCGCATTTTCCATTGTACTTGATCACTTCTAAAGGAAAAAACTTCAAAGACAAATTTAATCAACCAAAACTTGGAAATTTAGGTCCATCACATTTTCAAAGGCCCGAGTCGTCGTTTTTAGTAGGATGCGGTTGGAGGTTCAAAAAGATGAAATTTCAACTGCTGACGTGAGAGTTGAATACTGACAGAAAAAACTTGAATATTGAATGCTAGCAAAAAGTTGAATGTTGATTTATGACAAAAACTTGAATATTGAATGCTTTCAAAAAACTTGAATGTTCAATACTGATAAAATGTTCAATGCTCAATAATGCTGACAACGATCAGTGCGCACATAAACACACTTCGTAGTTTCTTAAATATAATTCCCTAAGGTTGGCAACTAAATCAATTACGAACATACACCCCCCATGAAATAAAGCATAAATACACAAAGAAAACGTAACGAATTCCAAAAAAAAAACAAGACCGGTGTGTGGCTGGATAAATTTACTGCCCTTGTGGTGAGATTCTGTTTCGAAAACCACTTAAAAACGTTGTATACGAGTCAAAATTTTTAATGTTTTGTTAAATTTTACGGCTGTAACTATGCGGGATGCTCTCATCCTGCTACTGGAAAGAGTTTTAAATGACAAATCCGTGCAGCAATTGGCTTAACTATGAATTTTTAACGTTAAAACTTTGACAAGCTAATCGCTGCACGGATTCGTCATTTAAAACTCTTTCCAGTAGCAGGATGAGGGCATCCCGCATAGTTACAGACGAGAAATCGGCAAAATACCTTTATATTTTGTTCAAATACGGACCGTTTAAAGCCGTGTTTTGACAAGAAAAGTTGCTAACAGGTTAGTAAAATTATCCTTGTTTATATTTGTGTTGTTTTTAAAGCTGTTTTCTTTCTGGTTTTGATAAACTACTGATTTATTTCGTGCCGTGTATTTCAAAAAGTTCAAAGAGTTGCCAACCTTAGGAAATTAACAATATAAACTACGAAGTGTGTTTCGTGTGCACTGATCTCTATATGAAAGTACACACTGAATTGGGCCGCCTATGCTTTCAATAGATGCAAGAAAACACAATGTGTTTGCTTGGGATAATTGCAAAAAGTGACTTTATATTTAACCAGCAACTAAGATTAAAGTCTCTACCTTTGTCCATTCCGCCTGAGCAAGAAAGTTTTCAATTTTAGGAACAAGTCCTTCCAGTCTTGTAGATGGAGTCCTTGCATCTTGCATTACAGCCTGTGCCTCTTTATTCCTTTCAAAGGTTAGGTAATCACCTCCACTGAGAACTTTAATTGGGTTGGATGCTATGTTGTCACCTTTTGAGTGTCCAGGAACATACTGATGTACCCATTCTGGCAGATCTATCATTTCAGCTTCATACTGCTCATTTTTCTTTAGCACACCAAGATTGACCTGCAGAATATAGGATATTAAATTATAACTGTTGACATGGCCAACATATATCAGGGTAAAATAATATATGATCCATATTTTCACATATTGTCTATTAATGTAACTTACCTTCTCAGTTTTCAGCTTGGTGACCTGCATGTACTCATGAACAATTATATCGGGAAGGTATTCTTGAAACCATGATAGTGCTGGGATATTCTTAGCTCACTTATTACCGACAAGGATGACAAGCTCACCAACTAGCATCCTCTGTTCCACATCACTTGGCAGGAATGTTGTAAGTGAAATGTCCTCGACCTTCATTATTGGCTTGTCATTGGGAAGGTGATTTGATGAGATACGATTCTTGTATTTAACAAACTAGAACATATCATGATCTTTATTTTGGTTCTTCTTTGTCATCTGCCTTGGCTTACATCGCATGTCCACATTATCACCTGTGAATGAATATCCAGGGTGTATTTCATAACAGTGCTTTTCCAGCTTAGCTTTGGTATCAACTATGTCTGTAGTTTTGTCTGCCTGAATAGCCACTTTGAAGTTTAGACAACAAATCTTGCTCCTTTTTTGAATCT
The DNA here is from genome assembly GCA_963855995.1 of Muricea muricata. Lineage (NCBI taxonomy): Eukaryota > Metazoa > Cnidaria > Anthozoa > Malacalcyonacea > Plexauridae > Muricea > Muricea muricata. The sequence continues at coordinate 51,976,073 of OY979716.1, read as the reverse complement.
TCTTCTACTTCATGTTTCCACATTTTAAGTTTCATGTCAAAGGATTCTCCAAAATTTTCAAACATTTTACTTGTAGAGTTGTACCCCATGCAATTGTTCAATGCAGACAATTGCTTAAATCCAACTTTCTTTAAACCAGCTTTTTTCAAAAGAACTGATTTGAGCCTTCTTGTTGCATTCATTTCTTTCCTGAATACAGAAATTAGCTGGCATGCTGCATCACACATTGGTGGAATAAGGGCAGGTTTATTTTTGTGGATATTTCTTGCATGCGATAGATTACTAACTGAAGCACTTAAAAACTGATGAAATCCTGGGGCTCTTTTAGTGAGTTCGTAATTCATACTATCCCATTTAAATTCTGCTAGGTCTTTTGGGCTGGTCTTGCAAAGTATAGAAGGGAAGTAGAGCACAAGCTTTGCAATTCTTTTTGGACTACATCACATGCTTCCTCATAAATAGCATCCTGTAAGTGTTGATGGGTCGTAATAGATGCAGCTAACGTTTTGGGATTACCAACAGCGAGTTGTCGTCCAATAGTACATGCATCCTCTGGGAGTTTAACAGTTCTTTTAATGCTATTAGGGTGGTGGATAACTACCTAAATATAAATTAAAGTTTAAATTAAGCAGTATTCTCTCAAAAAGCACCACTATGAGATACAGCATGTGTTGAAACTATTACTAAAACCTTGCTTTTTTCCATCAAAATATTGATTCAGTGTACTTATTTTATATTAACATAATAAGTATAACAGAAATTATATTTATTTATACCTCGACATATGAAAAGGATTCATCAATTGTTGGGCACATGGAGCTGTCGTTTCAGTCGATATTGAACGACTTTTCATCGTTTTCGTACATTTGACTTGCTTGTCATCTTCTTGATGGGTTTGAAACAATGATTGTCATGCCACAGGCTCGGTGATTTGACAGTCAAAAGAGTTTTCTTTACTCGTGTGTTTCGTATACGGGATAGCTCTGCATGTTTCGTTTGTCAACTTTGTTTTTTGGATCCATGTTCCACACAGAATGCAAACTTTATTATTTGAACTTGGCAAGATATCCAAGCGATATTTAACTTTAGTCAGAGTATTTGCATTTGCCATGGTAGCGCGTTAAAATCAAATAATTGCAACATGGCAACATGATGTAATAATTATTTTCCTACACCCGATTAACCCTTTAAGTGGCAAATATGTAATTTTTGTTAATTACATGTTAAAAAGGGGGGTAATTAATTTGTAGCAGATATGCTACATTGCCACATAAGGGTAAAAAATATAATAACTAGACAATTATATTTTATTGAAGGGCAAACAGATTTTTGTCTTATTTTATTATTTCTTTCCCTAGAATTGCATTAGTATATATAAAAAGTATTTATAAAACTACATACTCTCCCCAATATATAACACTACTACCTACTAAATATAAACTACATGTATATATGTATATGTATGTATGAAACAAGTTCAACAACCCCAAGTTCAAATGTTCAATAAAATCTACTATTTAGAAAGCAAGTTCAAAGCTTCAATAGAATATATAAAAAGTATTTAAAAAGTATCTATAAAACTACATACTCTCCCCAATATATAACAACCCCTAGTAAATATAAACTATATATGTATTGTATATATGAAACTAGTTCAACAATCCCAAGTTCAAATGTTCAATAAAATCCACTATTTAGTATAAACAAGTTCAAAGTTTCAATAGAAATTTACTATTTGGTATGGTAGTCCACAAAACAGTTTTTCCCCTCTCTCAAGCAAAGGCAAACTTTGCATTTGCTGCAAAAGATTTTGGAAAAACCATCCTTGCAAAATCGACACCGACTGCGGTTTCCTTTTGTGGGGTTTGGCCAATGCCCAAGTTGATCATACCTTGTATCATTTGGTGGCAAAGGTGTGGTGGATTTGCGACCAACTTTCACTGCTGACGATAGACTGACTTCCTCTGCAGATCTTCGCTTACTTGGTCTGCCTTGCTTACCACTGGTCGTTTCCATTGGAACAACTTTGTTGGTGGTTGTCAAGCTCTCAGCAATTTCCAAAACAAAGTCCAGCAAGGATAATTCTTGTTTCTTTGGAATTTTCAATTGCTCACAATGCCTGCGGTAGTGGAGCCAAGCATTAACCTTGGCAATGTCGACAAGGTGCCAGAAAATTTTTATGTACCATCGTCTGGTTTTCATTTTGATTCGGTACAAAGAGATGAGCATGTCAGCCAAATCAACACCACCCATCCCTTTGTTGTATCTCAAGATCACCTGTGGGCACTGGATGTTGATATCCTTCTTTTCAGCTGGGCACCACCTTTGAATTGTGCCCAATGGCTCCACACCAACACAGTTGGAGGCAATATGAACAGTGTTGTTGTCTAACCACTTCACAACAACTATCCCTGATTCAGCATCCGACTTGAAGTCTATGGCCCCACGTCCGGCTTTAGTCATGTCCTTGTTTGACTGCAATGGGCATCTTTGAATGCGGTTGGCACGCATGGTGCCACATGCTAGTATACCCCTGTTCTTGAGGTAAATTAGCAAGTCCAAACCAGTTGTCAAAAAATAATTGATGACCACTGTGGGAGGGCAAATGTTCACACAGTCTTACGACAACTTGGGCAGATTTCTGCAGGTGCTTGTAGTCAGAGTTTTCCACTATTTCACCCTTACCAGCATATATATAAAAGTCATGCATAAAGCCAGAAGCCCCGGCACGAACCAAATTCTTGAACCCCCACTTCACTGGCTTTTTGGGGTTGTACTGGCGAATTCCACTGTACTTTGTCTTGGCTGGTATAATTTGTTCATCTATACAATGGCTCTCCTCAGGGATAACCTTCAGGCACTGTTCTCGAACAATGTCAATAACTGGTTGAATTTTTGAGAGCTTTGAGGCATTTTGTTCCAGGACACTGTTGTCAACAAAGTGGAGATTTGAACGCAGCTTCTCATATCGTTTCAATGGCATCTGGTCAGCAATGGTTGGGTATCTCATCTTTTGTGACCAGTACAACTTGTAGGATGGAAGTTGAATGAGACCCATCTTCAAATGCATTCCAATAAATCGCTCCATCTCGGGCTTTGTTGTGTTCATGGAGGAGCCTGATTTCTGGGTACTGTAAAGATTGGTCTGTTGTGCAACCAATTCATTGATATCATCAGGCCAAAACTGTCTGAAATACTCAAGTGGCGATTCGATCTCTTCAATTTCATCTTTCTCCTGGATAAAACTCTCATCAGATGGTGACACATCTTTCTTTCTCCATCGAAATACTTTCTTGTTCCGTTGGGTTTCCATATCTACAGCTGTGGTGTTTTCATTTTCCTCACTATTGTCATCATTACTGTTATTATCATTGCCTGCATCATCACCACTATCATGATCAGATGCAACATAATCAATATCATCACCATCTTCATCAGAGCTTAGGTGTTCTGCCTCAGATTCATTTCCATTGAAAATCCTCTCAATGGCATCCTCAAAACAGATTTTTTTAGGATTTCTTCTCAACATTTCCTAAAAAATACATAGATTTAATTATTCAGCATATTTCCTACAATATTATGGTTAGGAACATAATAAATGAACCTTACAATAGCTTTGCTGACATGTAATATGTACTCAGTATATATCCATAAACACATAAATAGTGTAAAATATAATGCTAGACCTAAAAGATGGCAAAGTCTATATCAAAGAGACCCCTGTTTGAATAACAGCAGGAATATAAATTTATATGAACCATATTCAAATAAAATTTCAGCAAAATATAGCACATGCTGTTGATAATATAATGTTTATGTAATTTGACCTGTAGTGACCACTTCGCGGCCATGTAGCATATATGCTACAAATATATTTAGGACATTATTTAGCACACTCAAACACATTTATACACACACGAAAATCGGATATGAAAAGCATGTCTCATTGCAAAATAAAATACACTAAAACTTATATCAGAGCACTCTTCATGAAGGCAGAACATTATAACAAACATAGAGGCTTAGAACTTACCGAAATCACTGATATTTGACAATTATTTTCTCAATACAAAATCACTTCTGTTCAAAATTTTTGCCATTGCCACAATGTCAACAACCAGGGTTGTGCAGCATTGTGGGTAAAAGTAGGAACTAGGCCCAGCCTGCAAAAAAATCGCTCGGTTTTCTATTTGTAGTTAATTGGCTATCAAGTTTCCCACCAAAATATATAATTTGATTCATTACGCTGCAAGGGAATGTGCTCATCAAAAGATAGGGTAGGGTCCATCCTGAGGAATGTACTTGAAGGAAGAATTAATAGCAGAAGGAAGTGTTGTACAGCAGTAAAGATATCGATATTCTATTAATATTTATGCTTTTACACAGATTTTGAAAGGAATATGTTACTGAAATTAGCCTGCATGCAGGCTCACGGAGGAGAGGGGAATAGTGGGCCGGCAAGGAAGGCCAGGTGCTTTGTAAAACGTCCCTTTTTAAAGGGACACACAATGTCGTAGGCAATTCTTCTTTTAACGATTTATGTGCAAAAAATCCATTTGCAGCAACGTCCCAGTTTTTTAAAGCAATATTTTTTTAGCATTTGGGATTGCTTGTCGCGAAGTGTTGGAATAGCAGCATTACCACTGGGGTAAAGTATCGTAACTTACTTGAGTTTCATTAGTTTCAAAAAGATTTGATACACTTATATGTTTCTTGAGAAAATTATCTTTCACCTGGCGTTGACTCTGTTCTTGCACTGAAGCAAACAGCTCTCTTTTTGGTGAAGGTTTGGAGGTAGTCACATGTGAGCCTGTTCGACGAAACACCTTGTGATTTGCAAAGCTTCTTTGAGCGGGCGAAACAGAAGACGATAAAAGCCATTTGAAACAAGGTGGGCTCTGAACACTCTCTTGTTTTGTGGAGTTCTTTATCAAATTAAATAACTGGAACATATTTCGTACTTTTCGTCCACAGGAATTGCACACACAATCCGATACGTAAGGCGACTTATTTATAACAATACCGACAGCTGCGCACATTATTGCTAACGTGGTCCCACAACTTCCCTCGCGATTAGACGTTTCGAACAGGTTTTCTGTTGAAATTTGTCCCAATTTGCCTGTTCCAAATTTAGTTCCAAATGAACACTTGCAAATTCTACAATTACTTGAAGCTGACTTGTTTGCTTCTTTTTTTTTTGAGTTAATGCAGCCATTTACAAATTTTTATTCTGAACGCGCAGAGAAAACCTCGCAACATTTTAATGCAAGGTCACTGCCATTGGTTCTTTTTTGACAATTGACACGAGAATAAGGCGTGTTTTAAAAAGGGATGTTTTACAAAGCACCTGGCCTTCCTTGCAGGCCCACTATTCCCTCTCCTCCGTGGGCCTGCATGCAGGCTAATTTCAGTAACATATTCCTTTCAAAATCTGTGTAAAAGCATAAATATTGATAGAATATCAATATCTTTACCTTATCGCTGTACAACACTTCCTTCTGCTATCAATTCTTCCTTCAAGTACATTCCTCAGGATGGACCCTACCCTATCTTTCGATGAGGACATTAAACAAGTGGTGTTGTTGAGTATGAAGAAACTGAATCAAATTAATAGGATAAAGCACTTATTTATGCGGCATATTCTGGAAATGATAATTCAATCTTGTGTTTTTTCCAAGTTATTCTATTGCTCTACTGTATGGTCAGCCACAAGTCATAAGAATATTAGCAAGCTTGCAGTCCGTACAAAGCTTCGCAGCACCTATAGTAACAGGCACTCAAAAATACAACCATATAACGCCTGTTTTAAAACAATTGAAATGGCTCTCTGTCGAAACGATGTGCCTTTACTTGTCATGCATAATGTACATATGCATGAATAATACCAATCAAGCTAAATATCTAATGCAAATACACTTGTGATTTATGAGGTCTCAAGAATTTGTTATAATTTTTTAGTAAAATTCTAAAAATAATATTGAAAATATTGTTAATTGAAAATATAATTATCAATAATAAAGAAATTCAAAATTTTGAGGACTGAAGAGGGAACTCGAGGAAATTTTTTCATCTATAAAAACGATAAGCAATTACAATGAGCAAAAGAAATCAGCAACAAATCGAACATTTTCTTTCGAAAAGATAAGGCAACTTAATCCATCCAGGAAAATTTTTTAAATATATTTTATTTTTACCATTATAATGTAAGCTTGGTTTATTCTTACATTATAATTGATGTTTGAAAGTGTTGCAAACGACACACTATTCGCCATATACAGTGTGTCCCAGAAAAAAGGCTACCATTTGAAATCAAGCATTTGCCCTGGACGTTGGAATTTGAATATTTCAATTCCCTAAGTAAGGAGCCCCTTCCTGTGTTATTTCAACAGAACAAATTCAAGTAATTTGCAATGTAAGCAAAAAAAGCTCAGTGTAGCAGAGAATTATGCATTCTTGGGTTCATTAGGTAGTTAAAACATTTAAATTTGAATGTTTGACAATGGCCCTTGACTACAAAAGGTAGTCTTTTTTATGGGACACACTGTAGCTTGGCAATGATTCAATTCAGTTATATTGTTTTATTTCTTGTTCAGTGTTTCAATAAAATAAATATATACTGGTATGGTGGTACCTAGTAAAATGATTTATATGTACAACATATATTGAGAAACGTCTAATTCCACTTTTCTAAATTAAAGAGTGATTGTCAACCACAATTCAGTGCGTGCTTGCGTTCTTTGTTGTGGCCATTTTTTGGGACGCATAATCATTGTTAAAATTGAATCTGCGAATCCATCGTGCAATCCCTCTTATAAATAATTAATTTTCTGTGATTTTGTAAAGAAAGTATTTGAATCAAATGAGTTGCACTGTTATCTTTTATAAAGACGTATATTTTGACGTATTTCTCTAAGTTACAAAGTAGCTTCCATGAGCGGTAAAGCTCTGAAGCGTGGCCGGCCCAGTCATGGCATACAAACAACGGATGCGGATGGATACATTTAACGGTTGGCTTGAAAAGAAAGATCTTTGTGGGTTTTCAGAAAAAACCCACAGCGAGTTTGCAGATTATTTACTTAGTAATTGCAGTGTGACCAGATTTTTTCAGATGCAATTACCACATCCGGCCACATAAAATTACTACATTGGGCAAAAAATTACCATGGTATTTCTTACCAGCGGATCAGTTAATTAATCATTTCCACCCTTTTGATATCATTAGCTTTTGTTGTTTTGAGTACGTTTGCATTTTTTTGCATGCAATGTTCGCGCCAAAATTGCAAAACTGCGCCGAGAAAGCTGACCGCTGACGGGTCGAATGCCTTCGGAATAGTTCGTAAGTACACTCGTAAGTACGACTTCCGATCCGCATGACCAATTGAATAAATTATTTTTTGTTAAAAAAGGGAAAACTAGACAGCAAGTGATTTGAAGTTTTATGATTTTCACTATTTTTAGATTAATTACCACAATTTAAAAAATTACTGTAGTAATTACCACAAATTTTAAATTACCACAATTATCATAAAAATGACGAAAATTACCACGGTAGTAATGAAATTACCACATCTGGTCACACTGAGTAATTGTCAAGAGCCCAGAGGAGCCATCGACTACCATCAACACCAACAGGTAATAAAAAATAGCTCTAGTTCTGATAAATATATTGGTAAAAGGTTCGTTTGACACTAAGTAGGTGCATTTCATATTTTTAGTTTCCGAAGTCAAAGATTTCCATTCAACTCAAGTACGTAACCCCAGTGTCGACCTTGGACATCGCTTTATAATACACCACCCTGTTTCTCCAATTTGTGCAGATAAGAGCATTCATGATGAAAAGTATGTAAACATTTCATTCAATAATTTGCAATTTACATGTCTATTAAATGAAATCCGAATATAATCTGCTGTTGTTTTTCAGCTGATGTATTTTAAATTTTTTTATGGATTTTGTTTCAGAATTGTTGATATTACTGGGATATCATCAATTGACAACCCATTGCATAGTAGAATGTATAACCAGTTTTCATGTGATGCCAGTGGACTGGCCCAGAATACAAGTAGAATGGAAGCTGTATGCGAAAGCATAAACTCTGAATTTGGAATGCATTATGGCAGTCTTTCATCAAGCTCTGATTCTGGGCAGGAATCTGATGTTGAATATACTAGGTATACTACTGTAAATGAATGATTTTATAAATTGCATTATTTTACTTTGATAGCTTGGATGAGAATTTAATTTTGAGTTTTTAAGTAACCACCAGTCAGTGTGGCCAATCAACATTGTCTAGTGTGTCCTGAGAGATTGGTTGCAAGCCAAAAAGTATCAACTAAATTTGTTGAAAACCCATTTTGGACATATTAAATCCACATAGTATCAGATATAATGTATAATTTTATTCCTTTACAATGTAGTTCTAGTATAACAGTAATTGATAAAAGTGAAAGTGAATGGGAAACTACATTTACCTCTGGTTCTTTGACTGACATGTAAGTATTTTGTAAAATTAATGTATTATTAATCAAATTTTAAGGGTCAAGAGGGTTTATACAGTATATACACTGTAGATACATGTGCATCCATTTATTGAGATACTTCAGTTTTTTGAAGGTATATGGATGATTATGCAGAAGATACCACAATGAGTGCATCTGAAGTGGAAGATACTGGCATGGATGCTGATGATGAACTACCGTCACAGGATTTACCACCATATAAAAATTTACCGTCATGTGAAGATTTACCACCATGTGACAATTTACCACCATGTGAGGATTTACCACCATGTGAAGATTTACCACCATGTGAAGATTTACCACCATGTAAGATACACAACAATGTGATGTAAAATATGGTCCAAAGACACTGGACGAATATATTGATAATATGACCAAGGCAATTAAAGAAAAGTTTTCTTCAGTTAACAAAGCTGGCAAAGAAAGTAATTTATATTTTGAACATGTCAAACAAGATCGAGTAGTTGTTGATATAAGTTCATTGTTGCCATTATTTGAAAATGGTTGTCAACATCAATCATGCTCTGGTAATAGCAAGGTGACAACTGCAAAGGTAGAGGCTGGAGTTATGTGTTTACTGGAAATGCACTAATGGCCACCAAGGTTGTTGGACATCTTCTAAGTTATTGTGTCAAAAGGAGGGACAAAACATTTATATCAATTCCATTTTATTGGCTGCAGCAGTTATCATCACTGGTAATAACTATGACAAAATTAAAATGTTTTGCCAATTCATGAATTTGGAATTTATCTTAAAAGCAACCTTCACTTGCTTGCAAAGGAATTATGCCATTCCTGCAATCACTTTTCTTTGGGAGGAGATGAAAACAGCCATATGGAAACTGTTGGATAAAGAGACCCTCGTACTTTGTGATAATGGCCGAAATGACTCTCCTGGGCACTGTGCGAAATACTGTACCTATGTATTAATGGAACAATTTTTTAGTCTTATTGTTGACATTAAAGGTACCATAAGTTAAACTGCAATTCTCAATATTTTCCCTATTAATTTGCAGTGAGTACCATTTAATACCAATATTAGATGCAAGCTGTTGACTGAGGGGGCCTGGAAACTAACCCTGGTACTTGCACTACTAGCATATATAATTACATAATCATATTCTTAGGATAATTGGTTTGGTGTAATACACCATGTGACAGGAGACCACGAATGGGCGGATGTTGCGTGTGACTATGGACCATTGGTAACATCTGAGGGTGGAAAGACAATTATAGGAAAAAGTACAACGGCTTTAGAAGCAATATGGAAAGTTGTGATTGATCCTCGATTTTTAAGCACACTGCACCACTATGTGACATTCAGGTATATGTTATACACACATGTATTTTATGCTAAAAACAATGTATAGTTTGATGTGAATGTTTGCCTATGTTCATTGCATTTATGATAAATTTGAATGTGCAAATGTTTTACAGACTCACGAGCAAGGTAGAAAATTTTAACTCGCTAGTCTTGAGATGTGCACCAAAACGAGTTGGATTTCAGTAAGTATATGGTTTCCCTTGTATGTGGACTTTGTTACATCATTTACAGTAATTTCACCTGGTAGCTGGTGGTACCCACAATTTTCCACATACAAGTAAGAACTCTTAAGCAGGAAAAATAGTAAAATTGGTACATTTAGGCTAATCCCTATTTAACCAATTGAGCTGTAATCTATGCCAATTAGTATTTTTTACATTTCTCAAATGCAAATGATTTTACTCCTCAATGGGAAAAAAACTCCACCGCTGAATAGGTTAATTTCTTTTTAGCTTTATGTATTTCTGTATCACTCTTTCTTGACTGATTTTATAGAAATGAGGCATATTCAGCTCGAGTATTGTTGGCAGCGATTGATCACAATTCACACATAGGCAGGAAACCAAAGCTTAGTAAAGGTGGAAAGTTGCAATACAACAAGGTTTACAGCAAAAGATCCAAGCACTGGAGTGTTTCTGTTATTAAAGAAGAGAAAACATACGATTATTGGCCAGTTCTTGCCCACAAAGTCCTAAAAAGTCGAGTTGACGACAAGCAGACTATCCTTCACAGGGTCGTGATTCCAACAGACCACCCGAAAACATTAGCACCATCTATTGCCATGGCTTCAATACCAAAGACCAGTCATCTTGTCAGCAATGCCCTTACAAGATTTAACAATAAAGAGCAAAATGCAGTGCCTGGAACAAACAGCACTCAGGTTGACAATTCAGTTGAACATCATTGATGAAATGTAAATGAAAATGTACAAGTATGATAAACACTGTTCTTTGTTTGTAAATTTTTTAACTTGAAATAGAAGTGTCTGTGACCTTGTTGTGTTATGAGTTATGTTAAGCTTATAATTTATGCTATGTTATTTGTAATGTGTGCATGAAATGGCAGGAAAGGGGGATAACAAATTAAAGGAGATGTAGCATGAAAGCAACACGAGTGATTGAGTGAATTAAAACACAATATTGGCGACGAGAGAATGGCTACAGGACTCGATTTGTCAGGAATACAACAATTCAGCCCATATGAAGATCCGACAATGCTTAGCAATCGCTGGACAGTCTGGTTGAAACGTTTCGAGCGCTTCATTGTTGCCATGGACATTAAAGATACAACTAGAAAGCGTAGTTTGCTGCTCTATCTTGCTGGCCCCGATGTTGAAAAGATTTTCGAAACTATCCCGGATAATGGCGAAGAAAAGGACTATGATGTTGCTGCCACGAAACTAACGGAGTATTTCGCCCCTAAGAAAAATATTATGTATGAAATTCATCTATTTCGCAAAGCACAACAACGCCAAGGTGAAACGCTTGACCAGTTCTACACGCGTTTGTGTCAGCTTGCAAAGACATGTGAATTTGCTGATGAAAAGCATGAAGTAAAAATACAGCTTATCGAACGGTGCTCATCAACCAGGGTTCGACGTAAAGCTTTACGCGAGGAAGCAATGGCCACTCTTTGGCCTATCGATGGCCTATTGAAATATGGACGCTCTTTGGAACTTTCTGAGCTGCAAGCAGGTGAGCTAGAAAAAACAAATGAACATTCTGATTCTATTAATGCCTTGAATAAAAACACCGATCGATTCAAAAAATCATATCCTCCTTCTAACAAAATAAAAACTGAGCAAAGGTGTTTTTATTGTGGGGGTTCATACCCACACCCTGGTGGCAAGACATCATGTCCTGCCTTTGGAAAGGAATGTCGGGGGTGTGGCCGCCTGGGTCATTTTAAGGAGGTGTGTCGAGCTAAACACACAGGTCGGTCAGGTTCATTTAGCAGTAATCGAAGAAGTATGAGGAAACGTATACACCAAATGAATATTGCCAAGCAACCATCACATGAACAAGGGGGTGCCCAATCGTCTACCTCGGTCTCTAGTGACAGTGAAACCGACAACGAATATGCCTTTGTTGTGGAACCACAAAGCAATGTGGTCAACCATCCTACAGTTATGAAAACTGATACATCTCGAGTTTCCACTGCAAAATCATCACCACAAGCCCATCTTAAGATACACAAGACCAATGTTAATTTCTTGATAGACTCCGGAGCGACAATTAATATCTTAGACCCTCGTGATTTCCAAGCAATATCGCAGCACTACAAAATTTTATTAACGCCCACACGCACCAAAGTCAAAGCATTCGGTTCTGATCGTCCAGTTGAGCTATCTGGAAAATTTGATGCCGTTATCGAGAGCAAGAAGCGCATGACTGTTGCAACATTTTATGTCACAAAACAAGAAAATGGATCCCTGCTCAGTTGCAACACATCTCAAGAGCTTGGGCTAATTCATTTTCCCTGCATGCAGTCGGATTCTTCTAGCAAAAACCGAAGTGCGGCTGTTAAGCTAAAGAAAGCATCTAGGACTACAATAACACGAAACCGTAATCCTGAAAGTAAATCGCAAACACCTGTGGTAGCTGAGGTAAAAGGAGCCTCCAACTGCAAATATGAACAGGTGCTTCATGCCAAATATCCGGCTGTTTTTGAAGGCATCGGGAACTTACAGGGTCATGAGCAAAAGCTACATATCGATGAATCTATCCCCCCGTATCGCAGACATACCGTCATACCCCTTTCCACCTCCGCAAGCAACTAGACATGTGGCTGGATACGTACCAAGCTGATGACATCATCGAGCCAGTGACTGATGAGCAGACAGACTGGGTAAGTGGCCTAGTTGTTGCTCCCAAACCTCGCAATCCGAAAGAAGTCCGAGTATGCGGTGACTACCGACGGGTAAATCAAGCAATCAAGCGTGAACGCCATCCAATACCGACGCTTGATGAGCTTCTTGAAGAAATGTCGGGTTCTAAAGTCTTTAGCAAAGTCGATCTCCGCGCCGGATATCATCAGATTCCCCTAGCGGCAGAATCACGACCAATCACTACGTTTGTCACTCACCGTGGCCTTTTCCGATTTAAGCGTCTTCCCTTTGGTGTCAACTCAGCCAGCGAAGTCTTCCAGCACGCAATTCAAAATGCTCTTCGAGGACTTCCTGGTACACGTAATATTGCTGATGATATCATCGTATGGGGGAGCAGCTAACAAGAACACGATGAACGCTTAAGTGCCTTGTTCCACCGTTTACATGAAAAGGGACTAACGGTTAACGCCGACAAATGCCTTTTTGGCCAGTCCTCCCTGTGGTTCTACGGATACACACTCACATCGAATGGTCTACAAGCAGATAAGAAAAAGGTCGAAGCTATCAAGCATACATCAATCCCGAAGGACGTTTCACAACTTCGTAGTTTTCTCGGACTGGCGAATTATTGCTCGCGATTCATTCCTGATTTCTCCACAATTACCTCACCACTAAGACATCTCACCCAGAAGGGAGTGAAATGGTCATGGACAGCTGCCCAGCAAACGGCATTTGACAACATGAAAGCAGCCATTAGTCATGATTGCATCATGGCTTACTACGATCCCGCTAAAACAACTCGCTTGACTGTTGATGCTAGTCTCTATGGCCTTGGGGCTATTTTGTCCAACATCGATCAGGACGGCGCGGTGCGAAATGTTGCCTACGCCAGTCGTTCCCTCACACCCACTGAACAGAGGCACTCACAGACCAAACGGGAAGCATTGGCCGTGGTATGAGGGTGTGAGAGATTCCATATGTACCTCATTGGAACCCCATTTGAACTTATTACTGATCATAAGGCCCTTGAAATTATCTATTCGCCAAAGTCAAAGCCTTCTGCTAGGATCGAGAGATGGGCTCTCCGTTTGCAGTAGTATGAGTATAAAGTCATTTACAAGCGAGGTGCTGAAAACCCAGCAGATATTTTGTCTCGAATGGCCCTACCAACTCGCAAGTCCACACCTAATGTTGCAGATGAGTATGTGAACTTTGTTGCGCATCACGCTGTGCCCAAAGCCATGACATTAGAAGAAGTTGCTCAATCAACTTTGAAAGACAATGTGTTGCAAGCAGTCACACAATCAATACAAACAGATAAATGGAATGACGATCTTTTAGTTGCTCCATTCTACAACGTACGCAATGAACTGACTGTCACCATGGAAGGCGTTGTTCTACGTGGTCACCGTATTGTCATGCCAGAAGCATTGAGAGATCGCACTCTTGCCATCGCACATCAAGGTCATCAAGGGATTGTAAAAACCAAACAATTGTTGCGGACAAAAGCTTGGTGGCCTAAGATTGATCAACACGTGGACAGCCTGATTAAGAACTGCCTTGCTTGCCAATCGGTTGCACCGCCCAATCCAACTACGCCGTTGTGTGAAACGGAAATGCCTTCAAAGCCATGGAGTTCTCTTCATATGGACTTATGCGGCCCATTCCCTTCAGGCGAAAGCGTGCTCGTGGTTATTGATGCATATTCTCGGTTCCCAGAAGTGGACATTTTAAAATCAACCACCGCACCCTCCATGATCAATAAGCTAGACCGGATATTTTCTACGCATGGATTTCCAGACAGCGTAACGTCAGACAACGGTCCACAATTTGCCTGTCATGAAATGGCAGACTATTTTTCCCAACGTGGTATTAAGCACCACCATGTTACACCACTATGGCCTCAAGCGAATGGCTTAGTGGAGTCCTTTATGAAACCTCTCAATAAAGCAATTCGAACTGCTCATGCTCAAGGACAGGTATGGCAAAAAGAACTACCTAAGTTCTTGCTCAATTATCGTACGACGCCACACACCACGACAAAAGTGGCCCCAGCACAGCTGTTATTTAATCGAGTGGTTAACAATGGGATCCCAGCAACTGCAAACCCGAATCTTCACCCAGTTCCTACACAAGAGCATGCGAAAGCCCAACTTTGTGATGCTGAGCGTAAGAAGAAGAGTAAGATGTACACGGATCTAAAACGACATGCAAGAGAAACACATATTAAAGTTGGGGACATAGTACTTCTCAAGCAACCGAAAGAAAATAAGCTTTCTACACGATTCAGTCCAAAGCCATACCAGGTGGTGGCCATGAAAGGTCACATGGTTACTGGCACTCGTGGTGGCCACCAAGTCACTCGGCACGCTTCATTTTTCAAAAAGTTCGAGGGAAAAGTGGGTAAGAAACCAATTGAAGATGATGTATCAGAAGATCAGGACGAGGAGGCGCCATACCGTTATGCACCAGAAGAAGCGGAACCACCTCAAAGGAGATATCCAATACGAAATAGGCGCCAAACATCTTTCTATGAAGCTGCTCAAGGAGTATCGAAGGCTAAGACACAAATATTCTAGAGAAGGATGAAAATAGGCTTTGTTGAGTTTTGTTATCTCATAAGTTAAAAGGAACGTGTGAAGACTTTGCTGAACAGCAACTTGATATTGCTTTATTTTACTAGTTTTACCAATATTAGGACACGTATAGTAACTGCGTTATTAGGGATAGACATTGAGTCTAAAAACAATAGGGGAGATGTTGTGTTATGAATTATGTTAAGCTTATAATTTATGCTATGTTATTTGTAATGTGTGCATGAAATGGCGGGAAAGGGGGGTAACAAATTAAAGGAGATGTAGCATAAAAGCAACACGAGTGATTGAGTGAATTAAAACACAATAGACCTGGTATTCCTAGTAATGAATTATGAATTATTACCACTAGGATATTTACACTAACATTTTTTTGTTAGAAAGCTATTGCACATATATTTAAAGTGTTAATATATACACTGGTTTCGTAGTGAAACGTGGTATTTTCAGTCAATATGTATGATACAAAACTAGCAAAAAATATTTTTATTAACTATGAAAGGCAATTGTCATAATCATCCAGTTGTTGTTTACAGGCCAAAACATGCTAAACTCAGATGTAAACAAACGCAAGCGCGCACTGAATTGTGGTTGACAATCACTCTTTAAGGAATCGGCACAGGTATCTTGGAAATGTGAACGACCCTGCTGCATCTTAGATTTTGTCCTAAATCAGCCTTCCAATGAAAGCATTTTGAAAAACACTGAGCAGGAATACAAATCAAATACTGTAAACTACAAAAAGGCATATTAAATATCAGTGGTTTCAATCCTTTAATTGGCTAACGTTGTGTGAGTCAAAAATAAGTTATTTTGTTATATTTGCCGAAAAGAAGATCAACAAAGCAGTATAACATTTAGCAAATGCGCCAAAAGCGCATTTGCACGAGATGGATTCGGTTACTGGAAGAGAGCAATCGAAAAATTGAAAGTATATGAGCGTTCATTATCTCACTGTAAAGCAACTATCATATTCAACGCCAGGAAAAATCAACAACCTATATCGCAGCAACTTTCCAGTCAGCTAAAAAGGGGACAAGAAGAATGTGTTTAATAAAACAAATAGAGCTTATGTTATCTACTTCACCAGGGTCTTGCTGTATGTGGCCACGAAGAAATGTACCAGAGCTAGAATGCTGGTGCCCAGAAAAAAATACTTTTCTTCAGATATCTAAAATGAACAGATATCAATGATAGGCAAATCTATTCTCAGACACTGAGATGTGCAGTGGTTCTCAATTATAGCAGACAAGACAACCCATGTTGCAAATCACGAACAATTTAATACCAATACGTCTTATTGTTAATGAAGATCCGATAGGCATGGTGGCCATCCTAGACACAACAGGAGACACTCTTTCTTGATGTTAAATACTCACTCATTCAAGTGAATCTTCCAATCAAAAACTGTACCGGTCAGGCTTATTATGACGGGGCAAGTAGCATGCAAGGGAATTTTAAAGGCATAGGAACACATATACAACAACAGGTACCTTCTACTATTCTTGTTCACTGCTTGAAACATTGTTTGAACCTCTGTTTGCAAGATGTTACAAGGCTGGGCAAACGTGTTTGAGAAGCTCTTGATCTTGTCAACAATATTTTTAAATTGATCAAAGCCTCGCGAAAACAATTCCAATTGTTCGACGAAGTGCGATCAATGGATGATTTTTGTGCAACACCGAATTTGCGAAAGCTTTGCCTAACTTGATGGACCATGAGAACTGCTTCGTTTGACTCTGTGATAAAGAATTATACCATACTTTTACATACCCCTTCAAGAAATTAATGAGAGGAACGAGTGCATGCAACAAGGGCTGGTTGTCTCTTATCTTTGATAAAGACGTTTTCGACTTTCTTTGGCTTAAAGCTTTCCTTTTTACTTTTCTCTGCAATTGAGCAATTATCTCGCACACTGCAAAGCAAGGACCTATCAGCCCAAGATGCATTTAAAGCAGCTTCACTGATGAAGGCATTTCAACAAGTTTCACCCATAGTTGTTGCTACAAGCTAAAACTATTAAGGATATTAAAGAGCCAAACCTTACAAAGCAAAAGAAAACCCCCAAAGCGTTTTGACGATGGAGTTGAAAGCCATGATTACTTACACCTAAGGACCTTTTTCAGCATCATTATTTCAATGTACTCGACTAACCGATTCTATCAACCTACCTTTGCTTTCATTCAAAACGTCGAGAACCTTTTTATCGACGCTGCAAATGGGCATGAAGTTAGTATACCTCCAGAAATTAGAAACTGTTATGAAAATGATGTAGATTTTGATCGTTTAAAGCAACAGCTCCAAGCCTTCTCGACCTGTGCAGGAATTTTATCAAAGTTACGAATGTTGACACCCTCGTACAGGTTCTTGTTGAGTCAGAACCCGGAGCAATTAGATCGCTTTTCAGTGAAGTCACAAATTTGCTCAAATTGTATCTTATCATCCTAATTACATCCAGTACTTCTGAGAGGAGTTTCTCGGCACTTCGTCAAATCAAAACCGACTGGCGTAACACTATGGATCAGGAAAAAATGAATCACGCAATAACATGCTTCAGCCATGGTGACAGAACTAGCCCTGTTGATTGCTTTAAAGTAGCAAAAGAGTTTGCTGCAGCAAATGACAGTCAAGTAAAATTCTTTGGTACCTTCGCTCGATAAACTAGTCCATTGATCATAAAGATTTTCTGTGTCAAGAAACTAAACTTATTCGAATTTAATTCTTCGTGTTATAGTAAAACTTTCTGTGCATTTATGCACAACTTCTTAACCTGTAATTAATGTGTTTAAAAATAGATTTCCTTTTTATGTCGTTCTTGCAGCATAATAAATTGAAAACATATAAGTTCTTTGTAAACCATTGAAGGTTTCTTTCAATTTTCAAACCAGTTATTCATATGCGCTATGCTATGTTCAAATTGCGCTATTTTGAAAAGTTTGAAACTTCAGAATTTCTCATTTTAAGCACCCTGTCATACACTTCTTGGAAACTCTCATTCAGAATGTGACCCCCTCCCCACTTTCAATTTGCTTCCGACGCTCCTGTTTTTAACATAGCCCCAAACATTTCGTCCCAGATATTGGTCATGATTAAAGAATGGCTCGTTGCTGTTTGACCTGTTGGCTTTGTTGCTATTGTTATGGAGTTGTCACACAATGTTCGAGATGCGTTTTTAATTTCAATTTGATAGAAATAATAATGGAAACTTTATTTTTCTATACATTTACAACAGTAAATCTCACTTTAAAAAGGTAATTTACAGTCGACATGCTTTATCAAATTCTAGATCTTTCAACATTTCAATTAAACTTAATGAAGTTTCACTTAACATGCCTAAAGAACTAATAGACACATCCACAAATTGTGCTTTTTTGTAATTTTTCAACTGTTTGTTAACCAGATCCTGATATTTTTCTCTCATGCCTTGCATTAGCCAGAAGATTAAATTCAAATCCGATAGTAAGTTCTAAAATATATATACACTTGTTTTCAATCATAAGCAAAAGATCAGTAGCAATGTATCTCCGGTGACAACAGATGCACTCATATAACCAGGGAGGTCAGCATAGAGTTCAGAACAATTTAATGGTTTAAGCATTGATGTAAATTAAGTTGAGAACAGAATCATGTCACCATGTAAAACGACCTTCATTCAAATAGGTGTTGCATTCAGCAACGATGTGAAGAAGCGATTCCGGTGACAAACAGAAAGCACATTCAGATGTTGCTGATATGCCCCATTTGTGGTTTTTTCGAGTAGGAAGAGTGTTTTTTTGAAGTTTGCTTTGTACTGCAGACCATTTTGAGTTGAATGAGATTGTAGAATATTTAATGATAATAATGCAATCTACATATTATGTGTACTTGATCGTATTGGTACATTCTTGTTATACTTTTTTTCTAATACAAGCTTTTACCCAATTATTTATGCCAGTAGAAAAAATCTACGAATTGTGAACTATTTACACAAAATAAGTGACCAATGTTTGGCATGCTTGTATGAAACATTTGACACTCGACTGGAGTCTTTTTCATCCAAATTAACCTACTTTTGATAATATATTAAGTGTTCAGCTGTTGTACTAACTTGTATTAGGTGTTAAATGAAACAATTTGCAATATTTACCTTCAAAATGTATACAACAATGCTGCACAGAACGTGTTGAGCAAGGTAGTTCATTCATACTTATGATTTGAGTTATTTGTGAGCCCACGTTTCTCCCCATACTTAAATAATAATCCCGAAAGATCAAAGACACCGCAAAATTCAAGATGGCGCTTGATGGATAAAAATACCAAACTTTAGCTTCACATTGTGAAAAAAACTGTGGGTTTTCGTGTGTGGGAACAAAGATATTTGAGATCAGTGTAGTTCATTCCCCTTATACCCGTTAAGGTATTTCGGCAACGCTTCGGGGGCGACAAACTTGAATGTTTTCATGCCACAGCTAACAGCCTATATGTAGAGCTGCGCTGACCTTGCGGACTCCCAGCGACGAAACGACTGAGTATATTTGACATGTTTTCCTTTTGCTGGAAAGCATCCCATGTATTGTATGATTTGATGGAGTTATCTGACCTGTGACAGCCTTACTGTGTTGAGCTTCTACGTTAGAATCAGACAAAACCGTAACAACTGATGCGAAATTGCAAAAGTCAACTGCCATTAGCTTGACTTCTACAAGCTATAAAGTTATGATAGGTGTTCCGTCAGAGCTCCTGTACTCCATCACCCATAGCCTGGGACCGGTTGCAAATATAAAACTCTTAACTGCTTTTTAACTACATGAATTGCAGTTAGTTAATGATAAAACATGTCATTGGGATTGCTTGATTTTCACACTAACTATAGTTAACTTAACTATGTTTCTTTACAACTGGCCTTTGTACTCCAAAAGCTCACTGAAAAGTAAAAAAGTGGAGGTTGTTAATGTTGTTTTTGAATAGCTGTATACAGCTAATTCATAAAGATTGTCCTTTAAAACCTTAAGCTTTAAGCATGCAAAGCATCATGGAAGCATCATTTAAGCCATTTAGATCTCATCTACGAGGCCCATTTTTTGAATATATGGTAAATATCTTCCTAGAAGAACAATTCATAAAAAAAAAACAACTCTGCATTATTCAACTTCAAAGCTTTTAAATGTGCTTCCATATAGCTTTCCCACAGAACCTTTTTTGAATTAGCTGTATGGTTGGTGTTCTCAACTGTGATGCAATCATGTTATTCATTTCTAACTGGTTCACGATTTCCCTGCAATTAAGCTGTCAAATATCCAAGCTACTAGCCACCATCCTTTAAATTATTGTTGTTTATCACAAACTGGTACAACAAATTAACCTACGTATTCACAAATTCACCACTGTCATCAAACTCCATTTTCAAAGACGAAAAAAGAAACATGTTTTTCTACGGCACATCGGCAATCACTCTGCCTTGGCATTCACACACCACATTAAATGCACTCGGGTTTTGCCAACACCATACGCACACATAATTTTTATTGTAGTAATTTTGTTTTCTCACTCTAATTCACAAAAAAATACACACATACGTATTCTCCAGGCGTCACCCCCAAATAACACACATCTTTTAACTGAAAGGTACAGCTATTTCAATCAATGTTCAGGTCCCAAATACCTGCAACAATGTTTCCTAATATTCCAAATTCACACAATATGCTGAAGAAGCGTTTGGCCACTGTAGATATACTACATATTTTTAAGTCGATGTCTTCAAGTGTAGTGTGGAGGTAAAACGATTATACTTGCTCTGTTAATATGGTATCGAGCACTCTTTAGCATTTCGATTACTTTAGCATTGTAGTGAAACAAAATGCTAAAGAAATGTTAGAGTGCTCGATACCATATAGAGAGAGCAGGTGTATGTATATTTTATTGTTCTAATATAAACCTAATATCAAATAAACCAACACCAAGTTTTAAAAACTTAACTAAATGGTAAAAGAAAGTACTTCCTATCTTCTCAAAAAAAGTTTAAGCATTGAGTCTGGAATAGCGTAGAACATGTTTTTCTACAGAAATCAGTTCTTGTCTAAATCCTAACGCCCATGAAAGAACAAGGCAGTGGTGGTTTTTAGGTACAGGAACTCCATGAATTGTTGGAAGGTCCACAGCGTTTCTAATGCCAACAAATTTTCCTTTGTCCATTACAGCTACAGCATCTAAATGAAAACAAACAAAATATTATATATACCCAATCAAATTCACGGATTACGTCACATGCACAACCTTGTATACCCCATACAAATGAGATTTTAATAAATATGTAAATTGTTAACAAACACTCCTTGCTTTGCGCAGTCTGATGACAAGGCAATGTAGCTAACTTTGCATGCCTATACTGGGGATTGAGTACCAATTTGGCACGCATTGATGGGCAAATCAAAAAGTTCAGCCATAGAGCTTTACATTGATATGAAATGTGCCTATATTTCACTCATTTTTTCCTGACAAAAGGCCACAGTAATGTAAGCATTGCATACAATATGTTGTATTCGTAAAAATAGCCAAGTTTTTGGCTCCATAACACTTTTGCGATAGACTACGAAATGTGATGTAAATACATCAGATGGACAAAGTATTACCATGGTAAGAATCGTATGTTTTTTGTTTTTGAAATGTGTCTTTCTTTATGCAAATATTTATAATTAAGTGAGGGCTACTTCACCGCTCACGACTGTGTCCGTATTGTTTATATGTAGTCAAATTCCAAGTGACTGGCCTTCCTAGGCTATGATATTTATTTGAACATGCCGAGGAAGCGAAGCAATCGTTTCGCTGTAAATGAGTATATGAAGGCAAAGCACTAACAGAAGGTTCTGGCAGCAGCTGAAAGAGCCATGCTACATAATGATATCAAGATGGAACAGCAAAAAATCAGACGTTTAAAGACAAAGGTAATTATGTAATCGTATACTTGATGAGTGGTTATACTAGAAGTTACTATCGCAAGGGTAGTGCTGCCGTACGACCTACACCTTGATCATATCAATTAAATTCACTGTATGAATGAATATATTGTGCTGAAATTACAATGTGCTATGAATTAATTACTATGTACTATAAAGTTCACTTTATTTTAATTTTGTGCAACGTCTTGTTTTTGTTGGTGCCGATATTTTAAACTGTTATATAAATATCAATACAAGTCATACCAGTATTTCAGTCTTAAGATGCCACAAAGAAAACTTATTTTGTCAATGTGATTGAACAAGTTGTTCGTTGCAAGTCTTAATATTATTTCTAGGTAATGATAATCCATACTATGATATCAATATGAGGGTGTTCTAACTTCATGTAGCATGTAGTGTCCATCATTTGCCATCATTGTGGAATAACTTGCCAGGGTATTGTACATCTACGGATATTATATTGGCATACAATATGTTCCTGATATCCACACTGTAGGTTGAACAAGTATGGTGATTTAACAATACTGTAATAGGCAGATTCCATTCCATTGCAACATTATGATGTACCCAATATCGATCCATTTTGTAGATTAGAATCACATCATGTCAAGTACAGTAATTTAATTATAATGGTAGATTCTATCCATCGCACACAATGTCATATATGCATACAATCTTGAAAATCAGCATTTTTCTTTCAACTGGAATACATTTCTTTTAATCAAGAACTCCCACCCTATTACATAGGTAGATAATATATCCAGATTATAATTTGACTGTAACAACCACTTGGTTTCATCCAGCAGTTAACATATGGCACCTTTGAATCCATCTTAGTTGTATAAGTGTAGAAAGAAAGAATTAGTAACATTTATTTAGAAACATAAATAAATTGAATAGGCAGGAGAGAGGTTAGACAAACAAAAACTTACCATTGTCTTGGCAGCTTGCAAATCACTATATTTTCATCCATACAGTAATAATAATGAGTAAATTAGTAATGATTTTATAAAATTAAATTATACGACATTATATCAGGGATACATACATGAAATTCCTCTATTGTTGAAACTTAATAGTTTTCTGTTCTAAATTCACAGCTGGTAGCCTGTGCTAACTGCTCTAGCCTGCTTTCTTCTTCAAGCCTATATTGTATGTTAGCTGATGATTTCAAGCGTGTTAATCGTTCATATGTCATTGGTTCAATGACACAGGATGCAAGTGATTTTACTCGACTAATAGCAACATACGAAACTCCAGCAGTTCTTTCAGATTTGCCAATATCTATCCATGCTTTTGGGAGCATCAATCCTTGGCTCCTGTGTATTGTTAGAGCCCAAGCAAGCCTAAGAGGTAACTATTGCCTCTCATGGAAACCAACTTCTGTCTGTGATGTGACAGTGATTGGACATATTGGGATACACAGCGGTTGGTTTTCAATAAAGACAGGTCCTCTATAGTTTTCAAATTCTACTATTACTGCAATAGGTAAGTCAGGTGGTTGATGGTTGTTTTGATAGATAATATCAACAACTGTTCCTGTAGCTCCATTGAAGAGGCCAACACTTGACCACAAATTCATTGTCAACATAACTCTAGCACCCTTTGCTACAAACACAACAGATTCTAATCCGGACTTATCATCTGAAGACATCTTTTTGGCCAATGCTGATGAATGACGAGCACTAATATGAGCAATTCGATAATCAAGTTTTGTCAGCTGCTTGTGGTTGTAATTAGCAACTTGTTCATTACTATAAAAAAGTCTAGTAGCATCTTCAAAGTCACATAAATTAGTGAAATTTGATGGTTGACGTGTCAAAAGTAACTTCCAGTCATCGACTGTTGATTCGCCTTTACATAGTCGTAACAACAAATCTCTGAACTGTACTTGTTCAGATGTCATACCTTGAACATGTTGATTCACAGTAAGTTTAACAACCTTTTCAAACATATGATATGCTTGATGACCTTGTTCACCAACAGCATTTGATGGTTCTCATGGTAAAGGGGCTTATCTGCTACTGGTGACAACTGACATGGATCACCAGTTAAAATCAAAGATTTTTCTCTAAATACTTCGTCATTAAAACCAGTTGCTTGTTTGCAACGCTTCTCTATCCAACCAAAAGTAACTTGGCCATGCATGGAATGTTCATCAATAATGACGTATCCAATGTCATTAACACCCTCTTGTAACCTAACAAGCTTTGTCCTGTTAGATCTTTACTAACTCTTGATCCTATTGGTAACTTCAATAGAGAATGAACAGTTACACCTCTAATGTTATAAGCTGCTTTTCCTGTGGTGGCAGTAACCGCACATTTACTTTGCAAAAGATTTCTAATGGCATTAATAAGGTAACTTTTACCAGTTCCTGGAACACCATTTATAATCAGACAAAACGGCTCTCTTTCAGGTGATGTATTATCAAAATGAGCCTTAACAATATCATAAGCAAGTTTTTGCATTTCACTAAAACTGTTGATGTCAACAACATCATATTGCTCATCAATAATGCAATTCTCTTTCTTTGTTTTTATCCAAGCTGGCATTTCTTGGATCTGTTGTTCTGAATAATTGGTTCTGTCAAGATGCCAATCATTTGCTGAATCTGGTGTTTGTTCAGAGCTGTCAAAAGGAGTATGCAGGTCTGATAATATCATCCACTCTTCTCGAGTTGTCTCCTGTTTTACAGAAGGTTCATCTTCTGGTTCTTGACTTCGAATGATGGCTTGTAATTTATCAAACCAGTCTGGGACATTAGACTGTCCATAAGGTGTCTCCAAGAATTCATGCCAACAATTGATCAGAACCTCATCAGTTGGTTCCTGTCACCCCATGCATTATTTTGGGTATTTCTCCACGGTTTATATGGTTCAAAAGTTGATATTTACAATATATGCCAAAATTTGGACCTTTTGGATTAGGAAAATATTTTGGAAATATTCGTGGTATAATATTTTCTGGCAATTTTGTCAGTTCATTATTAAAAACTTTGTATGTTGTGACAAATTGAACAAAGCTCATATTTATTGTATTTTCTGAACTTTTGTATTGTTCATGATTAGCATACACATGAAGAAGTAAATAACCTGTGCACGATTCACCCTCGTCAATACTTGCAGCATCACGCACTCTACGTGAACCATTTAAACTAACTGGCATCACCTTAAATGAAGAACTATGAAGTTTTAAAGACACCAAATGATGCATTGTCTCTTGAGCAGCATAATCTCTTTAACCCAGAGACTTCATAACAACTTTCTTAATAGCTCTACGAGGGTCAGTATTATTATCAAAATTTTGCACAATTGAATTGAATGCTTGTTTTAGCATAGGTGATCTTGGCTCACCTTAAGCTGCATATTTTGCGAGATATTCAACACAAGCATAATGATCAATAACAACTTAAATATCACAGTTAGCTTTTCATCCTTGGAGTTGAAGTTGTTGATGGTTATTTAACCTAGCATCATTTCTTTTAGTTACAATCTTAGCTTGATAATGTTCATTATCACCTGAAGTATGAATTCTTTCAAATTCCAATCTTGTCTTAGAACAAAGATCAAAAGGGAAATGAAATCTACATTTCAACTCTGTTTCATTTGACTTCTTTCGAAGGCAATAACTTGTATTACAACGAGTGTGACACTGAACCATGTTTAGCAGACCTACTTAATCTGATTGTTTGTCATGTTCAGGAATGTCATGATGACTTTTTTGACATGGATGAACTTCGGGTCTTATCCACATGTCCTCATCTGGTGGATTAGGATTGATGGTTGATAACAACCAATGAACATACTGGCATACTGTGTCAGCTATTTTCTGACCAGCTTCAATATCCTAGTCTAGTTCAGTTGTTTCAGAACAATCATTTTCACCTTTGAACTTTTGGGCTAAAAACCTTTCAAAGCAGTCTGAGTAAGTTGACACAAACCTGGGTCATTATTTAGTTTAGCAGTACCATGACAATGGATACTACCTCTACCTTGGTATTCATATTTAAACCAATGCCATTTTGCACCAAGTGTGTCATACAGCCAGTGTTTAACAAAGCTTTCTAATCTTTGGGTAAAAAACCAGTCAACAATATGGGGATTGTTTATGACATTTTCTCATCTTATCTGACTAGTAGAATTACCAATGTCACGTTCAGTATCAGCTTTGAATAAAGCACACAACTCATGCCAATGCATATCTGCAGAAGAGAAAGTAAAAAATAATGTTGGTGCTCCAACACTAGTTATGATAGCTTTGAGTTCCTCTCTTACTGTATTTCAGTAAGCATTAGTGCCAGCAATATTACAAACATATCTAGACACTTTAGACATAAATACATTTGCAGTGTTACTGGCAGCCATTTCTCGTAGTTTATCGATGGTGAGATGTGCTTCACCAGGGTTTTGTTTTAAGAATATTCCACTTTGTTGTAAGATTCGCTTTCTTTGAATCATGTTAAAAGCCCAATATGAAAATCGTGGGTGGTTAGCAAAACGGTATGGCCATTTACCATCAATAATTTCAGCAAATTTTAAAAGATGCTTCATTCGTTCCTGCAGAGGAACATCTCTTAGCAGCACCTGGTTGGTGGGATCACCTTTCCCATCAGGAAATAAAGTTGGGAAAGCCATTGTGGCCAGACATGATACCTGATACTCATTTACGTGAGGGCCATTGCATTGGCTCATCTTCAGACAACTGATTTCTAACAGCATCAATTTCCTGCTGTTGTTGTTCACCAACAGGTAAAAAACTACTCATTTCTGTTGAGTTATTATTGTGTCGGTATAATTATTAAGTGTTTCGATACCTTTTAATTTTACTACATAAAGTATGAGTTGTATATTATGAGCTGGCGGTGACATTAGGAAGAAGGCGAGTGAACGAACTGTGTACGTATGAAAAACGTTTTATGTTGTAATTTACCACAGTGTTTTACGGCACGGTTCGCACGGTTTTGTGAAAAATTATTAAAAGTTTATGCGTGTTAAAACTGGTAGTGAAGGACAATCCCAATACAGTAAAACACTCTTGGAAATTGTTATCGAAGAGATTGCAGAAAGCTAGAAAGGAGCCAACACTTCCGGGAAGTTGCTCGAAGCGTGCTGATCTGGCAAAAGTCTTCGGTAGATAAATCAGAAGCAATGATGAGTGTTTTGGAGAAAAAACAAGAGCGTAGTAAAGCCAAAACGGCAGTAACTTTGGCGTCAAGACGTCTCATAGGTGCAGTCCACCGAGACGTTGAATATGATGTGTTAAAGAATTTAATGACTAAACTAGAAAAGGCTTATGATGATTTCTGTGTAGTGAATGAAGAATTTGAGTTGGTTGTATTGCAAGACGAGAACAGCGAACATCGCACAGTCAACAGAGATGTTAGCGAGTATAGAGACAATGTTAAGAAATGTTATGAGGAGGCTAGAGAAGTATTTTTGGTGCAAAAGGCTGCTACGCAAGAAATAAGCAAGAGTTTGACGGTGGAGCCCGTGAGAATTGATTTAAGATTACAGGTCAGAAGAATAGGTGAGTTGCTCGAAGTTATTGAGAGTAACATTAACACTTCCAGTCCAAATACACATGCTCTGCAATTAGATCAACAAGATTTGCAATCCACATTGGACACATTGTGTGGAAAAACATCTGAACTAAGCCTGATAAGTTCTTCAAAGTCATCACAAGATATGTTTTTGCAAAGTGAAATTGATGACATTATTGGAAGAGTATACAGTCAGCTTAGATCAATAAAATTGTATGTCAAGGAGTATCAAAATATCAATGTGACCCCTTTGTCTGTCAGCAAAGAACCACAAACTGCAGAGATTCAGTCTGTTCCATCAACAAATGTGGAAAATGCCACATCATTTAGTGTACAAACTAGCTCTACCCATGTAGTTATAGATTCTGATTCCTCCAGCAAAATGAATGTGTCTGCAAGTGAATTTACTCCCACAACCACCTTACCAGAAGCTTCAGCAAGCAACCCATACCCAGCAACCAGTGTGCCACTCAACGCTACAGGTGCCAGTCTAGTCATACCCCAGATGGGAGTGAACTTGGGACAAGCCTCATTTTACCCTGGTCAAAACTCTAACAATATTCACCAGCATCCTAATACCAACACCCCGGAATGCCCATCTCCACCTGTAATCACAACCCCATTTCATTACTCAGGAACCAGTGCCATTGCAAACCTCCCCCCACCTGTGAATCCTCCTGTAACCACTTTGCCCCAGTACCCTGGTAGTAATATTATGTTTTATCCATCTACGAATGTTAATACCAGTATCCCTCCCTTGCAATATCCATATACCTATTCCAACCTGTCGCAGCCTGGAACTACAACCATCCCTAGTACCATTTCACAGAGTTTGACAAGTTTTGCCCAATCGGTGAATAGTACCACTGGTCCATCAACGTCTAATCCATGGATGCATCCAGCCCATCCTATACCCAATAGTAGTGAATCATATACTAATGACCATGTAGCAGATACCTCCGTCCCTCAGTCAGTGCCACAGAACTCACCTACAGGCTTGGGCCCTCAGGTGCAGGTGAAGAAGATGTCTCTGCCTACTTTTAATGGTGACAGAAAGGAATGGCCAGAATTCAAAGCAATTTGGAAGTCTGTGGCGGAAACAGCATACTGCAATACGACTGCCCTGGCACATGAACTCAAGAGATCTGTAAAGGGAGAAGCAAGCAAACGAATAAGATCAGTCTATGTTACTAAACCCGAAGCCTACGACGTCATGTGGCAGAAGTTAGAAAGTTATTATGAAGATGTTGGTGCCAGTGTGCAAGCTGCTTTAGAAGATCTGCACAAATTAAAAGAAGTTTCTGATGACGACTACAAGGGACTTGTAGAATTAGTCGATGAAGTAGAATCAGCCTACTGTCAGCTGGATGAGTTGGGTAATTTAAATGTTCTGACAATGAGGGATGTTGACCTCATAACGGAACTGTTGCCTTCTCATTTGAAAGTCGAATGGCGAAGAAAGTACCGAGATATGAGTTCTACTGAGAAAGTGCATCCTTTCGTTCCCTTCATGAAGTTCTTGGAAGGTGAGAGGGAAGCTGTTGCGCGTATGGCAGAAGCCCAACCACGAAGGAAAAAGAGAAACACCTTTCATGCCAAGAACCAAGGAACCAAGAAATATTATAAATGTGCTTATCCTTCACACAGAAAATATGTCATCAATCATACTACCGAAGAATGCAAGGAGTTTCATAAACTGTCTGTTAAGGAGAAGTATGAACTGTTAAAACAAGCGAACGCATGCTTTCGTTGTTTTGGTAATCACCGAAGGCGAGATTGCTCCAAGAAAGATCACTGCCCGTGTGGAAATAGTCAGCACCATCAGTCGCTATGTGAGCAGAAAAGGCCTGAGAAGAAAGAGGGCGATGAAGATAAGACAACACGAAAGGAAACTCATGTTTTGCAAAGTGATGCTGTATCCCTCTACTCGATCTACCAAGCAGCGGTGTGTGGAACTAATAAGACCGTGACAGTTTTCTGCGATAGTGGTTCAAACGCCACATACATAATGCACCGAGCGGCTGAAAGAATAAAGGCTAAGAAACTTGGGAAAGTTACACTTGACATCACCACCATGGGAAATGTTGAACAGACCCACCACACTCAACAGTACGAATTCTCCATACCCACAAACTCTGGAAAAAAGGTAACAATCACAGCTTACGGAATGGAACGAATCACTGGACCAGTCAATAAGTTGGACAAAGTTATTCC
Organism: Muricea muricata; assembly: GCA_963855995.1. Classification (NCBI taxonomy): domain Eukaryota; kingdom Metazoa; phylum Cnidaria; class Anthozoa; order Malacalcyonacea; family Plexauridae; genus Muricea; species Muricea muricata. The sequence continues at coordinate 51,946,120 of OY979716.1, read as the reverse complement.
CTGAATATGAACCCAAGTCGCTTCAAAGGAAGTCGAATTACGTTGATGTTCTGCTCGGATGTGACTACTTCGGGTTGCATCCCAAGCGAGAGGAAGCTCGGTGTGGAGACCATCTTAGTATTATGAGTGGCGAACTAGGAGCTCGCACACAAGGTGTATACAAGGAACCCACCCTGAACTTTTTGAAGGAACTAAACCTGATTCGAATCTTGCAAAGGTGATCCACGATGTAAGGGTTAAAGTACAAACGTATAGAGTCCATCTCGAATCACACCCTCAGTTCCTGCTGACCCCTCCACAACGGTGCCTAGCTGTACGCGGCCAAGAGTCCCCAACGTGACGAGAAGTGTCCACCTGTTTAAGGAAAGTCGAGAGAAAGTCGATAAGTTCATTGTTGGCGAAGAACTGGGTACGGAAACCACTCCCCGTTGCGGTGGCTTTCGCTGCGGTAAGTGTCCGATCGCGGGGCACACATACTCGTTTAAAGAGGAGCAAGAGTTGAGAATTATTCGTGAAAATTTGGATTATGCTGAATCCAATCAGTGCTGGATAACCAGTTATCCTTGGGTCAGAGACCCGAAAAGTCTACCTGATAATTACAACGCTGCCTTAAGAACATTGGAAAAGACGGAGTGTACTCTGCTGAAAGACGAAGTTTGGGCACATACGTATAAGAAACAGATGGAAGATATGGTTCAACGAGAAGTTGCACGTCCTCTCACGGCTATGGAATTGCAAGAATGGAATGGTCCATTTTTCTATATATCTCATCTGGCTGTGGTGAACCCAAAGTCGAACTCGACACCTGTTCACATTGTATTTAACTCCAGCCAGGTCTACCAAGGGGTTTCCTTGAACTCCTGTTTGGCCAAAGGTCCTGATTGCTATATGAACAACCTTATAGGAATTCTGTTACGTTGGCAAGAAGAGGCTGTGGCGCTGGTAGGTGATATTCGAAAGATGTTCAACTCGGTTTACCTCAAGGATTTGGAGAAACATTGTCATCGCTTTCTCTGGAGAGATCTTGAAGTTAATCGCCCGCCGGATGTCTACATAATGGAACGTGTTAATATGGGTGATACCCCCGCGCCAGCGATAAGTACCGAAGCAATCTACAAGACGGCCAACCGGTTCGAGAAAGACAGCCCTGAAGCAGCGAAATTGTTAAAGAAATCCAGCTATGTAGACGATCTCATCGACTCGAGGCCATCAGTGAGTGATGCTGTTCAGGTCGCGAAAGAAGTAGAAAACATGCTAGCGAAAGGCGGATTTACTGTAAAATGCTGGCAGTTGAGTGGAGAAAGAGGTTTGCGCATCAGTCTTGGTCAACAGGAAGTTCACGTTGACAGAGCAGATGAAACTAAATCCTTAAGCCTACTTAAAGGAACTGAGTCTAGCGTAAGAGTTCTTGGTCTAGCATGGGATCCTGAGAAAGATTTCATATTGTATGAAGTAACGTTAAACTTCAGTAAGAAGAGGCGTGGAGTTCGTACGGGCCCGGATTTGAATGTAACCGATCTGCCCAAAGTGCTACCGGAATTCTTGACGAAACGAACTGTTCTTGAGCAGGTGATGAAGATCTACGACCCACTCGGCCTTGTGTGTCCATTTACGTTACTAGCGAAGGTATATTTATGCGAAGTCTGGTCTCGAAAGATTGATTGGGACACGCCACTCCCACCGGATGTCAAAGTAAAGTGGAACCAATTTTTCATCACGCTGTTTCGACTTGAGCAGTTGCGATTCCCGCGTTGTTTACGACCAAACAATGCTAACGGTCGCCCGTGGCTCATCCTCAGTGACGCAAGCGACCTGGCATACGGATTTGCAGCATATATCAGATGGTTATTACAAGACGGAACATATTGGTGTCGATTGATCATGGCGAAATGCCGAATCGCTCCTCTGAACAAATTGTCCACTCCGCAAATGGAACTTAATGCTGCAGTGCTATCGAAGCGCGGAAGAAAGGTTATTGAAGCAGAGATACGATTTGATTTCGAAAGAGTTCTTCAGTTGGTCGACTCTGAGACTGTTCTAAGCATGATCAACAAGACCAGCACTCGTTTCAAGGTCTATGAAGGCGTGAGGGTTGGCAGAATCCAAGCTGCCACCGATGGTGATCTCTCCTGCTGGGCATGGATGTCCGGGCAGAACAACACGGCAGACTGGCTCACGCGTGGTCGAGATTCGGATGAATTAGGCGAAAACTCCGACTGGTGGAAAGGACCTCCTATTTTGTATCAACCAATCGAATCCTGGGGGTTAAAGTTTGGAAGTCAGAAGAGTGAAATCCTACCAGGAGAAAAGAAGCTCCGCTGCACCATGGCATCCAAGTCCAAAGTACCTTTCATCGATTATGCGAAGTTCAGTAACGTTGACAAGATAATATGGGTCATAGCAAGACTACTCAGCGTCGCCAAACACAAGTCGTTTCGTGGTGGAAACACTTTACATATCACGCCGCAACTACTCAGAGAAGCGGAGGATTTCGTGGTAAAAGACGTCCAGGAAACGCTCGAAGAAGAGCTGGTGAAGACGGATCACAAAGGACGAAAGGGTGGTCGCTATGCATCATTAAACCCTGGAAAAGACGAGAGTGGACATTTCGTGATTGGTCAACATTTGAAGAACCGGAATCCATGACCCCGGACGCGTCGCTTCAGAAATTACTACCAACTCGTCATCCAGTCTCACGATTATTCATGGAACGGGCGCACAGACATTGTGGACACAGGGGACGAGATGCCACTTTAGCACGTTTCAGACAAAAATATTGGGTCGCTCATGGCAGCAAAATTGCACAATCCGTTAAAGCTAAATGTCAACTTTGTAAGCTGAGAAACGTCAAATTGGGGAAGCAAGAGATGGGACGGTTGCCTGAAGCGCGACTCAAGCCAGCACCCCCGTTCACGAACACTATGGTTGATTTATTTGGGCCATACGTTGTTCGCAGCGAAATCCAGAAACGAACTAGCGGGAAAGCGTACGGCGCCATTTTCACAGATTTGGTGTCACGAGCAGTACATATAGAAGCTACGATACAAGCTCCTTTCTCATGGCACTTAACAGATTTGCAAGTATCCATGGTTGGCCTCAATACATCTACAGTGATCCAGGTTCACAATTAATTGGAGCCGAAAGAGAGCTCAAGGAACATTGGGAGAAGATCGATCGCAGTAAGTTACACAAGGGGGTAGAAAACGGTCTAACGTGGGTATTTGGATCTGCAGACAGCCCCTGGCACCTGGGGGCAGTCGAGTCCCTCGTAAAAGCAGCTAAAAGAGCGATTGCTTATGCTGTTGGCAAACGACGACTCACCGTGGCCATGTTTCACAGTTTCTGACCGTGTGCACAGAAGCTGCTAATCTCATTAACGAAAGACCTATCGGAACTTTACCTTCCTGCAATTCAGATCTAAATGTTCTTACGCCGAACAGTCTGCTATTAGGATGTTCAACAGCTAGGAACCCTGGAAATTGGCAGCCCTACACGTACAGTAAGCATCCAACGACGAGATACCATCTAGTGCAAGCCGCGGTTGAAGATTTTTGGGAGAAGTGGGTGCAGCTGTACGCCCCTACGTTAGTCGTTCGTCGAAAGTGGGATGTCAACACTAGAGATTAACGTCCAGGAGATGTTGTAATCGTTGCGGACAACAATGTGTTGCGAGGAAACTATCAACTGGGACTCGTGCAAGAAGTATTTCCTGATGAGTATGGGAAAGTTCGTCGTGTTATTGTGAAATATAAGAATTTCCACGTTGGAAAAGATCGCTCGTGTTACGGAATCGGCGAAGCAGTCACGGTTTCTCGAAGTGTTCAACGTCTAGCGTTGTTGGTACCAGTAGAAGCAGACGAGGACAAGGAAGAAACAGAGTAAAGAACTGAACCTTTGAACAAACTTATGTTCACATTGTTGTTTTGTTGAAAGTATATCGTATCGACCCCATCCTCCCCGTGTGTCGGTATAACTATTAAGGTGGCTCGATAGTCAGAATTCATTAGAAATTTTATGTCTCTACGATTAAATGTTTTGTCGCGAATGCTTGAGCTTCATTTTAGTCCATTGCACAGCTCTATAGCACTGTTTGCTGTATTTAAAAAAGAATTTCTTAAAAGTTTGCTTGAACATAGAAATCACGTTTCTTGTTGGAACTCGTTTCTAATTATAAGTTCATTTGCATAAACTCCACACCTTACCTATGACAACAATATCTCTGGACATACGAACGGTAGGAGTATAAAACTTTTCCAATAATGAAGACAACCAGCAGAGCTATGCAATGAACTAAACTAAGCTTTACACGCGCACTGTAAAAGATTCTATGGCGAAAGAAGTATTATGTGCTATGAGTTAGACTATCAAGCCACCTTAAGTGTTTCGATACGATTTAATTTTGCTACATAAAGTATAAGTTGTATATTATGAGCCGGCGGTGACATTAGGAAGAAGGCGAGTGAACGAACTGTGTACGTATGAAAAACGTTTATGTTGTAATCTACCACAGTGTTTTATCGCACGGTTCGCACGGTTTTGTGAAAAATTATTAAAAGTTTATGCGCGTTAAAACTGGTAGTGAAGGACAATCCCAATACAATTATGAACAATATCCTCTGATTGATTATCAGTAGGACCTACATCAGGATAACAATTATCATTCGAAACTAAATCACTGTCAGTCCAATAGTCAAAAGGTCTGCTGGCACACCATTGTCAGGTAATGAATTTAGTGCATTAGTATTAATTGTCAAACCTGCATAATGTGGATTATTGTTGATCAGCAAAACTAAGGCACTGTGCACTTGCTGTTTTTGCACTGTCACATCTTTGAAGGTATTGTCTCTACCTTTAACCTTGACAATTATTACTGCCAAGTCTTTGGGGTATCTTGGCAAAGATGTTGTAAGCTCAGTGACATTTTGTGGTAAGTTGATACAATGCCCTGAATAGCCTTGTTGCCCTCCAGGTTTAATATAAACTCTCATGATTGGCAATGCACGAGCAATTAACATTTCCTCAATTTGAGTTAAATTTTGTAATTCATTTGGCACACAAGATGGTATCATAAAATTTTCAGATGAAAATTTGTTAGGAATTTTTTTATTCCTGGAGCAATGAGAACACACATAAGGTGATCTTGGTTTAGCTTTTAAAGGCCATGCCTCCTTACATACTGAACATTGACTAACAATGTATTCTACAGACCTGTGAAACCTATTCATGTTAGCATTTGCCCAACATTGATCTTCAATTCCACCATTATTGTGGATGTCAAATGTACTTAAGTAATCCTGTTGGTTTAATTCACTGTGTGGTTGTGACACACTTTTTGTGTGGCTTTCTTTTTGACAAAGTCTATTTTTCTCTAGTCTTATTTGTCTTTCAGTTTCTTCAGACTGCTTTCGTTTTTTAAACTCTCTATCCTTTTTTAGTCTTATTTGTCTCTGACTTTCAGTTTGTTGAGAATGTCTCCTTTTTTTAGACTTTCTATGTTTTTTAAGTTTACTTTGTTTCTTGCTGTTAGTTTCCTCTGACTGCCTTCTCTTTTTATAGTCAACAACCTTTCGAAGGCTAGCAATTTTAGTCCCTTCTGGTATTCTTTATCACATTTAGCTATTGTTTTGGAAGCTGTATGTTTATTTAACTGCAGCGGCACAATTTCGAACAAGTTGGTATGTAGTTCCGTTGAAACAGAATACAAATATTGCTCTAAGTCTAGGGTGCTTTTGGGTTTCATAACAACAGCAGTGCCATTTGGATCGGGCATGCCATGTAAGTCTCTAGCGTGTGAGTCACATAAATAGAAATGTTCGGTTTGCTTAATTAAGGCCATCATATACCCCTCTAATATCAAAATAGCATAACTAACATTCAAGAAAGTATTCACAAGTGCTGTATGAATGTTATAATAGTGAGACTTAATTTCTTGGTCACTTATAACATGACCTTGAAGCTCTTTTCCATAGTTTATTAACCAAATTTGGCTTTCATTTTGTTCCCAATCAGGCAAGTTAGTAACGAAAGTCTGTCCCTCAAAGGGCTCCGCCACAATGGGTGGATCAATAACAGTTTGTGCCTCAATGGGCTCTGCCACAATGGGTGGATTAATTATAGTTTGTGCCTCAATGGGCTCCAGCACAATGGGTGGATCAATAATAATTTGTGCATCAGTGGGCTTTATGTCCCCAATATGATTGACAAATGTGTCCATCACAGAATGACATATCTCGTAAGAAAAGTAATCGATTATGTTGGTATCACATGTAACATGAACGGCTGTTGGTAAGTTATTTATAGACAAAGGGTCTACCCCTGGGTCTGGTACTATTAATCCACTTTTTAAAGCTTCTAAATACATGCTGTCTCCTTGTAACAGGATATTATTTAATGTAGTTTTTGACCACACGACCACCGGCTTATTTTGCGTAGTAAGAAGCCTTGATAAACACATAAAAGCACATTTTCTGCCGATAAAATAATTTACTGTATATAACTATATAGATAAAATCTCCCACAAGTTTTCATCAGGGGTGAAAAATGTATTGGACCACGGGACCATTGGTCCCAGATTGACAATATTTTACGTTGTACTGTGTACTAGTTTCTGCATCAGTTGAAAGCAGAAAGTTTCTGCTAGTGCAATGTAAGGAGAAAATTTACATGATGAAATTCTGTATTGGAAACATCAAGCAAAATCATTTGCACATCTCTCATATAATTAGACAAGTTGATCGTGGGAGGTAGAGAGCTAATATAATTGCATAAAACATTTTCGAATGATTATCAAAAATTAATTTTATTTGGCTAAATAGCGGCTAAAACTGATTGTTGTTTTTTTTGCACAAGCAATTTCAGTTTGCAGAAATATTTTTATATTGGATCTATGGTCCCAGAAAGGAAAATATTTTTTCCAACCCTGGTTTTCATGGTCAAAATCGATTAGCACCACGAACTCTGGAATGTCAATGGCAAAGAACATTCAATGCTGCCCTAGCTATTCATGGTGGGACTTTACTGAGGAAACAACCTGCTGTGGATGGGCTATTCGACACCTTGAGTAAAAGTGCAATCTAGAAACCTTGGTAACTATATTTTGTCTGATGACAAACTTAGTAATTTTATTATTGAGCAAAAGCAAAGGAAAGAAAGATTGGCTTTTGAAAAATCCAAGGCCAATAACCCTTAGGAGCATCGCTTGCTATTATTCTGTTGGGGTAATGGGAAAAAGGAAAGACAGTAAGGCTTACCTCAGCAATGAACTATGATAAGCGGAAAAGAACAGCAATACAATTTATGCCTAAATGTCCCATTCCCAAAGTCTTACCATACAACAAACTAGCAAGTAAGATCAAAGAGATAGACATTGGGAGGGTGTACTTTGTTGAAGAAGAGTTTTCTTCCTACATTGAAGAGGGTGAGAAAATTAGTGTTATAGGGATTTAAGAGAGTATCTGCCTCGTTTAGCTCAATTCTATTTAAGTGTAAGTACTCGGTCAAAATTGAAGTGGTTTGGCAAAGCAAAAGGGTCCTTCCAACTTGCATGGGGAGGTGATGAGTGTCCATTTGGCAAAAATAAAAGTGCTTGTTCTTTTCTTGTAAGTTTTCTTAATTCAGGAAAACAGGTAGTGTCAAGCAGTGATAATTTTTTGGTATTTGGTGCTAATTGCCAGGACATATCAATGGTAGTTAAGAAATATGTACTTGCCACCTGCAAGCAAATGGCAGACCTTCAAGAAAAAGTTTTTTAAATAAATGGTATGTCTGTCACATTTTTATTTGAAGAACTACCAAATGACATGACAATGCTGGCTATGCTTGGTGGTGAGTTAATCAATTCAGCCACATATTTCTCTACTTTTGGCAATGCTACTCTCGAAAACTGCCGTGATGTAGAAGGCACATTTGGAAGCAAACTATCTTGTACTTGGAAGGCTTGGTCATATCAGGACAGAATTAATACTGCTGTGGCAGTGGAGAAATTCAAAGTAACTTTGGAAATGAAGACTGTCTCTTGAAAGAGTTGCCAAGAATTTACACCATTGGTTGGAAAATTAATTGATAAGGCCCATGTTGAGCCTTTGCATTTAAAAACAATGCATGGCAATACTTTTTCAAGGCAGTTCTTGGGGAATCAATTTCTAAGTCAAACATACACTTGTGCAAGTCATTTTTAGAAATACCTAAGGATAGGTGTTTCTATAAAGTTATTATTGCTCTGTAGTATGAAGCTAAGGCCAACAGGGTAGCAAAGAAAGTTATTAAGAGTGAATGTCCACAAAAATCAAACAATAAGTGGCCAAAGCTCAAAAATCGATTTAGCTCAATTTTTTTCCATGCGTAGTTGAATGTGTCTTGAGATGTACCATATACTCTATGAAGTCATACATTTGCGTAAAAAAATAAGAATTCATTAGTGACCCTTACGAGATCGCCATTCTCATTGCGAAAATATGCATGCGAATTTGAGAAACAAAATCTGTTCCCTAAAATTGATTCGTACCAATTTAAAATGGCCCCAAACGTTTTCCATGGGAAGTAGCTACTCGGTAAACTAACTTCTGGGAAGTTTAATCTATGACCTGTACACTATAAATAATCTCTATTTTTAGAAATATATTTTCACTCCACCAAAACTGTCCAACATTCAATTACGTTTTTGAATATGCTATAAAGTTTCAAATCATTTGAGATTATCACTTTTTACTCTCCAAATTTTGGGCTTTCGATTGATATAAAATGTTCTTTGGGCAAATAAACAGGTGCGGAATTACAGGTCGGAGAATTCTCATGTTTTTTAACCTTTTGGAGTCAAATTTCTCACTTTGCTTACTAATCACTTTCTGCTTTCATTATTAAATATTAAATGCGCTTCAATGTCAAGTCTTACCTTATTCTGACAACTAACTTAGGGTTTTAAGCAAGCTCGTATTTTGTTATATTTACATAAAATAGAGGCAAAACTAGCGACATGACAACGTCATATAAACAAACCAATCTGACGATTACAAGTAATAATAACACAGTAAAGTAAAGATATAATAACCGCAGTGCTGAGTTCATAAACCATACTAAACGAAATTAAATCCGATTCTGAACCTCTTCTACAATTCTGCGATCATCTTAACTTCGCAATTCGACATGAGTGCGAAAAATTAGCATTTTTACAACCAATCTAGTGAAAATCGCGATATATTATTGAAGTAAACAAACATCAAGGAGTTATTAATAGGTTAAGATTTTAAAATCATTAAGCCAGCAATGTTTAAATATGTTGAAATACTGTATTATTCAAGTATTTAACTCATTTAATAACAAATTTTTGAGAGTTACATAATAATATTATTTGGACATGCAGTACACCGAAAATTTGTTTCACTTACAGAATTCTGTCTGTTATCCTTCACAAACGACGTTACCCTGCCCTCGTATCTCACTGCAGTCAAATTGTCCGTCAAAATAGAAGTGAGCAGAATTTGATGAAGGTAGTTTTACTAATAATGGAGGCATGTTGTTCATTTAAGTCTAACAACATGACAACTACAACATCTCTCTGGAGGCATGTTGTTCGTCTAACTCTAACAACATCTGACAACAGACCAAGATTATTCCTTTACTGTCATGTTCAAAGGATATCACAGGGCACTTGTCCTAACAGAAATTTCAAGGGTTAAGGATGAGATTGATCTCATTTTGTCTCGAGTAGTGTGGTTTGACAAGCCCAAAGAAAGCATCAAGTCGATGATGATATGTCCCCACCACCGTGCAGTCCTAGGCACGAGTTGGACAAGAGGTGGTAGTACTAGATGTAGAGTGCCTCAAGTGATTTCAGGACATGGCAAATCCAGAGACACATGGCCAAAAGGCGACCGAGGTATATGGAAGCAGGATTCGAAAATGATATTTCAAAATACAGGAGTGTTTGTCGCCCCTGGCTCAGGTAATTGTGTTTATGTTTTTTCGGCAATTTCATTCTAAAGCGGAAGAACATGCATAAACGTTAACATTTCATGAAGCGTTTGCAAAAAGTGCCGCAGCGTATTGAAGGACATGGAAAATGGAACATAAAAGTCAGCGGTGCAAGTTTTGGAAGAAGAAATGGAAAAGCTAGCATTGGTAATAATAGGATAATGGTGTAATTTATGTAAAATGTTGCATTGGTAAAATTTTGTTGTAAATTATGCAGTGCCAGTCTAACTGCGATTTAAATTTGATAGGGGCCAGGCAAAAATTACTTGGAAAATGGAACATCAGAATCAGCGGTGCATGTTCTGGAAAAAGAAATGGAAAAGTTAGGATTGGTAATAATAGGATAATAGATGAAATTTATGTAAAATGTTATTCTAAATTATGCAATGCCATTAAAATTTTGCAACTGAGATTTAAATTTAATAGGAGGACGAAGTCACCAGTACATCAACTGAAAATAGTCCAGAATTGCAGCACATGCAAAGATCTGCCGCATTTGATACCCGATGTACAACTTACACACTATCCTTGCTTCCTTGCTGATTCCTTGCTTCTAACAGAAACAGACACAAAAAAAAGTCCGAGATATCATCTTAATTCATTTCTTGCTGCACGTGACGTAAGCCCTATAAGAGCACAAATGACCGTGTCTTGGGAAGAAGCTTCGCAGAGAACCAAACGACGCTATGTTCGTAAAGCGAAACAAGTTGTCTTTTGTTTTAGAGGAAATTGCCCCAGCCAACACGAAAATATTCCTTCAATCTGTACAATCAACAGCAGAAGACAACGGTAGTGTTGATAAGACACTAATGGAATCCCTTGTCAACTGTTACAATAGTTCTAGTCATTGGAGCACAAGAACGCAGATATTATTAATCATGGCCGACAAGGTCTCCTTTCCAATCCTAAAAGGTTGGGTTCCTGGACTCACTAGAAACCCGTTCAACATGGCTCGTCATCACACATTACTACATGGGTGGGGTTCTCCTGTTACCGTTGGAAAGGCTATGTGTGTCTGCATCTCAGCTGATAAGCTCGACCATATTTTAACATTTATCACCAGCAGTCAAATCATTCAAGACTTGCCATTTGTAGAAAAGACCATGAAGCTATCTAGTGGTACGAAAATTACAGTTCCAAATGTTGTTTGTACCCTTGTACATGAACAAGTGGCGCAGCAATACCAGAGCTATTGCCAAGAAACTGGATTCGACCCTACGAGCCACAGTAGCCTATGCAGAATTTTGAATGTATGCAGTGCTTCTATAAGAAACTACTTTACTGCAGATGGTGTAGAAGCTTTCGATGACGTCCAAGAAGTAATTGAAAAGCTGGGCCATGAATATGGGCGAGGTCACACTTGGGTGAAGGACATGAATATCAAATTGAAAACTGCCAAACGCTATTTGAAAAGTGGCTACAAAGTACGTAAAATAATCGGTTATCTTCTCATCTGAAACTCAAGGTTGTGGCTACATGTTTCTTGATGTTTCAGGTACATGTTTTGACCAGCTCCCGTGTTGCCGACCATTGCAGGCCATATGCTCTAAGCGATCCAAGTGGAGATTTCACCACTGAATGTGATCATGAACATGACCTAAAATGTGACAGGTGTGAGTTGATCCCTTCTATTTTCGAAGACTTTGAATTGACTTTAAAAGATTTATCAGCCATCGACAATGAAGAGAAAAACAAAATAGAATATGTAATTAGTCAATCCAAGAAGAATATAATGGCCTGAAAAGGTCACCTACTACGTGACATCAACTAAGATGAAGCTCGGCTTAAACTCCTTCGCAATCTCGACTCGGACTCAGTTCTAGTTGTTTTAGATTGGGCGATGAAGTTTTTGCCCAGGAAATATTGCAAAAGCCAGTCCGATTGGTTTGGAAAGCGTGGTATTTCGTGGCATATTGCCATGGCTATGACAAAGTGAGACGAATGTTTAGAGAATCCTTGACGTTCGTCCATGTTTTCGAAAACTGTACCTAAGACAGCCCTGCAGTACTAGGCGATAATCGATGATGTTTTTAACCAACTTATGTTGGACAGGCCTGAAATCAAGAAGATTTTCTTTCATCAGGACAATGCTGGGTGCTACCACTGTGCATTAAACTTATTGGCCATGAAACAGATTGCTGCAAAATACAAGGTGGAGACAAAAGTTGATTTTTCGGACCCCCAAGGAGGTAAAGGGGCTTGTGATTGAAAAGATGCGACTATCAAAAACAAAATAAAACTCTGGTAACAACATGGAAACTGCCAAGCAAATTAAGATTGCTATAGAATCACATAGTGGCATCCAAGGTGTAAGAGTCATGCTCTGTGACACTCCTCCAGTACCTAATTAAAATGGGAAGGTGTAAGTTTCGTTAACATTTCATACTACGAGAATGGCATGAAAGTGTGGCGAGAATACAACATTGGCCTGGGAAAGTTTATGGAGTGGGTGAATTCAATCTACCTGAACAATTGACATTCCACATATTAACATCGACGAAGGTCCGATGTCACCTAAAGCTATGTTCACGGATGTGAAAGCAAGAAACATTCCTGCAGCGAAATCTTCGTACAATGCAAATCAACCTGATGACTGCTCCAATTCAGATGTTGAAGAAGAAACTTCGCAAGCGTCTAATCTGTTTCCATGTCCAGAAAACGGTTGCGTTAAGTTGTGTCAATGATTTTCAAACCTTGAAAACCACCTTGATTGCGGGAAGCATAAGTATGCACTGAAATGTGAAACATTCCTTGATAAAGCAATGCTATCATACGCGATGAAACTTGACAAAAGAGACATATCGCTTGAGTGCCAGACATCGGACGACCTAAGTTCTTGCCTTACTTTAGATCCTCTGCCGAAAGGTTGGGTGCTGAAAAGTTCAACACTACTGAGAAAGAGATTTAATGAGAATCAAAAGCTTTACCTATCTAAGTTATTCGATGTTGGAGAACAAACCGGTCACAAGATGGATGCTAATAACGTTTCTAAATCAATGAAAAGAGCGTGAAAGGTCGATGGCTCTTTTTTATTTGATTCAAGCAAGTACTTCACAGCAAAGCAAATTGCAGGGGTTTTTTCTCGCCTTGCAAGAAAGAGGAGAGTGGCACAAGTTGGCAAATCAAAGGTCAAGGGAGAGGTAGAAGAAGATGAACCAGAAGCTCAGGTAGAAGAGGAAGGCATTGAAAATCTTGTCAGAAATATCATCGATGAAATAGGTGTAATTCATCCCATCATGTTTGATACCTACGATCTTTGTAATTTAGCAACAGGTTCAAAGCTCTCAAAATTTTCAATATCGATGTTGCAAGAAATATGCACATTTTATGACTTGGACACTTCCTTTGGCAAAGAGGAAGAAGCCTTATATTGAAGAACTAAAAAAATTTATAGGCAACTGCACCTGCCAAGGTAAAGCAGCCATGAACCATAAACCTGCCATTGAGTACAAGCGTTATACTTCTACAGTATTTAAACATGCAATGTACGTAAACATAAAGGAAGATAAATAATTGCTTGGAAACTAGAAACGTACTTTGCACTACAGGCGATTATGATTTGAATATTAGGAAACGAGCGTTATCAGCGATTGGTTGGAGTTGAACATTAACGTACACAGCAGACACTTATGGAAATGTTATGATATTTTCAATTCTTCTTTGACATTGGTAACTTAGAATTAGGTAAGAAAACCTCAATTCCCAGGAGGGGGGGGGCAAGATCCAGTGCCGAAACCGGCCTAAATTTTGAAAAATAGAACCTCGGAAATGCGATTTGCTGGGATTTTTCGTATTAATCTGCAGTTTCAGTAACTTTGGAGGATTTGGTAATGGCTCAGAAATCTTCATATCCAGCAAAAAGTAGGAGCTATGCCCCCCCCCCCCGGCACCTGTCTATGACCAATTAATATGAGTTCAGTAGCCAAGATATCTCGTGTGGGTAAGATTTTGTGCATGTGTTCAAAATTATAGGGTTTTTTAATTCATACAGCTTGTCGAAATGAAATCCAAATCAATTAGCACTAGCAAAAAAGCATTTCGGCCAAATAGACACAAAATATAAACACAAAATATGCAATCAGCTATGTCTCAGTAATCGGGCTCAAATGTATTTCATGCTTATATTGTAGATGGTTTTAATTGTTAATCAGCAGTTGAAATAAAATATTTTAAAAGTCACAAAAAATTAAATCAGAAATGTTAACGACAAAAGCACATGCAAGCATCCGCGGTTTGTCACCTCGCACCTGTTCGATCAAAATGTATTAATAACCTCTGGTATTTGCTCTTTGTTTACTTTGATAATATAAGAATTATTAAATCTTAAATCGGTAGTAGAAATGTTAAGATTGTTTAAATTGCATCGAACTGTCAAGACTATCAAATAGACATCAACGATTATTACAATCGGATTTAACTTTGTTTACTGCAAGAAGCACAATGAGGTAGTAGTATTACATGTTTTCTTTCTTTATGTTATTATTACTTAGAATCCCGAGTTTTGCCCGAATTTTATGTAAATATAACATAATGGGAGCTTGTATTAAACCTAAAGTCAATCAGAATAAGCTAGGCAAGACTTGACATTGAAGTGTGTTTAATATTTAATACCGAAAGCAGAAGGTGATTAGTATGCAGATTGAGAAATTTGACCCCAAAAGATTAAAAAACATGAGAATTCTCCGACCTGTAATTCCGCACCTGTTTATTTGCCCAAAGAACACTTTATATCAATCGAAAGCCCAAAATTTGGAGAGTAAAAAGTGATTTTCTCAAATGATTTGAAACTTTATCGCATATTCATAAACGTAATCGAATGTTGGACAGTTTTGGTAGAGTAAAAATATATTTCTAAAAATAAAGATTATTTAGTGAACAGGTCGTGGATTAAATTTCCTAAAAATTGGTTTACCGAGTAACTACTTCCCAAGGAAAACGTTTGGGGCCATTTTAAATCGGTATGAGTCAATTTTAGGGAACAAATTTTGTTTCCCAAACTCGCATGCATATTTTCACAATGAGAATGGCGATCTCGTATAGGTCACTATAAATCCTTATTTTCTCAAAAATAAGCAAACGCATTACTTCATAAATTATACGGTACATCTCAAGACACATTCAACTATGCTTGGAAAAAATTGAGCCAAATCGATTTTTGGGTTTTGGCTACGTAAATTAAAAGTTGTTTGATTTTTACTGACATTCACTCTTAAATGGTTCAATGAAGGCCACAGATTGGACTTTGCTTACCAGTTCACTGGCAAGGATTCCAGGTTGTTTTGCCATAATTTCATGCAGCTGATCAAAGCAATGAGTTGCACCAGTGATTCCTCAGCCCAAAAGCAGCATGTGCTGATTCTTTCTTATATTGGGCTCAGGTTAAGGGATTGTTGTTCCATATTCAACAGACTTGATATCAATGAATCTGACATTAATAAACTTACTAAGACTGCACTTGAACTTGTGAAATTGTGGACTTGAGAAAGCATCTAGTGATCATGAACATTGTAGCTTCTGTAGTGACAAATTTGTAGCCTTGATTGATAAGAGTGTGCAGTTGGGTAAGATTGCAACTGGTTTACATTAGTTGTTAATGGCAAAGCTATTATGAGTACCATGTCCTGCTTGATACTAATATATATTTATTCTATATTTCTACAAATGTGAGTATATTACACAGAAAACAT
This sequence comes from Muricea muricata, assembly GCA_963855995.1. Classification (NCBI taxonomy): domain Eukaryota; kingdom Metazoa; phylum Cnidaria; class Anthozoa; order Malacalcyonacea; family Plexauridae; genus Muricea; species Muricea muricata. The sequence continues at coordinate 51,930,464 of OY979716.1, read as the reverse complement.
ATACCAGGGCATATTTATTTGCTTTCATCGAAGTTGGTTAGCTTAAACAGTGGATAAGCTTAAACAGTGGATAAGCCAAAAATACAAAACAAAGTTTTACACAAGTACAAAGTTATAAAGTTACACAAACAAAGTTATAAACAAGTCAGTTATTTTTAACATGAAAAGAACAATATATAAAATTAACCAAGATATTTATTTCATAAAGATATTCAAAATGTTTCTGAAATTTAACGTATCCAGTGTTTAAGTTAAACACCTTTGATACAAAAGCCCTCATGAACAAAAAAATGTGAATGGCTAGCTCCTCTAAAATTACAATATTTATTTTCAGCAACATGTATCTGTGTGCAGGGGGGGGGGAGCTAAACATAAAAAACATTGTAGCTTTCCCAGTGATTATTATGAACAACAAAGGCAACTTTTGTCTGATTGGTTGATTTTTCACATTACGTAATTGCACTGTTGCTATGGAAATCACAATATGGCTGCAGGTCGAAGAAAAATGAATTGTGCATGTTCTTTCGAATTCACTGCAAATATTTTTGGAAATAATACTTTAATAATATCCAGAAGAAAGAGAAAGAAAATCTACTAGTACTGGGATTATTCTGAGTTGATTTTATTGCATTATGTCCAGAATCGTGGCGATCAGTCGGTCACACGTAATTGTATTTTTCTTCGCCCTGGGTCATGTTGTGCAGTAATGGTTACATTTTCGCTTTTTGTGCTTTAAAACTACAACCAATGGCTACAAGTCTTTACTTAACGCTATATACCATATTTGTCAAGTTGTTTCCTTGCTTCAAGACGCTTGACAGACTTGAGGCGGGAAATTCCGTTCAACTTTTTCGAAGGCTTTTAATATACCTCGTATTTCTGTTGCTCAGTGTTTTAAACCTAAGTTTTTAACAGTCTTTTTAAGGACTATTTCTGTGCAGCAGCATGAGGTCTAAATTTCCCTGTCGTGTTTGCGGAAAGAAGTCTGCAAATTCGGGCTTTGCAAATCCTTGTTTATGTGAACAGTGCATTGCAGGCCCTGTTATGCGAAACAAATACGTACATGTTTGCAAAATATTGGCGTTCATGTAGAAACACAAACTGAATTGAGTACAATGACTGAAGGAGGTATGTACACATACAATTTATACATATTTGTTTTATGTATTAAAGTCTGATAAAACTTGAAATATTAAAACTCCTATTTGTTAACAGAAACTCCGACTGGTCAGAGTCCAAATTCCTACCTCACTGTTTCTGGTAAGTGGTTTCATTTGACTTTTAAACTGTACGAAAATAATACTAATATACATAGTACATATTTTAGGACAAGTGTAAGGGTCAATTAGGGCTGTGGCCTGGGTTATATGGTAAATGGAAACTAATTTATTTTAGGTGCAGAAATAGTTCAAGAGGTTGAAAATCTTTAGCAGGCATACTTATCAGAATATGCTACTAAGAAAGATGCATTTCCAGTTTATGACCCAGAGAAGTTTAAATTATTCTGTCATAACCATGGTGCTCCCCATTTATTTAATTTTGTTTCTGCTTGTATGACCAGTTCCCATCATACAAGAGTAAGGAAACAGTTAAATGATAAGCGAACAGTCGCTGTTATTTTGCAACTTTGTTTTGGTTTGTCACAAAAGTGTTCATTTTTTCAGGCTGACAATGGTATTCTGTTGAGGTTTTCCCATTGTACTAATCAAGGTTTGAACACTCAGCGTGTAATTGGTACCAGTACTTGTAGCATGACTGTTGACCAAGCTCTTCAGAAATTTTCATCTTCTAATGAAACCAATGTCACTAGTGCTTTGGATGATGCTATTAAAAATAGAAAATTGTTATTATTAATGATTGATGATTATACCACCATACATACTACAAGAAGACCTAAAGATCTTAAAACCTCTCAAGCTAACAATATGTGTACGATAATTTTTAAAGTATTTCCAGATATCAAAGCCATTAGTCGCCCACCACCTCAATTTATTCACAACAAGGATGGAATCAAGCCTCGTGACCTTGCCAATGAATTATGCTCAGAGAAGCAAATGACCAAGCTGAGCTGCACCTTTGCCACTTGTTCGCCAGAGCTGACAACTTCTTTTTTTGATCCGCTGTTGGAACGAAAACGGCTGGAATGTCACGATTATGGTGCATCTACAGATGTAAGTAGTATGAGGAAGTTTAAAAATGTATATTTAGTCGATTTCTTTTTACATGCCTTAAAATCGAAGAATGATTACATGGAAGCCTTGAATAGAGTCTTGAAATTAGATAAGTTAAAGGAATATCTATCTAAAATTGTTGTTCTTTTTCCTGGTGACCACCCCAGCCAGTTTTACCCCAGACAAATTATATATGAAATATTGTGTAAATATATAGCTAATATCACTAATGAAACACCAATCCCAAATGAAGAGCTCCTTTCTGTTGTTCCTCTAATTGGACCTTTGCATATTGATCTTAATGCAGATGAAGATTTAGTGCTGAATTACCATCCATTTATTAAATCTTTGTATGAGTCATTATTTCCAAGCAGAGTTCTGGCAGAGAAGCCCAAGCCTTGGAGGATACAATTTATCCTAGAGATAATTTATGGTGGATGGACTCTGATCAGAAGAACTGTGAAAGCTGTTTCCCATAAGTGCAAAGACCTGCAGTATGGTACTCTTTTAAATTTCCTGGATAATTATTGCCCAACAGTGCTATGTTCATATAGTATATTATTTAAAACTAATAATTTTTCTAATTATTATGATTCAATTGTAAGAATGTGGGTAATGATGTACTGTTTTAGACGCCACCATTATAGGAAATCTTTACTGATTTGGCTGTTTCTGGTCAAATACTGGGAAGGTAATAACTTTTGTACTGACATATTTAATCTTTTTAATAACCATTTAAATATTATTGATGAATCAGTCGTAGAATATGTTCACTCTGTTATTCGAAGACACACTAAAGATGGTGCAAGTGAGAAAACTTTGGCTGATACTATGAAAGCAATTTTTGGTTGTGGGCCACGCCAAGAGAATTTTCGCTCTACTTTCACTCCAGCACGTAATTATGAATTTAGTCGAGTTCAACTAAAGTACTTGCATACTAGAGTAGCTAAAATTTTAGTTTCTATTTTTTCAAAAATTAGTTCCAGTCCAGGTGAGTCATATTCACTTCCAAGGTCAAGGGGGCAACCACTGGACTGCACAATGTATATTCTTCCAACTCTTTTTGGCAAAAAACCTGTGAAAAGCTATATGCTACCACTGGGCTTTCAGTGCGACAAGAAGCCAGATGTAAACAGTCGATGTGACTACATTTGTGTGGCACCAGAAGATGCAGAGTGGCAGATGAAGCTTGAAAGAATGCTTGAAAGAATTGACTTACTGCCCTATTTGTTCTAATCACTTGAATAATGTTATTTTATCTTTGTCAATAGCAGCTAACTCTTCTTTTGTTAATGGAGGAAATGATGAAGATCGTGAGCAAGAATCAGACTCTGATGATGATGATGATAGTGATGATGAATTAGAATGTGATAATTTGGGAATTAATGTTAATGCAAATGAATCTAGTATTGAAAACATGCTAAATAATATCAACTTATCTGTAATGCAATTGAGGCCTCAGCCACCTAATAATACTTCTAGCCGTTTATCTAAAAATAGTAATTCCCAGTGTGATGCTGGTACATCCACTCTATTAACAAATGTACAACCTCCTAAGAGATCTCCACATTGCTCAACATGCCATCATACAAGAAACGGGCATGGCCAGTGGCGGATCCAGGGTAAGTCAAAATAAATTATAGCAGCTCAATTTTAAATTCAAAATAGCTTTATAACAATGTCATAGGTTATGAATTTCAAAAGAATAAAATCTAACCAATGAAGTTGCTTTGAAGGTATTTTAAAATGTAAATGTATCCTAGAATGAGCTGTGGTAATTTATTTTGACTTACGCTAGATCCGCCACTGTGCATGGCAAGGGATCTTCCAAAGCTAAATGCACTATGTGTCCAGATAATGTGTGCTCAGCTAGTGGACGGCACAAGCCATGTATATGTCTTTGGCACATATCACAACAAAATGCCATTGAGGCAGTTATACCATATTCTATTGTTAAATGTACTAATGTTAATTATGTTAATGAGTATATTTTATCTTTTTGTCAGTCTAACATGGATCGTACATCATTGGGGAGCAATGCATGTACAATTATTTCTGTATTAGCTGCTATCAACTTCCTTTCTGATACTGCATGGTTTTCCCAGCACAATCTCCTCTCAACACTGGATTCCAGCTTTCTTGCCTATTGCTATCAACTATTCACTGAGGGAAATCAAATGTATGAGAACCTTGATGAGGAACAAATAAATTATTGTGCACCTGAAATTCTTGAGCATCCAAGTCTTGGTTTGGTAGACATTGCTGAAAGAGGAGATGAGTACCAATTTAACCATTTTGCTGACTTTTTATTAGAATTACAAATTTTATCTTCAGTCAGAGTAAAATTAGCACTTGTACTTATTTTCCATCCTGATAAATCAATGACACTGTTAGTTAATCAACATTGCAAATGCATGTTAATAGATAGTCATTCCACGCCTGGCATTTTTGAATGCGAAATCGCTAGTTCGCCTGTACGCAAATCCAGCGGTTATTCTGCAAAAAATATCCAATAACTTCAGCTTACACCAAGTATTCCTCGTTATTGATTCAAAACAGTGAACTCTAATACAACTGGAACGATATCTCCTATGTTTTCGTCCTATGATTGGATGAAGCCAAATTTGAAGCAAAAGGCGGGAACCGCGCGGGGAAAATGGCTTGTTCGAAAGGACTGGGGAAAGTTACGAGGAGTGAAAAGTTTGTTTTTGAGCGAAAATATGCTTGAAAAATGAGAATTTTTATCGCAAGACTTCAATTTTAAAGATTCGATCCTGGTTTTCTGGATAGTCCTGACTGTTCTACACTTGGTTACGGAAAAAATTGAGGGCTATCAGTTTTTTGCTCTGGAAAATGACGAAAGTTTCAACGTGCCGAAGCAAACTACGAAGCAAACTACGCTCTTCAACTCAAGAATATATTGCTTTAAAACATGTCAACTTTTCCAAAACGTATCTTGTGCTAAAGTCCAGGTATCGCTGTTTATTTTGAGCTTTTGGTCTTTGCTGTAGCCCTTCTAAAACGTGAGTAAATCGAGGTTTTCAAAGTGGTGTATTTGTATGGTTGATTTAAAAATACGTACAAAACTAACATTTTTCGTCAGATAGCATTAGTTTTAAAGCTTTGAACTTCGGTTACGGATAGTTCTTGGCAGCCTCTTCCATCCAACTGTTAAAACTCGAGAGGTAACAGTTGTTTAAAAAAGATATTTCGTGACAAAGTTTTCGCCGAAACTGTTTTTCATTTTTAGCTGCCAAAAAATATTTTAAAACCTTACTGGACGTCCTAGGAAGTTGAAGTACATGAAATTTCAATCCATCTAGAAAATATTTAGCACCTAACTGGCTCTAAAACACGAAGTTAAAGGGTCGAAAAGAGCTTTTGAAAATAGGTCATATTTTCGCGGCGTGACGTACATGGCGGCCTTCAATTTGGCTTCAAAGATGGCGGCCAAGTTATCGTTCCAGTTGTATTAGAGTTCACTGATTCAAAATGGCGAACAAATTTTATTTGCATGAAATTGCAAATTACAATAAAACAAGAGATGCACAATACTATGGCAAGGACAATTTTCCATGCCACGTTTTCTTCTCTGTAAAGGCTTCGATTATATATTGGATAGAGCGGACACTGGACAGTCACAATTGCATTATTGCAGTGAATAGCTGAGTGCGAGCAAATTTTGTCAAAATCTTCTTGTCTTGTCACAGTACACAATTGGAAACTTTGTTTAGAAGTTTTTACCTGTCAGGAAGTGATCACAAGAAATATGAAAACAATATGCTATCTTGTAATACATTAGCTACTAAACTAGTACAAGAATGAATTTGTATCAAACAGTATTAATATGGTCACAGCAATAAACAATATAAAAGCAGAAAGATTTTATTTTATTATAAGATATTCATTCTCATCGTGTAAGTCTCAACAGTTTCGTCATACAACTGATGCTTTGTTAGTTAGGGTGTACATTATTATAGTTTATTATAGAAAGTACAGTGCTTTATAAGGATTTTGGGCACTGATAAAACTGATAATCTCACATGTGAGATTACTCTCACATGTGAGATTATTTATGATGATTTCACATGTGAAAATTATCGCTTTTCAAACAATTACCAATCATAGCTTCTGGACATTTTATATTGGTATAAAACCTGTAGTTTATAATAATAAACAGAAAAATACATGGGTGCTTGGAAATACCAGATTTATTTCTCTGCGCTTACTCGTGAGATATCATGTTCAACACTCGAAATAAATCTGGTATTTCCGAGCACCCATGTATTATTCTCTATATCATTGGTGTGAATTAGACCAGCAAAAGATAAAAAGCAAAACTGTTTTTTATTTTATATGGTTAATTACTGTAATTTACACAATAGTTACAGGCTTTGTAAATTTAAAATTAAATACTGAATAAATTGCCTTAAATTCATATATTGTCATAGTTTGCTTCGGACTCAATGGTTCAAACAGTTAGTATCCATAGGCTTCCCTTAACAAGTAAAAGTAATAGTCTATTATGTATAATTCAGTTATGTGTAATGAAGTAGTGGGGACATGTTCAGTATTACCCACTATGAAACCAACTTTACTTGCCAAGGGGAATCTGTTGCTCAATGGCTTAGGCAAACTATAAAAAGTTAACTAATTTGACCAATTAGGCAATTACACCCTAATACAATGTGACACATATAGGTTCATTAATTGTCTGATGTGCAAAACCCTGACCTTCCTGTGAAAACTTATAACTTGTTTGTATAATAACCTTATATAGGTGGGTAATAATATAGTTAAAATCTACCAAATATCTGCTTGGGGGAGACCACACAATGTCTGCCCTAATTATGATAATCATAATATGATTTATGACTTGTCATGTCAGCTGATACAGGCAGTTGGAAACAATCTAAATAACACAAGCAGAATGTTAGTTTGGTCAGATCATAAATGTTATAGCATATATGTCACCAACCTATCAAATATATCATGTTTCAGGTGTTTTGTTCAACCCACTAAAATTTGCCAAAGACAAGATGATTAGAAATCAGAACTTTAATCATATATTTTGAAAAGAAATTTGCTGTGCACATTTTTTGTTATAATTCTTGAATTACTAATTTGGCTCACATAGAACAATGATATAAGAAATTGTATAAATAGCAGAAAAATATTAATATATACAATGGTGCAGGCATAGTTGAATTCAAATATACTCTGTACTATGTCAAGCTTTATACAAAATCACCTTTAATTGCTGACTATTAAACAGTCCTTTCAAATGCAGATGTCTAAAACAGGTGAACTATTAACAATAACTCTCAATAAATATACAGCCCATATTGTTCACTATTAACAAAATCTCTCCCGGCAATCATCAACCATCAGTTTCTCTTTGCTAATTATCATCTATCAATTTATAATAAATTCATTACGCTGGGTTGGGCCATGTAGTACTTATAGCTTGACTGTCAAGTGGATTAGTGCAAAATGTTTAGCCCTATAAATCACCAGCATAGCACAAACATATCATAACCAACTACATCTATTTTCATTTTCTTTCAGAGAGTTGTTAATTTTAGTCTGGCAGAAATTTTTAATAATCATTGACCTAAGCCATATCATTGAGCTTGGTGTAGTGATTATATTAAAACCCATTGTGGCATATGAACACTATATATATATATATATATATATATAGCATTATATATATATATATATATATAAATAAATCACCAGTAGAATCGTTTTTCAATTTTTATTATTTTCAACGTTTCGGGGCAAGCCCCTTTCTCAAGAATACATACAATGGAAATCTAAGGTCCTTTTATAGCTAATATTATGAATTAATTAGTCAAAGTCTCGTACATTTAATCCTTTAGGCACAAGCGTATCCAATTTATAAGCCCAAAATGCCTCCCTCTGAGTTGGATTTTCTTTGTTTGTTTTGTCAATAATAATCACACGAATATCACTTAAACCACTATGCCCAGGGCCAAAGAAATGTGCATACAAATGCTCTCCAGCCATCTTTCTGCCCCCTTGCTCATACTTTCTCAACGAACTTTTATGATTATTAAAACGCTTTCTAAATGATGTTATGGTACTCCCCACATAGATCTTAAAACAACTGATACATTTAAGTACATAAATTACTCCTTCTGAATCACAATCAAAACAGTAATTTATCCAATAATTATGTTTACCATGCACCAACTTTTCTGTCTCTTCCACACAATTACAAATTTGACATCTGGACTTACCACATTTTCTCATTCCCTTCCCCTTATCACTAAATCTTTTTATTTTAGACCTGACTAAATTATCCGCCAAATTCCGAGGTCTCCTGAACGAAATCAAAGGCTTTTTGTCCTTAAATATTTTCATATCATCCGAAGCCTGTAACATAGGCCACAAGGATTCAACAATTCCCCGTACTTCTGAAAAGGCTGGATGAAAATCCAATACAAGTGGCACTACATCTGAATTAACTTTATTTTCCTTATTTTGAACTAATAAAGCATCTCTATCTTTAGCCTTGGCTTTTTCACATTGAGCTGATATTTTATCTTTTTTAAAACCTCTTTCATACAAATTTCCTTTAAGCTCTTTAACCCGTTCATCAAATATATCATCCGAACTACAAATCCTTCTTAATCTTAACGCTTGGCCATACGGAATAGCCTCTTTTACATGCCTCGGATGACAAGACTTAGAATCTAAGTACTGATGAGTATCCGTAGGTTTTGAATACACATCCGTACAAATATCACTCCCCCTCTCCTTATAAATACTCACATCTAAATATGAAACCTTACTAGTAGAATAATCCCAAGTATACTTTATCGTTTTATGAAAACTATTTATAAATTCCAAAAATTCCTTTAACCGATCCTCCCCATGCAACCAAATCAAAAATACGTCATCCAGAAATCTCCACCATACCCATGGCCTAAATTCACATATTCCCAACATCCTAGTTTCCAATACATACATGAATATATTAGCATACGCAGGAGCAAACTTAGTGCCAATGGCTGTTCCCTGCTTTTGCCAATATATCTGCCCATCAAACTCAAAGTAATTATTTTCCAATATAATAGTTGCCATTTCAACCAAATCCACCCCATCCACATACCACTCTCCATAATTTACCTTTCCTTTAAACTCATTCAAAATTTCTTTCATACTATCCAAACCCTCCCCATGAGGTATATGCGGATACAGGCCCACCACATCTATCGTAGCAAAAATTGCCGTTTCAGGGATATACCCTAAATCTTCCAATTTCCTTAGAAAATCAGAAGTATCTCTTAAGACAGTTGGTAAACTTTTTACAATTGGATTAATATGATAGTCTACAAATTCTGAAATCCTCTCCGTTGGGGTCCCGCAATTTCGAATTGCGGGACCTCAACGGAGAGGATTTCAGCCGAGGATTTCAGTCAGATTTGAAAAACGATTCTACTGGTGATTTATTTATATGATGTTGTGGAATTGGGGTGGAGGGTTGGTGATTTACGTATATATATATATATATATATAGCATTATATATATTATATATATTACATATATATATATATATATATATATATTACATATATATATATATATATATATATATATATATATATATATATATATATATATATATATATATATATATATTACATATATATATATATATATATATATATATATATATATATATATATATATATATATATATATATATATATATATATATATATTACATATATATATATATATTACATATATATATATATATATATATATATATATATATATATATATATATATATATATTACATATATATATATATATATATAGCATTATATATATATATATATATATATATATATATATATATAGCATTATATATATTACAACTACTTTTAGATAGCAGATTTTCTGAGCAGTTGGCAAGCTTAGACACTTTAACGGGCGAAAATAAATTCATCAACACAAAAATATATGTGAGTTCTTCTTTGATGAATACTATATTGTGATATGTTGACTTGAAATTTTATGAAAAAACAATAAATCAGAAACGTTATCACAAGAAATACAAAATCTATAACACGTTTCCTACCTTTTGGAGCAATCGCTTAAGTTTTTGAGTTGTATTTTTTGCTTTTTGATCCTTCTCTGTAACCGTGAACGCGCCGAACCTTTTCTTGCACCTTTATTCACAATTCGCCAAAATTCATGCCTTTGTAAAAGCCATTTTTTATGTTTTACTAACATTTTTCGAAAAACAAAAAACATACAAACTTTTATAGATGTCTTAACTTGTATAGGCAACAAAAATCAAGTGAAAAGAAGCCGGAACGAAGGAGCCTATACAAGCCGAAGTTGTCACATTTTTACAACACCGTACAAAAAGTTGCCATTGCGTGAAATGCCTCGAACAAGAAGCCTTCCCGTAGAAAAACACTGCATGTAACCATGGCAATATTGATATCATTTTGATCCTCGAAAAACCCTCTATCTCCCTATTACCATCAGATAATCCTCCAGGAAAACACGCACGAGGAATAACTCGATGAATTTAAAGAATTTTTCAATAATTAAATTCGCTACCAAGCTCTCCAATTTTGACGCGCGGTGGCAAAAAACTCCATAGCATGGTTAATTATATTCAAGAGATGATCCTTAAAGATTGGGGAAATAGAGTTCAGCCACTATTTGATGTAACCATAAAACTATTATAAAGGCATGCTTACTGCAAATTGTCAATCTAACCTATACTATTCCTATTGTAGCTTTAATTATACAAGTCATGCAAATTAAATTACCACTAGGACTTTAATTAACCCTGGGGATGAGGTGGTACCCACAGTCACCATAACTTTTTATTGTCTAATTATGCCATGAAATCCAATCATTCCTGCTTTTATCTATGTATATGTACGGTATTGACTGTACATCAGATTCTGTAAATGATGTAAAACACTTTTTCTTTCAAAAGTTAAATTTCTGGCACCAGGCACCAAAAGAAAGTAGGGCACACAATGTGCATTCAGGCTATAGCAGTGAACTTTTATTGTGAACTTATAGGCACAACATTAATTAATTCAATGGATTAAAACAGGAATGGTTGGATACTTTATTATCCAAAAGATGTAGAGCAAATGTGCAGTTACTTTAATTATGCCTAAACCACAATCTATTACTACAGTCAGACCAAATGAAATACTATAAGATTATACTTCAACAATATAATATTACCAATCTAGACAGGACCTGTGAGTAGCAGAGGTGATTATAGTCAATGCTATCAGCATAAACAGTCTTGCTCGAAATGTCAATGATCGATCACATCTCAAATCTATTATCAACAGTTGACTATACAGTACTGGTTATGAAATGTGGTTTAGTAATATTTTAGTATTTGCCCATGCTTTTTTTTCTCTTCAGAAAGCTGTGTTTTCTTTTCCGAAAACTGTGCATTTTCAGCAAGGGAATTAGTCCAAATACCCTTCAAATCAGGGTGGACCAGATTTAGTATATTGTAAAGGTACTTCACTAGGGGTCAGGAGTGGGGCACACCCAAAATGTAGAAATGAAGGTCATTTACTAGGTTGTTACTAGGTTAAGTTGGGTAGGTCAAAATAAAATATTTTGGACATTCAGTTCCATGCTAAGAATGCACAGTTGTTTAATTAAATAAACAATTGCTCCAAAGAACTATGCCAATCTACTGCTTTATAACATAGCTTATTTTAGTATTAGTTAATGTGGGGAAAGTAACACTACCATCATGTACCTTAGTGTAATTTATAGTCTGGGCAGGTAAATTTCTGTTGTAATGTACTTGATTCACATACCTTTTCAGCAATTGTTTATTTACTTTTGTTAATCACATAAATAATGTTTAGTATCAAATGTATAGGCTAGTTAGAAATGACATGGTTACAAAATTACTTGCTGGAATCAATGCATGCTTGAATACTGTACTAAATTCTTAAAAATAGCATAAAAATAGTCCGTAAAAATATGTTTGGGAATTATATTTTGCATGTTTATTGGAACTATTAGTGTAAAAGCAAGCAATTGTAACTATCTCATTTAAACAAAAGTGAGGTTTACCTAGGTTGAGATCCGCCGATGGCCCCGGCCGGGTCCGGTACGAGGTTCTCTTAAACCTTTTTAAACATCACCTGCACTTAGGGTTATAAAATTAAAAAACCATAAAATGTACGTTGTCTCCTTGGGTACTTGAAAAATAGGGAAAAAATTGAACAAATGTATACTATACGTATGTATAATATACTAACGTTCCAGTAAAACTATCCTTTATTGAATGTCGTCAACTATATTTCGAATGGACAATAAATCAAGCAAAAAGTGTCCAAGTTTAATGCAGGACCACACATGCAGTGCAAGGTCGGCGAGAGAACTAAATACATTTTTGTAAACATTGTAACACAAACAACATGGTCAGGAAGCAATTTCCCGTAACTCGGCCTGGTTTGTTCACAGGCAAGAAAACTCGCTCGAGTTGTAATCTTGCATTTAGTTCGCGAGTTTTATCTGCCAAAAACATATATTCGAATGAATTGTTGTTTAAAAAGTAAAGGGCTTTCATCTCAAATCTCTCGAGTAAATAACATTTCGGTTATAGCAAACTTGTTGCCAATTTTCCATTGTCAAAATTATATATTTAGCAGCGCGACGAACCGGGAAAGCTAGGCTGCGATTCCAACAAAGTTTTACTGCTGAAAGCCGACCCGCGCGATTCGAAACAGCCTTGTGTTTGAGGTGCAATGTCGATGGAATAATGAAGCACATTTTCTGAAGTAAAAAAGCTCAATTTCGATGTGAGTTCAGGGAAATCCCGTAACTCGAGCTCGTTACATTTGTGTAGCCGTTTTAGCGCGCTTCATGCAAACACAAGAAAGCCACTAATGCTAAAATGTAAGTTGTGAATAAAAGCCAGTAACCTCGACTACAAATATTTACAAGTCAAGGTAGTAAGTAGTTAAAATGCCTTACCTTAGTAGGTTCCATATCTGAAATTCTAACATGATCAACAGAATACAAATCTTTAAAATGACAGGAGTTCAACCATATGCATACCTCTTGCTTGTAAATGTTTAGAAAACCGCACTGGTTAAGTAAGTCCTTGACTTTCCCATATTACTTGCTCTGGCACCCCGACTATGGGTTCACTCAACTGCTCATATTGTACAAATACTTTATGCTGAGTAAGCAGACTTAATAATTCATTTTTGGAGAGAAAAACAGCAAAACGATAAGACTTTCATCGGAAGATCTTCGGTTGCTTCCATTATGTTTTCATGGCCCCAACCAAATCGCGACCGAAAGGTAGAAAAGCTTTATCCAAAGTCTCAAGATTTATCTACATGACACAGCAACAATCACTTCGTACAGTACCGTTGATTTCATAACAAACGCAAGACAATTTTGTCTGTAATACCCGTTTACGTTCACCAGATACGCAAAAGCACGCGCTTCCGAGCCTTTGAACCGGAAGTAATTTTAATCAAAAGAAAACTTCGAAAAAACTGACCAATCAGACGAAAGTTGCCTTTGTTATTATGAACTGTATATTGATGCAGCTGACATTCTTGCATTTCATTGGTTGATTTTTGTCTACTGTGGTCTTTTCAGTAGGATGAAAAATGATACCGAAACACATGACAGGAGTTGAACAAGAGTGTCTTCAGATGTTTGGATGATATATTTTGTATATGTATTGTGAAATTTGCATCTAAAATACTTTCTAAATATTTTTGCTTCATTTTTTAACATTTCTAAAACAAAAAAAAACCACCCCAGGGCTTGCACAATTTATTTCATACACATTTGGGGCTTTCCTTATACAAGGGGGCATGAAAAAAAAACTTTAGAGAAACAAAGATTTTTTCAAAAGATTGTATATACTTGATATTGCCCCACCTGTAATTAGTGGTCCTTTTCAAAAAACCTGTGGAGGCCCTGAAATTTTATTATAACAGACACACAGTTCACTACATAATGAATTGAGTGACTATGTAAGAAGTTATTGTTAATAATTTATTTTGCATATATAGTGTGAAACATAGTGTATTATAGTGGAATTTATGGGGGGGGGGGGGACAAGTACATATTTTCAAAAGCTGATCTAAACTAGGTTTTACACTGGTAGTGCAAAATGCAACAATTACCTGTTTTAGGACAATTTGTTGATTTTTTCTGCAATTATTTTTTGTGATCGAGTTGATAACAATACTCAAAAAATAAACAGTACGTTTATGTTTGTGGACACAACACGAATTTATTATTGTAATTATAAATTTATGTTGTGTAACATGATTGTATTGTTGTTCACCATGCAAACTTGCAAAAGAACTTGTGTCGATATAAACAGAATACAAAACAATAGATTCTGTGAAGATCAATAGTCGGTTCCCATGATAAAAAAAAAGGTTGCGCAAATTGCAGTTATGCACTGAAAAATTATTAATAATATATATACATACTCATATGATGACTTTTATCTTTCCTTTGCTTTTGGTCAGCAATATAATATATATGTATACAGCTAATTAAACAAGGTTGACATCGGCAATATTCAAATGTGCAATATGAGCACCCAAAAAATGATGTTGAAAATATTAGTCAGTTTAATAATAATAATAATAATAATAATAATAAAGTCTTTATTTAAACTGGTAAAAGAAAAAACCGGTCAGTCAATCATAGATTGACTGGTATCAATCGGTGACCAGTATTTACAATTATGTAAAAAATCTACAGAATAATATATTAAATAAAAAATAAATTAAGGTCAAATAATTAAACTATAAACCACAAACGCGTGTGCTTGCATCCTCATCCAAAAAATATTCAAACAGTTTACGTTTAAACGGTACAAGTGACTTTTGAACTCGTATATCCTTTGGCAGTGAATTCCAATCTCTGGCAGCCGAAAACTTGAGTGATGTCTGACCACATTTTGTTTTAACTTGAGGTAGGTCTAGTAAAGTTGAATCCCTAAGAGATTGACAGTGTCATTGTGATCACTTTACTAAATACCCTATCAATTGCTTAGGCAATTTACATTATTTATAATTCTAAACACATATTGTAGCCTAATAAAACGACGTCTGTTATAAAGTGATAATAAGACCAATTTAGCACGCATCTTTTGTGTACATGTCTTTTGACTTGTCTGCAGTATTATACGCATAGCCTGATTTTGTAGGCGTTCTAAACGTTCAGCATTCCCCTTTCCACAATCTATCCATATGACGCATCCATAGTCTAATAGTGGTAACACAGTTTGCTTATAAATCCTAAGCAAAATGTTACGGCTCAGGAAGGATGAAATTCTATTAAGCAATTTCAGTTTTGGATATACCTTATACTGTATATATGTTACATGTTTATTCCAAGAGAGACAATTGTCGACATAAACTCCTAGATCCTTGAAATGTTGTCTGTTTCATTATATTTCCTTCAAGGATAACCTGCAACTTTCTCTTTACAGTATATCTTGATCCAATCAGCATTACCTCACACTTCTTATGATTGTTGATTAAGCCATTTTGTTTCCACCAAGTCACAATATAAGTAAGAACTTGGTTCATTTGTTCTTCCGCTACATCAATATCTTTTGCACTTGCATGGACCTTGGTGTCGTCAGCATATAACGCCGTCTCACTGTCTTCGCAGACATCACCAATGCCGTTGATATGAATGTTGAACAGAGTGGGTCCGAGAACAAAACCTTGCAGAACCCCATGCGTAATTAAATGTCTTTCAGATTTGACGCCACCACATGAAACAAATTGATTTCTCCCTTGTAAGTAACTTTTAAACCATTCGAGCTCATTCTCATTTATTCCTTGTTTTGAAAGTTTACTGATCAAAATATCATGATCAATAACATCAAATGCAAATAACATCACAGTGGCTTCGCTGGATTACAACTTAGTATATCTTACATTTATGCAAATGTAGGATATTATAAACTGTGATTATTCTCATCATTCTTTTGTCACTCATATTGCACATTTGGCAAATGTTGATGTCAACCATAATTGAATTAGCTGTATATATACATATTTATTTGTAACATAATACTTATAGTTTATAACTCATCATCATGAGATGCTGGGTAGAGGCATCCACATCGGGTCAGTTGTGCGAAGGCTGTTTAGGACAAATTTTTAAAACTGGTAGAATTGGAGGCTTCAAGGACGTCATCATATAATTCTTCCAGTCTGAATGTATACCTAGTCACAGTATAGGGAATAGACAGTAGGGCCACTCAGCAGTGCAAAGTGTCGCCCTATTAATATGCAGTCTACTGGCTGCCACCACCCAGTTTGGTGTTCTTATTGGCCAGAAAATGCAAGTGACTGGCTGGCATAATGCTAATGATGTGCGTAATGCCATATGCGTGGACACACAAACTTCAATTGAGTGGTCCTACTATCCATTCCCTATACTGTGACCCAGTTGAGAAGTGGAAGTTCTTACTGAGAAACTTTGAATGTTTAATTAAACTGATCGCTTGCAATCAGCTGATAGTTCTCATTATTTATTTTTCATTATTGATGGACAGAGCTACCTGTCATCAATCGTAAATAATTCTATTGTAAACATGTAATATGTCTCAAATATTCCAAACAAGACAGGAATTAATGGCTATTGCAAACAAGAAATATATGATACCATTATTTCAATATGCAATATTACAAATTCCTAATCAAAGGATGAAATAAATTATCAAACAAGTTTTGCTGCTTGTGTTTTTTATTAAATGAAGTCACAAAAGTTCATCATGATCCCCACTGTGTTATTGTTTAATTCACATAAACAATTAACATAATAGTTATAATCAATGAAAGGAAAAAATGTATTGTTGTTTTAGGTAAAAATATTTGGTATTTCAGCTAATTATGGCATTTAAAATCTTATGAAATGACTAAGTGGACATAAGGAAGAAATTTTTGAGGAAAGCAGTATTATATAAAGTTGACATATAGCAAATTCAGTTAGGGTTGCCCTTATTGGTATTCAATTTGTTACAAGAAATCTAAATACATTTGAGAGTAGAACCTTAACTGAATCAGCTATATTGAAAATTTGCGAGAGGAAAACATATCAAATATAAAATACATAGTCCTTAGCTTAGCTATGAAAGCTGTGTCCATACTGATTCCAAAGTTGCATGAAATGGTAACTTTCATTTTCTTGGTAGAATAAGTAATGATAAATGGTTTTTCCTCTGTGCACACAAAAGTTCTGCCGTACAACCACTTCTTTACACGCAAGCAGTGGGAGGTCTTTCTCTCAATACTTGCCTTCGCACAACTTATCCGGTAATATTCTAGCAAGTGTGTTTATACCCACTGCACTCTTTTCATACGCAAAAGAACCGCTTTGGTGCGGCTTGAAATAAAAGCATTAGGATTGATTCACCTGAATACACACAGCAATTTTTTCCAAATACAAATTATAAAACTTCACCAAACAACAACTATGCTCCTTGCCTATTTCATGGCATTTGTGCTCAATAAGCCTTCAATTTTTTTTTAAATTCTCTAGCCCTCCATGAAATGTCTTTGACACACTTTCGTCAAAGACTATAAAGTTGTCTTTTACTGCAATATTTGAAACTCTGATGAGCCTTTGCTCGTTTGATCTTAGCCCGAAAAGCTTCCCATTATAAAAATAAATTGTATTTAACAGACACTCAGCTGAATCACACCCCAACAGTCCCTTTGCTCGAAGGAGTTCCTCTTCTTCCACGCTAATTTCACCATGAAGAACCTTTCTACATTTCACTTCAACTCCCTTCTTTGCAGCACCTCTCATTTTGCTCTCAAGAACTTTGCAAAATACCGTAAACCTTACAATAGGAAACATAGAAATTTTAGAGAAAACCTTGTTGAAAACCAACTAAACCTATTTATTAGTTATGTATATCGACCACGTTAAAATACTTCCTACTCACCTTTTATCGCCTTTACACAGTGGATCTAATCCACTTTTATCACTCAAATATCGTTTTAAACCACAAATTATAACATACAAAGTTCGTCCTGGATATCTTTCCCCCTTCGCGTTACAAACCTCTTCCACAAACCGACTCAGCCACAGATTTATTGTTTCTGCATTCATACAATGTAATGGTGCATTAAAGTCTTCAACTTGACAAATATCTAAGTTTGCTGAACTTGAAGCCACATTTGTAGCAGTCTTATCTTCTCAACAACGTTGCCAGTCTTCAAAAACCTTCACGGCCCATTTTGTATTATATGCCATATTCTTTGGAATAGTACTCGCAACCAAAAGCCGCTCTTCCTCTGTTGTCAAAGGTTTTCTGTACCGTGTACCACCTTCCATCATACTGGCTAAGTGCGAGCTATTCGCCCTGTCTTTGCCGTATTCTAGCTGCGAATGACAATGTCTATCTTATTCAAGGCACTTTATCAAACAAAGGCAACAATTAATTTAATCCCAAAACACTTGATTTCTTTCACATGTAATCAAAGCTCATTATATATTCATTTCACAAGTTGTTTACAACACTCGCATCCGTGTTGTATTGAATAATCAATCAATACAACACGGCTACTCATGTTGTAAACATTACATACGACATATAGCTTGCCCTAAACAGGTTTTTAAAACCAATCTTTATAACAGTGATCTTAACAACCATAAAACCCTAAACTTGTGGAAGCATATTTCATTCAATGTAGCATATGTTTTCGAAAATAAGATGTCTACCATGCCTTATTCAAATTTCCTAACAAATACAATTCCACCATACAATTGCAAATCCACCTATTCATGTTTGGGTTTTTTTCATTTTGATGTACAGCAAACAAGACACCCTGAATTAAATCAGCTGTGGACACCAATACACCATAATCAACAAACATTATAGGATGAAAATTGCACAGATGGATCTGGAAGCACAGGTTGTGCAACAGAATGGGTAGGCAGAGATGTGTCTTCAGCAATTGCAGGCAAGTTTGCTTTTGAAGATTGTATCACATTGGATACTGACAACGATGAACATGGTGGGTGTGCCGGATTGATTCGTTAGGGTGGATGCAAGAGTGAAGAGGAAACTGTGGTCTCAGGTCCTTTGGTGGTTTGACTACTTATGAAATGTGAATTGCATGATGAAGATGGAGGGTGATGTGGGAGTAAGAAACTTGTGGCGTCGGACGCTTTAGAGATTTTTTAGGGGAGGTGTTGTCCGATTTGACAATGAACTAGAAATACCGTGACTGACGTTATTGTCTGACGTGATGTCTAAATACAAAAATTCTGGCCTAAATACAAATATAGAAGTTTTTCGGGGATTGCCATAATATCCTTCAGAGCTTGAAAAGATACACTTGGGAATTCCCATAGACTGGGAAGTAGTTTAGACGTGTTTGCGTTATTTGTGCTTGGTTTTCCCCTTTATTTAAATCTAATGTTTAGATATTGTCATTTTAATTCTATTGTAACTCTAGCAGTCAGAGCTTCCCATCATCTTGATGGACTAAATTAGCAAATGTTGGTGTGTGAGCTTTCCTCATTATTTTACTCACTAGCTTCAAAGAGTTGATAATTTTCACCTCATTTAATCTTTTTACTCAGTCTATTTACAAAAAGTTTACTTTGTCAAAATAGAGTTTTTTGGCAGTAATTAAGTTGCTATGTTTCCCCTGTTATTACTTCTGTGATTGTGAATGGAAGAGTCTTGAATATTTTTGAGTTACACATTGGTTGCCAGGAAAAGTTTTAAGAAATTAATGGGAGCACATTAAGGGGCAATGTGACCATATAGATTGGAGAAGACTGACAACGTCAAGTATTTCAAATATTTATATGAAAGTTATGTGCAGGTATGTAAGGTAGCTAGTAGTCAGAGAAGCAACACCACACTTGTTACAAAGATAAACAGGCCAGTTTCATATCTAATTTAATTTGGACGAATTTAATTTGTCATCAAATTTGTCAGTAGGTTGAGTTTACAAATCAAGTCAATTAAATTTGTCTGAATTAAATTTCGTGATAGCGCAACATATTAAACAGGCCTAAGTATCGGGCACCGGAAAGTCTCAATGGGGAGTGAGCTGAATAATATACACACAATATATCAATAATATAATCACTTAGGTGAGTACGTAGACCATCATTGCTGATGTACTTAGTAAATTCACCTGGAACAAACTCTTCCACTGCAACTGGGGTCCCATTCCAATCAGCATAAAAAGCTTTGTTTGTAAGAGAAAAGGAATTACCAAACAACTTTTGGGAGTGAGTGGCAAATTTCTTTGCAAGATGTCTTGCAACAGTGTGCATATTTGGACATGCTTTTTTCTTGCATGAGCTTCTATTAATGAGTCAAGTAATACCACAATTGTGTGTCTTGCATTTTCATTGTATTAACAACTGTAGACTTCTCTGTCACCCATTCTTTCTGTGTGATATCAAAGGACCCCAGATTTAGCACAATCTTAGTTTGGAAACAGGTTTGTCAAGTTTGCCTGCTTTTAAAAGTTGATCAATTGAAACTGATGCTGGGTAACTTTGTACAGGCTTCTTTTGCTTCGGGATGGAATGCATTCTTGCACTTCTAGCATGCTCTGACTGGTGGTGAGGCTGCTCATCAGCATCGCAACTACTTGAAATATTTATTGCTTCATCATCCACTTCAAGATCAACCACAAAACGAACCGGGTATACCTATGTAACAATTTTTTTTATTAATATTTAACCTGGCATAGTTGGGTGAGATAAAATAGACATAAATAACCTGAACAAAAGAGTTTGTTCTCCAAAGAAACAAAGTGCTGTTTTTTCAAAATGAACAAAGAAAATATGACCTGAATGAATGTAAACAAGACAATGAAACAATAAACAACTCTTAAATAATTGGTCTGTATATATAGTCAAAAAAATCATATGAATAATTGAATTTGCCTTACCCTGTCTTTTCTATGTGGTATTTGATTGACGCTAGGGCACGATGGACCTTTTTTCGACACCAGAATGTCACAGGTCCTTACTGGTAATCCAAAATGGGCTGCTCAAGCGATCTTCAGGTTGTCCAGTGTCAAGTCGTCTGCCTCGAAATCAAACAAACTCACGTTGTTGCACTGGACAAAACGTTTGTTTATTATAGGGTTCTGCAGTTAGTCTGCACAACCAGCTCTCTTACAGGTACCTTCTGACCTTTACCTTGTCCACTTTGGTTCTTCGTCCTTTTCGCAACCATTTTAGCGTTCAGGTTTTGCCAAACTCGGTTCATTTTTAATTTCGACATATCAATGCTTTGATGGCATGGAAGTGACACTGAGCATGTGCAATAAAAGTTGAAGCACAATGTCTGCACAGCATGCTGGTCTATGATAACAATGGGCCATGTCGAAGACATATGATTTTGTTTTTCAATTTTGCAATGATAACGATGGGCTGACCATTATGAATAAAATGAATTCAAAACAACAACTGATTTTGTTTTTCAGTTGTTCTTAATTTACCTTTCAATAATATTTGTTACATTACTTATTTTTATATTTTATATTTTTTTATTTTCATTCATATTTATTTGATATTTTGTTTTATTCGTCAATATTAGATAATTTTTCTGCTGAATTCACAATGATAACAATGGGCCACCATACTGTCATATTGGCAAGGATTACCTTGATTTAATATGAATTATAGGGATGTCAAGATCTTCCTAAGAAATTCTGAAATGCCGTCCAAATCAGTCAAGAACTCACACACATTTTCCCAAAATCATCAAAATTGATGCCAAATGCCTACAATGTTTGTAGGATTTTAACAAAACTTTGATAGTACTGTACATTGAATAGTAATAAAATATGTTTAAATATGCTTACAATAAAACAATGCAATTTCTTAGACTTTAGAATTTTTCATGCACTAAAAGCTTTTCTGTAGAGATGCATAGAACCACCGAGAAAGCATAGGCAACTTTCTGGAAATTCTTGGAGCGCACATGTAAGTTACCACTTCAATGATTCGATTGCATGCACCGTAAAAATAATTTAGCGATACATAGGAAGTATTTTAAATATTTCTTTCACAAGAGCCCTTCATCAGTGTAAAGTTTGCTGAATCAGTGTTTTGTTCTTAAATAAAAGCCATTTGCCATTTCATGATACCAAAGAAATAAAAGAATCAAGAGCAGTATTTAAATAACATTGGCCTTTTTTGTTCATTGGACTGTGTGTGCATAGGTTATAGATGATGTATGTCCCATGACCATATGAAAATGTTTCTCTTTCAGTCATCCACAAAGCCAGAAGTTACTGTAATATCAGAATCTCCCACAAAATCTATTAAAAATGACAAAGTTGATGTAGTTGCTATTCCTGACTCTCCTGCAAAGAAGATAAGTATGTAAATTTTAACTTATTAGAAGTAACTACCAACGTTCCTCGCTTGTGTCTATAACTATATGAAAATGTTTTCTATTTCTTAAATAATAAATGGTTTAACATCATGGTCAGATTTTTGTCTGGCAAAATCTTTTTTAAACTGCAAACTTATTACATACTGTATGATGTAGGTGCTGTATGTTGTTAAAGAGGTGGTATGTAAATACCGTGCTTCAGTACCTTTCTCCAGGGTATATTCATATACTAAGTCATCATGATACAATGATACAAGATTAATAACTAACAGAACCTTTCTTGTGGACACTACGAAGTTTAAGCAATGGGAAGATATCAAATGTGACATGAACGGCTCTTACCCGTATGTTCTCCGAACGAGCACATGGACCGTTGACATTCAAGAAGACCCTCCTCTCATGTCCAGTACAATATCATCAGCAGGAAAAGCAAGGAGCTCAAATATGGATGGATATTATCATCTGAAATTTAATTCAAAGAAAAATCATGCATGCTTGTGTAGGTCCATAATATTGCTTCTTGGTCAGTCAGGAGCTGTGTTGAATAATGTATGCTTGTTGCAGTATCACATAAGCACTGGCGAAGATACTGTTGAGTTTGAAGTAAAAAGCCATGGTTCTTCAAAAGAGAAAAAGCCTTTCTTTCCTTGTAAAAAGAGTGTTTTGAAAGAAAGAGTAGCCAAACAACCATCAAGTACTGTATACGAAGATGTGAAAAAAGAAGCTGGAGGACCATGAAAAGCAAAAAAGAACATCGGTCAACTTCCTCGATCAGGGCAACAGGTCTATCACCTCAGCCACTTGCACAAAGCCGCACTAGGTCCCATTGATGAGCTACCTAAGTATGCAAAAGAAGCACATGAGCAATCGTAATTTCTCATCGTGACTTACCTGAGGACATGTGGATTCTTGGAACAGACCAAATGTGCAAAGATCTTTATCGGTTTAGTATGAGTGAATCGCTTTCTTATCCATTAAGTGTAGACCCACCTTTTCCTGTGGAAAATATGAAGTCACTCCATTTTGTTGCAGACATTTGTTTCTGAAGTCCAAAAGAACTCAAGTTCCTCCTGTTTTTATTCGCCCTACTGCTTTGCACCACTCGAAGACAAAAGCAACTTTCAAGAAAATTTTTGATGAAGTTACGTTGGCATCTCCTAATCTTGCAAACAAAGCAAAGAGCTTTGTAACGGACGGTGAGTTACCTTTGCATGAAAGTCTGGACGAATGCCTGAAACATGCCAAAAGTCTCGGTTGTTTCGCCCATTTTAAAAGAAACTGCGCAGACAAATTAAGTGAAATTGGCATAAAAGAGAAGAAACAGCAAGATTTTTTTCTTCAACATGTGTTTGGCAAACAAGACAAAGAAGGCATCCTAGATGCATGGGGAAAAAGAGACCTCAGGGAGACTTAACTCAGTAAAAGATGATTTCTGTAAGAGAGGGAAGTTTTGAAGAAAGAATGAATCACGGTTCTGTGCATACCTGGACAGGAATTCTACTATGTTTGGAAGGAATATGATTGCAAAAGCTTGCGCAAAAGCAGGTCTTCCACTTGATGAACAGGGGAAACCAAAAAGATCCTATACTCACCAATCTGAAAGTCTAAAAAACATTTTGACTTGCTGTAAAGAAGCATTCATAAAACGCCACAAAGGAAAACACGATCTATCCAAACTGCAGTTTGCCAGAGATTTTTCAGCCAACGTATAAGCATCAAATAGAAGAATTAGAGGCAGCTATCTATGGAGCCAGAAAAAAAATAAGGGTGTTTCCTATTTCGTCCTGTAAAACGCTTAGGTAGGGTAGGTCGTCTTTCCTTTTCTTTTTTTATGGCTTGATATTGATAACCAATATGTAGCATATTAAATTTGCACACAACTTTGCTCAAATGCAAATTTCAACATGGTTTAATAGAGCTTTAAAAGAACATTTATTTACAGACTGTCATACTGGTGTTAAAATACCACAAAACGTGCCAGTTATTGTTTCCCAAAGGGACATTGGATTAGTGGTGTCTTTCCCTCTTCTTTACATGTAATGGAAATGGGAAGAACAGTCTTGTGTTTCTTCTTCAGTTCCTGATCAGTTTATGCTTCCTCAGCTGCACAGAGAGCACAGATGTCTCTTCTCCCTAGTTCTGAACCATACTATGGTATTTCTACTGGCATTGCACATGTAAGAGATGCTCTGACCATAACTTTGCTGCTCAAGGCATTGCTTGGAGGAAGCACAGGTGCTCCACAGGTGTAGTCATACTCGCTCATGGAAACTACTAGAGAGACTTTCTGTTGCTCAGTTAGCTTATGCAATGAGTAGAGTACTCTTGGTTTCCTGCACTCCACACAAGTGACTAGGAATCTGGCATTCTGGATGGAAGTCATTGTTGAAGGAGCAAATTGCGGTGCTACAACAGAACTTGTTCTTGCTGAGGCTTCTCTCATTTCCACATCTGTAGCTGGCACTTCAACATTGGATGTCACTGGCAAATGAGCTTGTTTTGCTGGGGCAGTTTTCTTCTTTTTCTGAGCCACTACTAGTGATGGGCAATTTTTTTCTGTTGTTTCTGTGTCTTTAACCTCTAATATAAATATATATAAATACTGTTAATATAAGAAATAGCAGAAGAGTTTGCCTTAAATTCACTGAAATTTGAAATTAAAATTGTTACCTCATTATACTTTTTGAAATGATCTCTATCTTCAGCCAATACGGGATATGGCAACCACTTCAGCATCTCAGAAGGCATCTTGGATGGCAAACATCACTTTTTGTCGTTACACTTATTGATCTGAAACGTGTACTTCCTCTCCCTGCAGTGTTCTTTCCATTTGTTGTACGACACACTTTTCTTGGTGTGGACTTTTTGAAGCTTTGTGACATCAAGATCTAGGAACAATTCTGATATTTGGCGCATTAATTTACTGACATCAACTTCTGAAACTGGGTCATGGACTTGAATGGGCTTGTCTTTTAATTTCAGTCGGAAGTGGCTTTCAATGATGGATCTAGGTGGTGGCAGCAGATTTTTCTGGCAGTTTTCGGATATCATTCATACTATTACAATCTTTCAGGGCTTTTTCTGTGACTTCAGAGCCTTGTTAATGCTCAAGTGACACATTCTGCAATCCTAAATTTAGGATTGACATAATTATTTCAGCTGGGTTGATCCAGCTGTGGCCTGTTGCACATCTGGGCAAGATGTACATGTCAGGGTTCAGTTCCTTGAAGATGATGATAGAGGCACATTTTACCAGCTCTAAATTATTCCTTTGTTCTGTGCCAAAATCTGTGAACTTCATTATTACTGGTGGGGGCTGCTGCTTTTCTTTCATCAGCCATAATGATAGACTACCACCTCTACAACCAATTAAAGGATTGTTGGATCTGCCAACCACCACACTGTGCCCAAAGGATTATAAAAGCTTCTGTACCACTCCACCAAATGTTTGACAAAAAACCATCCCAATACTCGCTGTGGCTGACACCAGTTGTCAGAGCTGCCTTGCAAGCATGACAATCATCCAACACTTTTGCCTCTCAGAGAAAGACTTAATTATCCTTGCCACCACCATTCTTCGCTTTTCCAGCTAATCGAAATCAGGAGAAATCCGACAAATCACTTATGTCACTAGTGATTCCAAAAAATTATTCCTCGGCAGGGAAGCATGCATAGGGCTTGGGATGATTTCTGATATGTTTCTGTTGGTGAAGCATCACCCTTAACCACCCTCCACACACCTGCAAATCAACACTAGCCAGCACAGATAGAAAAACAACAAATACAACACACAGTTCCACCGCAGGCCCATGCGATTGCCCACTACGCCAAAACCCACCACCCTGACCTTTTCAGACCCCCTTCCCTGTGACCAAAAATAACTGGGCACTACTTCAGCAGTGGCTCCTTGACTACTGTGACTCCAGTACCTTCAACATTTGCAAACACTTACGCACAGCCCACCAATGTGCCTCATGGTTAATCCTGATGCCATCCCGGTCGCCCACCACACCCCCATACCTTTGCCACTAAACTGACAAGTGGACATCAAAGCTGTCCTGGATTAAGACGTAACCATAGATAATTTAGAACCAGTACCAGTTGGGGACTCATCACACCATCGGGAAGGTATTGCTACAAAACGGATCTACAAGGCTACATCGCCTGTGGCGAGCGTTTCTGATGGTGTTTTGATGACTCGTTTCAGACATCCCAAATAAAAGAAATGTATCAATGATACACTCCTATGGGCAGATACTATCAAAGGCAGCTTCTTCCAGGCAGTCTACTGGCTCAACACATGTGGTAACAATGGTATAACCCTCAACCCCGAGAAGACCTTCCAATACGGCTTCCACATAATCCACATACCAGGCGTTAAACACCAAGCCGCAAATGCACTAGCACGCCACCCTTCCGGAAGCCACAACCATAGTGCCTTGCCTATTTCTGACGACATTGCCACCATGAGCATCACCTACCATAGTCCTTGAGAAGCAACTATTATCCACCGCCATCAAATCCAGCCACTCATTGGCAATGACATAGGATGGCATCAAAACAGCGACAGCAAGTGACACAACTATGGAGAGCCTTATCGCAACCATCACAGGCGATTTTGCCAAATTTTGCCACCAACTCCAACCCAACCTACAGGGGGTTGCCAAGGGAAAAGAACCCCCTTCAAAAATGGCTTACTTGGTTTATGACTATGAATAAGAATGTTAAAAAAACGTGTGTTCTTGTACTTACATGGGTACCTGTGTGTAAGTACAAACAATAATTGCAATTCTTACTCAAATGCTTGAAAAACTTGTGCATTTGGTTAGTTTTCAAAATAAATTCAAAATGGTGGTTTTAAATTGGGAAGCTTGCTAATGTAGTTGAATTATTTCTTCAGCACTTTTCTCTGTATTAATTGTTTATAAACGACAAGGTGGGATGTGTCAATAAATATATGCAAATTATTACTTTCATGCAGAAATTTTTTTGCAGCTTTTTCCTCAACCATGAGGTAGATTTTTACTTAACCATGAGGTAGATTTTTACTTACAAAACCAAACGTTGATGATTGCTTGTTTCAAGACCCAGATTTTTTTGTTAAAACAGTATTTTGATTACTCTATGTCTACGTCAGGTACTGATACATCACACGCTAGGCCAACCAACTGACTAAAACATAAAGTAAGTGTGGCCTTGGAGTTAACTTTGCCGATAATAGAATCACCTGCCTAAATGAATCGCATTTTAGTGACGCATTCTTTTAAAGACACCATTGTGTACGTGAAATAATTACAATACCTATTATGCTACAATGTGCTTTCACATTTCGACCCACATTACTGAGTAATTTTTAAATATTTAAACATATTTTTTTGGCAAAGACTTTAATAATATTGCTGAATTATAGGTTCAAAACTGCCATCTTTAATTTGGTTTAAAACTCATTATGCAGATCTGTTAATAAATATTTAAGTAAGAATTGCAATTGATGCTTGTTTTTACACACAGGTACCTATGAAGTATAAAAACACGACTTTTGTTAACATTCTCCTTATAGTCATTATAAACCAGGTAAGCCATTTTTGAAGGGGGCTCCTTTTTTGGCAACCCCCTTTACAAGGATTTTACCAATATTGCAAGCAACTATCATCTACTCCATTAAAAGTAAATTAAAAACACTTTCATTTGAAATGTTCCTGTCTTGGGGCCTTCGTGGGTCAAATGCTTTCCTCAAAGTTTGGTCCATAACAAGGTCTTTGTCAGTACACTTTCTTAACTTCTTATCCTGTCGAAAAGTAGGGTTTCGTAACTGGCTAGGTGCTACCTCCCTTCTAGTACCTCTGTTCCAGCCTTGTAGGATACTTGTGCATGCAGGAGAAACAAAATTTTTATTATAGGCATAGTTAACCTTATAAAGAATAGCAATTACATGATTGCAAACTTCTCCAGTGTCAGCTATACAAGTGCACCATGAAGTTATGTTGGGGCTATTCTAGCCCTTTACACAAATCCATACCTTATGTCAGTCTTTTCTAATTCTTTGAGAGGAACACACATTGCCCTTCAGAAATATCAAGGTGAGATCATTGGGGCAACTGGCTACAAAAACTGTGTCAACAAAACCACTGATACAGTAGGAATAGGCTTTCTCATCTTTATACTTACCTAAATAGTCAACATCCACAGCTTTGACTTTTAAAATATAACTAAATAAATTATCATCATCGAGTTATGGCCAATCTGCCACGCTGTCTTTCCACATGTCGTCTGGCAAACTGTTTGGATCACTTGATATCTTATTTATTTCAAGCCATTTATTATACTCCTTTTTTATGTTTTCTGAAATTTGCTTCTGTGTGAATTTCTTAGGTGCACTCGATTCATACACTCCAAACACTTGAGCTACTAACTCAACTTTTGGAGCACTTTGCATTAAGCCACAAAATCTCAAATAATCTTTCAGGGTGGTGAGTGTCCAGTTAAGGAAATCTTCATAACTGAGACTCTCATCAGACTGTTCGGTACCCATACTCGTTATGACGAACAGGAAAACGTTCTCTTCAACTTTTAAAAATCACTGTTTCAATACTTGCTGGCTGTTGATTTAAATTATATTCTGTCCACATGTAAGAGAAAACCCAGTATTTGATTAGAAATTAATGATCATTCCCATATTTTTTTTAAGAAATTGAAGAATATATGCAAACGAATTTTTCTCACTCCTATGTGGAAATTATATGGGCCATGCCATTGGCCATTTCTGTCGGAAATATTTGATAAGAAGACCTGTACGTTGTTGTCCGAATATTCAAATGGCGAATATTCAGTATCGTCGCCATAGAATGCGATGTTGTCTGGATCATCATCTGCTTCACCTCGTGCAAGCAGATTGCGTGGATTTGCCATGCCATTCAACCAAAATCTAGTTTGGTGACAATGGATGTCATTGTGACAACACATCCACTCTTTAATGCCTCATAAAAATACACAGTGTAGACAGAATAGAGATGATCAGGATGTCTAGCAAACCAGATTGCTCAAAAGCATAGAATTTGTGGTAAAATAAATGGCAGACACATCTTGCCGTGGTCTTTCAATGTGCTGATTTCTTCGTGATAAACCATCAATGGGGCTTCTGCAACCTTCTCCTGTACAAACTCAGCAAAATGGGTTTCTTGGATCTACTCTATTTAAACCTTCTGATTCTTCTCATTGGAATGGTGTAACCAAGTGCTTGGAAGTGACCCCTCAGGTATGATTCACCGGTTGTACAACCATGATGTGCTATGTAACTTGTGATATCATCGATTTTCTCATCGGTGACGCTAGAAAAATGAGTCAAGTTTTGCAAGCCATATGGTTGCACTCAATCCATGATTATCCACCGAGAGACACGAAACATTTTTGCGATTTTTTGCGAAGTAAATCCAATTCCTCGCAAATCTTCCAGTGTCTGCAATGGAATAAACACAGTGAGTCTTCCTGCTCCTTCGTGGTTCTGGTTCTGCAGTTGTTATGGCAGAAGAGATTCGAGTTTGGCAGGATGTACTGTTTCCAAAGTACCTAAAAAATTGAGCAATTCAACAAAAATGGTACGCAAACATTCTAGTAGATGCAAGTCCATCTCATCTGCAAACACTTGCAATATTTGAACAGGCAATATTGCGGTTCATTCAAGCAAATCTAGGTGGCTTAAAATATTTGACCTATATTCGTTATTATCATTCAGTACTTTGCTTTCCACAAATAATTCCGTTCTTGCTATAACGCTAACCAAAAATGGTTTGATTTCGAAATAGACAGTTTTTTCCTGAAAAAAACTAGCTATTTGCCTGACCTCACTTTTTATTGCAGATTTCTATGAAATCAGCCACGGAGATTTCAAATCCGCGATGTGCCAAAAAAATTAGGACCGGAAGTTGCGTGTTTTGTGACATCATCAAAGATATATAAATAGCTATTTAAAAGGCAAAAGAAGCTCATATGTGAGGTCAAAATGACCTAAACAACTCCATTTATGTACGAAAACAATGTGGGTAATTATTTCAAATCCAAAGCTAGTCACAAACAATTATAGAGGAGGTCACGTGTTCTGTGACGTCACTATTTGTAAAACTGTCTTGAAATTGTCCTGGGGCCGGTTGTTCGAAGCCTGTTTAGCGTAAACAGTGGATAAGTCCAAAATATTTAAGTTAACTGTTTAACAAGTGATGTAAGAGTGTTATTTAATTTTCAGTAAATATGAAGTTGTTAGCATAATCATTCTATTAAGGTTCAAAACATTTAGTTTGGTTGTTGAATGAATCTATAAACTTGGTTTCTATTTTGAGCTTAACCACCGTTTAAGCTAAACGGGCTTCGAACAACCGGCCCCTGATGTGTTTGGAAAATAAGTGAAATAATTTAAAATATAAAATGGACGACGGACTCTATATCAGGATTATTTCAAAAACCTTGACTGTGTCACCTGTTCTGTACGTGACGCCATCAAATTTCTTAAACTTCATTTTAAACTGCAAACTATTCTTTACCTATTCAATTGAAAGTAATCGCCATTATTGATTAAGTGATACGTATTTGGTAATGTGAAGCTTGGTATACTGAACTTTAAGGGAGCCATTCATCTTCAGCAGTTTCAGACTCAGCACTACTTCCAAGAAATATATATTCCATGTCATTGTGCATATCATCATCACTGCTTTCATTACCTTTGTCTTCCTCATTGTGTCGAGATTGTTTGGGCACAGGTTCGCCAAAGTCGTCCTCTGTATCAGTGTCATCATAGTATATCATAGATCTTCGAGCCTGTGGTTGTTGGTCACCTAAAACAGGATATTTATACTACAGGGTGTATAAAAAAAAACAGAGCCCATCTTTTGTGTCAAATTATTTCTAAATCACTGAAGCTTATAGCACAATTTTGGACTTGCTTTAAACCACGTTCTTTTCTGTTTCGAACAAGCCGTAATTCGTATTTTTACTCCCAGTAACGTATGTGGTATGACAAATTTAGTAAAAGCTATAGATTTGAGATGCCCTCCAATTATGCAAATTCACTATATGTCTTTCATGGTCGCCAGTAAAATTTTTAACTTTTTAGCTTATTACATAAATGGTATTTCTGTTAAACTTAATAAAACTTGTTATAAAGCTTTACAGAAGATAACGGACCATTAACGTGCAATACGAACGGATAGTTCAAGCCTGTATCGACTTCTGAATATTGACATTATGCAATTTCGACATTATGCAATTTCGACAACATTGTGCATGCGCGGATAAACAAAACGCTAGTTTCGATCATTATTTTGGCATAAATCTAAGGTTTTTGTTAAAGTAAACGGTCCGTTATCTTCTGTAAAGCTTTATAACAAGTTTTATTAAGTTTAACAGAAATACCATTTATGTAATAAGCGAAAAAATTAAAAATTTAACTGGCGACATAGTGAATTTGCATAATTGGAGGGCATCTGAAATCTATCGCTTTTACTAAATTTGTCATAGCACATACGTTACTGGGAGTAAAAATACGAATTACGGCTTGTTCGAAAGAGAAAAAACCGTGGTTTAAAACAAGTCAAAAATTGTGCTATAAGCTCAGTAATTTAGAAATAATTGGACACAAAAAATGGGCTCAGTTTTTTTTTATACACCCTGTATATAAGGGAAAATAGTAAGAATTGCACAATTAAAAATTGCTTTCTCCATAAAAATGTAGTGCATATCAAACATGTGTCATATTATACTGAGAACCAAACAGGAATGACACGCTTGGTTTCAGCATTATATGTCCATCCATAGTCTTCAAAAGCAATAGTCTATGACTCTCTTGTTAAAATTCAACCAACAGTATAGTTGATGGTGAATTCGATAAATTGCCTGGCAAAGAAAATCAGGGTCTGGTGGAATTGACTCGGGCGACTTGGTTTTCAGTGTCTTGTACAGTTTCACTCTCGTTTCCACCAGCGTTTCATTCTTTTTTCCCATTATATAACATCGTTTGCACAAATTTTTACACATTGCTGTACACTTCATCTTCATTATCTTCCTCATTAGATGGTCACGGGTTGTGTCCAAAACCTTCAAGCACTGACAAGCTACTACTTTGCTTCATCAGTTTCTTGATTAATCTTACTTTTCCCGTACCGAAAAATGAAGGCATGGTGTCATGTATCGTCGGCAGCTTTGTGGCGATCTCTTTGCCCAAGTAGTTTTCTACTTTATCAATGTCAACATACTTGTCATAGTCAATCTTCATATACCATTTGTGTGCTGGTTTATGTAAACAAAATGTGTAGACCAGGAGAATTAATACGTCCATATCCTTCGCAAAGACCACAACATTTGTATCTTGAAGACATGCATGAACGATTAATTGAGTGTCTGCCTCTTCATGATTACATTTAAAGATTGACCTTGCTTCTTCGTCTTTTGTAATTCTCCACATCTCTTCTTTTTTGGTAAATATAAGAGGAACAGAAAGTTGCTTTTTCCCATCTTCAGTCTTGAAGAAATTCGCAGCCATTTTGATCAAATCTATTTTGTTCTTGATGTTATGGAAAAATGCCAACTGCTCTTTACCTTTTAGCATTTCTTGGTCAAAACCTTGGACATGAACTCTTCGGCTCTCCTCTCCACTCTTGCTTTTCGCACTCTCCTGATAATAGGTATCGCTAATAGCTTCAATATCAATACGACTTAAGTCACCCCGTTGAGTCACCAACTTCAGTAAATGTACTAACCATTCTCAACATGTCGATTTTGGTTTGGTGGATCTCATAGTTGCCATTCCGTCAATCAACCATCTCGCATTTTGTGGGCACTGATGCATCACCGCTTCTGATTGCTCCATGATAAAATTGCGAAGTATGTATTTTAGTGCTGGTCACAAAGTTCCTTCAGGCGTTGCAATAGCAAGAGGGACAGAAGTAAGTGGATAATGCATGGCTTCTTCGATATCAATGTACTTGCTCAGGATGTCTCTAAAAGCGTGGCTATCTTCTTTAAGAACTGAAACTTTTCTTAGCTGCTCGGCATGTTTTGAAAGACCTGTCTGCAGTTTCAATTTCTTAATCGGTTGAAAGAAATCAACAGTTTGTTTCACTAAACAATCTTCTACAAACTGCTTATACTTTTTACTTCCGACATCAGGAGCTCGCAATATGTCGGTGACTACCTGATGATCTAAACTCTGCCAGTGGTTATGTGTCGAGCTGCTCCTGAGCCAAATGGGTCAAACTGATAATCTTCAAGCTGACTGGTGTGTCATACATGAAGTTCTTTTGAACTTGCTGTGGATTCTTTGTGAACGGCAGAGGTACACAGGTTGATGTTCTTCTTAAACTCTGTTTTTACTCGAGCATGGATGTGTGATGTCTTGACCCAAGTATTTACAGTGGTGATATTGGTGCTGTAACCCAATCGAAAAGGACCAGCAGTACCCTTTGTCTCTTCGTTGTAGATCTCTGTGATCAAGTCTGAAATGGTGAACTGCTGAAAATGGATTGCTGAAAACTTTTCACCCGATAAGCTGCCTCCAAAGCCTCTCTCGCTTAACTCTGTAAATGCTGGATCGTGATGCATTTCGAGCACACCTAATTTCACATGTTGGAATGACATATACCTTGCATAATTAATGTGATCAAATGTGAAACACAAACTGAGCATTACTCTTTCTGCTTGCTGGTGTCGGCTGAGAACTTTTTTTCTAACAGCAGACACAAGTGCAAGAAGTAGAGAAACATCCTTTAAATATGAGATTGTCATGCAGGATTCTGTGCCATCTTCTACTTGTATAATCCATTGAAAAAGTAATTCCAGAGCAGGACAAGCCATGACATCCTCCATCACTTCTAGACTTGGTGCAGGACTTGGGTTGGTGGACTAGGAGCGAGAGGCTTTGGAGGCAGCTTATTGGGTGAAAAGTTTTCAGGGATCCACTTTCAGCAATTCACCATTTCAGACTTGATCACAGAGATCTACAACGGAGAGACAAAGCTGCTGTAACTTCTTTTTTAGGTTTGGATCAGTTTCGCTAAAACCTGATGTAATCTTCTCCGCTCTAAACTGGACAAGGGCATTGAATGACTCTGTGTAATCTCATATTGCGATAATAATGTCTGCCATCGAATGCATTTTCGGATGATCTGGATGCTATGGCCCCAGCATTAATTCACCATGACTTGTATCCTTTACATGCATGTCATTTGTACATGATACGCTGCAGAACTCTTAACTGGTGAAACCCGCTCATTAAAATTATTACGTCCTCGTAATCTTCAGGATATTTCCAAATAATGTGACCACGTTTTGCATAAACTTGCTCATCAGCATGTGTGTAAATATGGCCAATCTCAAGCTCTTTTAAAATATCACACAGATAGTCAAGAAAATCCTTACAAACTTTATAATCAGAGCTTCTGGAATAACAGGTAAATACTCAAGTAATGCTTTTCCATGCTACACTGTCGTGATTTCTTTATTAAAAGGAGTCCAGGAACCTATATTGTGGCCAGTTTCGTCATTTGTAGTTACCGAAACTGCGCTAGCCAGTGACCACACTACATCTCTCTTGAAACACCAGTCAAGCAAGTCGTGCTCTTTGTTGTCACTGTTATCAGGAAATGAAGGTGGTTCTTTCAATTTACCAATGTAAAATTCTGGAACAGGTGTTACCTCATCTTCATCGTCAATTAGATCAAGACTTTCAAGGCTAATTTTGCTTGGTCGTGGCGGAACTTTGCCTAAGAACAAAAAAGTGATTTAATTTAAAAATTAAGAAAAAATTTAATTTTCTGTAGAAATTACATAAAATGAATCTTCCACTTAACAACTGTTATAACGTTACCCGGAAGTAACGGCTGAAATAGTGTGCAACTACTGTCATGTGTAGTGCCTTTGCCACTCATCGTCTCTTGCCTTCCATCATTATTGTCAATGGTAGCGTGAGTTGCTATCCCTTTAGCCATCATCTTAGACTTGCGTGTGTCTGCAGAAATCATTCTTGCCCATGCAATATTTTGTAATCTGACATTGTTGTATGAAATAGTGTTATTGAGTTTATGCAATATTGACAACACTTCCTTGCTACTTGTTAAGCGGTGCACCGTCAGTCCAGCTACAGTCTGCTTAGCTGCCCTCTCTTTCGTCAAAAAAGACTCCCAGTCTGAAGCCATTGACCAAACTTTTGTGGCTATTGGTCGTGATCTTGTTATGGCATACCCATACTCGTTCACTTCGTATGACGGATTTATCAAAACATAGATAAAATTATAGATTTCTTTAAGTGGACCCCTGTCTAACATCTCTATCAGTTCATCTGGTGTGCAAGGCCACTTCTTTTCTGCTTCTACTCTGCTTTCGATTTTGCATTTCAGCATGGTGGCAAAAGCCTTTATTAGGTCACTGTCTCTCAATCCATGAACTCACAAGGGTTAATATCTGCACCATGTACAATTACGTGACGACCAGTTGGAAAGAATCCTAGGTCATTGTTGAATTCTTGAATAAGTTTTCTTTTCAACGACCGTGTATCTGACAACAAAGGTTCACAGTTCTCTTCAAAAAAATAAATTTTGGTAATCTTTGAGAATTCATTTAGCAGGTAGGCATTTTTCTGGTTAACAATTTTTATTCTTACATCGATAAAAAAACTTTCGTTGTATGTCATTTACATTATCTTCAAGCAGTTTGGTTTGTTGTTCCATTTTGCTTGTTGGTGCTAATGGGAACTTTATATAACAAGATTGATGGTAGTTAACATCTATTGCATATATATCATGGCAAGGTCCACTTTCAAGCAACAGCAGTCTGTTTGCAGCTGAATTAAAACAGTGCTCGGTATCTTTTACGAACATTTCCCGCCTTTCCTGCAAACGCTTACAAGCTTTTTCATCAGTACACCTTCCAAGACCACCTGCGTTGTAGGGCTTGTCGTCAGAAGCTCTGTGTAAATTACAAATGAAGCAAAGTCACTTGTGCTTCAGGTGCTCACTTGTTGACCTGCGATTTATAGCGCTAGTTTCCGATTTACTTGCTGAAGTAGCTTCTTCAATGTGCATTCACCTTCCAAATCTATTATGCTGTATCTGTTAGTAAACGTTTCAATCTTAGTACGTGAAGCATGAGCAGTCCTGAAGGCGCTGTTTGAATATTTAATTTTCTTGAAAACTTGGGTAATTCGAGTGGAATATGGATTTTCAACCACAAAAGAGCTTGCTCTTTGAGCGATGGCCAACCCTTGTCTGTAAAGTTAGTTTGCTTCGCACCATTTGCTATTGACGTATCACACAGTAAACAGTTTTTATTCAAGGTGTCGAGCGAAAGAAACGGCTGATTCAATGTCATTAGTCACACTGTTTTCTTGAATAGAAGAAAAATTATCATATATACATAATACATAATTATGTCTATAAATAAGACATCTATAAATAATCCTCACCTGTCGTATTGATATCGAAGGTAATGCGAATTTCTCCACTCTATGTCACTTAGTTTGCAGTATATTTTGGAAATTGGAAACTACAAATGATTTTATTATATTATTATATTATATTGCTTCAATAATGCTCTCTTGGTCTTATTAATAGCTTCGTTGTTTCTCGCAATGTTGTTATTTCAAAATGCTATTTATAGTTACGCTTGTATGTTGTTACAATGACATTTGATGAACGTGATTATAATTGTCTTAAAAATTCCTAACTTGTCGTTTCTAAAATCACAAATTGATTTCTAATAATTTAAACATAAACTAGAAACTTATGCCGGATCTGTGAGAAAATAAAAGTATTCCGACGTGTTCAACCAGAAATTTGATGCCGATTTTACTTTTTACGGATTATGGTCGAAGTTTTTGAGGGAATTCTGTCGTCGATTTCATATGTCAAATTATTTGCTATTTTTGTGAAACATAAGAGCTTTTAGAAAGTTTTACAAATAATAACACCACAGAACACGTGACCTCCTCTATAATTGTTTGTGTCTAGCTTTGGATTTGAAATAATTACCCACGTTGTTTTCATACATATATCGAGTTGTTTAGGTCATTTTGACCTTACATATGAGTTTCTTTTGCCTTTTAACTCTTTCCTGGTCTGTGGCAAATGTTTAGAACTTTTGTGCATCGCTGTGATTGGTCAATTTTACGATTTCTGAATCGACAAAGAAACATGAACGACAAAGTGAACGTGTAACACTTGTGTCTATTTATAACAATATTTTTCGACTCTACCACAATTAATACATGGTTTATTAAGCTTATCGGAAGAAAAGATCTTCAAAGTTACACCCATATCGATTTAAGCGAAATACGTACGTTATTTAATGCATAAAATGTCGATATTGAAGCAGCAATTTGTAATTCTTCGTGGCGCCACTGACATCAGTTGGCAACATGAAGTTGTGTATTACAATACTTTTTTCATCTTAGACGTCGTTTTTATGTCTGAATTTCTATCCTATTCGGTGGATACCTTTTTGAAGACTATTGACTGTTAACTATATGGACTACAGTGGCTGGAGTTGAACAAAATAGGTACAAAACGAACAATGGGTGTGTTAAACATTTGCCACAGACCGGTCTTTCTGTGGCAGAAAGACATTATAAATTACAAATAATAACACCACAGAACACGTGACCTCCTCTATAATTGTTTGTGTCTAGCTTTGGATTTGAAATAATTACCCACGTTGTTTTCATACATATATCGAGTTGTTTAGGTCATTTTGACCTTACATATGAGTTTCTTTTGCCTTTTAACTCTTTCCTGGTCTGTGGCAAATGTTTAGAACTTTTGTGCTTCACTGTGATTGGTCAATTTTACGAATTCTGAAATCGACAAAGAAACACGAACGACAAAGTGAACTTGTAACACTTGTCTCTATTTATAACAATATTGTTCGACTCTACCACAATTAATATATGGTTTATTAAGCTTATCGGGCGAAAATTAAGATCTTCAAAGTTACACCCATATCGATTTAAGCGAAATATGTACGTTATTTAATGCATAAAATGTCGATATTGAAGCAGCAATTTGTAATTCTTCGTGGCGCCACTGACATCAGTTGGCAACATGAAGTTGTGTATTACAATACTTTTTTCATCTTAGACGTCGTTTTTATGTCTGAATTTCTATCCTATTCGGTGGACACCTTTTTGAAGACTATTGACTGTTAACTATATGGACTACAGTGGCTGGAGTTGAACAAAATAGGTACAAAACGAACAATGGGTGTGTTAAACATTTGCCACAGACCGGTCTTTCTGTGGCAGACTGTTGCAATGTTTCTATAATACTGACTAGCAAACAAAATGGCCAATTTCAGTTCTTGTCAACAGTAGTTACAAGGATGGCTGTAACCTGATACCAACTTAATGAAAAAGCTTTAGAATTTGCAGGGTGTTAGAATGATAAATAAGCTTTCATTTTTTGTCTAAAATAATACATATAGTTTTATAATCAATAAGATTGGGATGTGGAAAACTTTAACCGGTCTAATTTCTGAAGAATTTTGTTCTGTAATTAGGACTATGAATATTTAAAAGCTTGAAGAAGTATAAATTTTGATATTTCACTTATTTTTTTTTTGGGTATGTGTTTCACAAATTACTTCAAAAGCCAGGATTTAAAATCTTAAAGCAAACCGATTTGTATTAGTCAAAAAAATTGAAATTTTCTAATGAATATTTTTTACTTGTTATCTAGTGAATTTGTAAATAAAAAAAATAAGTTTGCCCCAACAGCAAAACTATTTCCAAAGCGAAATTTACCCTCGAGTACCCATTTTGAATGGTTGGTTTTTCATTCATTTTACTGATAAAATACCTAACATTCATGTACTGTAAAACGAAAACTAAACAAGTAGGAATTTGGGAGGAGATTTCCTGTGAAATATTATATTGTTGACCTTTTGGCCTTCATGTTTGTCAGCACTGACATGACTTCCTTGCTTGTGGCTTACTGCCTGGCAAAGAGCCAGCCTCCTTTATTTAAAAAGCTATTTAATACAACAAAAAGACATGCGAACATGGAAATTGTTTTTATTGATGCCATTCATTAAAACAAGCTCGCTCTCTACCAAGATTTACATTACATTGCGCGCACTTATAAACACTTTCAAACGTTCTTCCTGTCGCTCGCTTTCTTCCAGCTTTAGAACACACCACACACGCTCGTTTTTGCTCTGAAGACTTTACCAAGCTATGGCCCTTGACATTTCTACCCACTGGAAGGTTGTTTTTCGGCTACTCGGAGCACAAGAAATCTTTTTGTAGCCGTTATAAGTCGAAATAAGTTGCCTTGCCAAAGCAAGACGGAAATCTAAATGTTTTAGGCGATGGCGTCGATCTGTCTGCAAGTTTTGCAAAATAAAACTGTTTACAATCGAAGTATTTACGAAAAACCAAGGCAAATATTTCCACTATTTTTTAGATTGAGCTCCTACTGGGTAGTAGCTCCTATACTGGTCGTTTACGTCAACGCCGTTCATAAATTTACTGTAAAAAGAAATGACGGCAGGTTTTAGACGCAAATTTTCTGGAACGGCTTGTCTTTTATCTGTGCGCTTGTCCAAAGGGCCGAAAAGTTCAGGCTGAGGATCGACATTGGTTGATAAAATCGTAACTAAACGCTTGTCCTGCCATGTCAAACAAACTAAATTTTCATTTTGTCGTGTTCGAATTTCACCGCATTTAAGTTTTATGTTTTAAATCGGCTGGAAAAAGTTTCCTATTATGGCGTGAGGTTGAGCATGCGTAAGTTTTGTTTTCAAGCAAATGTTGAAGTAAAGAAACTGAGGAAAAATAGTTATCGAAATAGAAATGGCGGTAAGCATTGTAGTAGGGTTTTCCCAGGAAATCAACAACTTTGAAACCAAGACAATGCGCCCTTTCCGCATTGTTTTTATCAGCATTTTGTTGTTTACCTAAGTAAACTTGAAAGCGCGGCATGAAATATGTTTCAAAATCGGCTAACATCCAAACTTTAATACCAAATTTGTTCGGTTTTTTAGGCATATATTGCTTGAAAGATAAACGACCATTAAATTTAATCAAACCTTCATCGATCAAAAGATTTTTCCAGGCACATAAACATTTTGAAAAGCATTTTCGAGCTTTGAAATAAGGGGCCGAATTTTTGTAAGTTTATCCGTAGGGTTTTCTTGCCGCGGGTCCGAAATATGAAAATACCTGTTTAAAATCCAAAAACATTTCAAAGGAATTGTCGTTTTGAAGCCAGCATTTCCTAAAAACAAATCTGAATCCCAATAAAGGGAGATTTTTGGTAGTTGGTTTATTCCCATCAAAATGTTGAGGCCAAAAAATGAACACATTTCATTGCGGTCGGTTGTAAAATTTTGATGATTGAATTTTGCACGCGCATATAAAATGGTAGCATGCACAACAAGGTCGAAAAACTGATCGCCGAAAAACAAATCGAAAAAGTCTTTGGGGGAAGCATCTAAACCCAACCCATGTCGTGGACCAAAGTCGGCAGTAAAATCTTCAACACTAACACTACCTAAATTATCTTTCCATTCAAACTATGGCTACTTATCTCGCTTCCACTTTCGCTCACACCATCGCTGTCGAGTTCTTGAACTTTGATGTCCGAAAAACCGTGAAAATCCTCTCCTTCGTCGTCTGAATTGCCCGCTATGTCTTGCGACGAAACCGCCGATGCTCCTGCTGCAATTGGCCGTGTTTCCTCTACCGTTTTGTCCAGGAAAAACCCATCAAAATCACTTTCGTCCTCACTACTCTC
This sequence comes from Muricea muricata, assembly GCA_963855995.1. Classification (NCBI taxonomy): domain Eukaryota; kingdom Metazoa; phylum Cnidaria; class Anthozoa; order Malacalcyonacea; family Plexauridae; genus Muricea; species Muricea muricata. The sequence continues at coordinate 51,889,090 of OY979716.1, read as the reverse complement.
GAACATAAGAAGCGCTTCAGCCATATTCAGAAACTTTTCACAAAAAAAAATCTAAAACGCTTGTAACTTGGACAATATAAACAGTACAAGCTTGCTCGAGGTCTCATTTGAAAGAGCGGAAACGGGTGTTTATATAGGTGCCCGTTGCTAGGCAATACAAAATGCATTTTTCTCGCTATTGGCCAATGAAATTGACGTGTCGTTCAGGGCGCATTGCCACTAAATAGCTACTTATGTATCTTTGATGATGTCACAAAACATGTCACTTCTGGTTCAATTTTTTTTGGCCCACCCCGGATTTGGAATCTCTGTGGCTGATTTCATGGAAATCTGCAATAAAAAGTGAGGTTAGGCAAATAGCTAGTTTTTTCAGAAAAAACCCTGTCTAAAATTGCTATTGCTACATATGGGCCTGACATACTGAAGCCGAGTACTGGGCAAACTGAGGCGAGACTTTTTAGTGCGTTAACTCATCTAAACTAGCCACCAAAACATGATTGCATTATGATGACCGAAGAAGAAGGTTGGATAACTTACGGGCTCGAGGCAATAGAAAATCTACTTCAGCAAAACATTTGCATCATTATTTACTTCCGATCTTAAAGTGGCAAGATAGGCTAAAGAGGTTGTTTCAGTTATTGTAGTATTTGTGGTAGGGGATGGTGTTGCTGTTTTTGTCATTGTCATCTGTTTTTTCTCTACTGATTGAGGCTTTAATATTCGTTTAAATTCTGACACGTTGCATGTTTTGTGTCCACCTTTCTTCGTGCTGTGACTTCTGAATGTGTCCTGTTTGTTACTACATATTGTATTTGTTAATGTTTGTAGACAGTTTGTTCTGTTTGTCTTGTCGAAATAGCACATAAGTCACCGATCGTGATACTTCGTCTAACATTTTTCATGTTATTGCAGTTCTGTGCCGGTTGACAACGTTTTTCTTCGCTAGTGCTGGAAGTTTTCCTCTCACTGTTGGATTGAACATGAGTCCAGCTGGTGGTACATTCATAGAACTGTGTGGTGCAGTTTGATATTCTAAGAGAAATCTGCTTAACTCTTGTTTCCATGGTCTCTTTTTAACATGAGCCGTCTTTAAAGCCTATGAAGTAAAAAAATCACTACTCTTTTTTAACTTCGAATGTATATTTACTCGACACTCCAGTATTTCCATGCAACAACGAAGTTCTCTTTCGCTTGAGAGATATACGTCACTACATCGTCCACACTTGCACCTATATTATATTGTAGAAATAAGTTGGCTAGTAAGAACATTGATATTTCAATAAATGGTACAATCACGACACTTACCATGACTCAACTGGAATTTCCTTCTCTTTTCCACTGCTAGCAAGTGGTTCATTGGTATATGGTTCAACAAAGGAAGACTTTTAGAACATTGCTTTCGCTAGAGCTATTTCAATCTTTCAAGGAAGAACTTGAAGCTGAAACACAATCACTTTCCTGTGATGTTGCCATGTTTTAGTATGGTTTATAATGCATTTGTGTGTCGCCATGTCCCCCATTTGCATATGTCATAGTCACATCACATTAAACTCGTACCGAGTTCTCAAGAAAAATTACTAAAAATTCGAACTTTAGGCCCTATCTCAATCTTTGCTACCTAGCTATCATTTAAGCCCAAATAATTGAATATGATTTTTTGAGTTCATAGACGCTTTAAAGCTTTGTCTAGCAGTTCTGCAAGTCTCTACACCTCTGCATTGTCTTGTGGCCATTTGGGCATGGAAAACCTAGCTTTTATTCCCAGAGCTTTGAGGTAGAGTTTGCATTCTACACTGTTAAATGGTGGCCCATTGCCACCTTCGATAGTAGTAGGAATACCATGTCGAGCAAACATCTGGTGCTGTTTAGGGATAATTGTCTATGTTTTCATAGAACAAACAATTTCTACCTCAGGATACCGAGAATAGTGATCTACAACCTTGTACCCTGGGTCATTGCTCTTGGGGAGCAAAGACCCTGGTTGGGGCTGGTCACATGCCACACTCAAAGTATATTGCCTTGGGGTGTGGGGAAAGTATCAAATCACATGCTTCCGTATTATTCTCTTTTTCGCCGTTCGTCATGTTGGACTACATTGCGTTTTTATCTTGCTTGGAGTTTGCGGTTTTAAATAGTTTGTACCAAGAAACTATCCTAAAACCGAAGCAAGTTCTCTGTCTTGAAAGCACGTATCTTGAAAAGGATTTGATCCGTGTCTTGCCAACAGGATATAGGAAATCTCTGATTTTTCATCTACTGCCAAGGTTGTTGGTCTCTCAGTGGAGATCAAAAGGTTGTTGTTTGGCAACAGTTGATTCTATTGTCATTGTTGTGTCCCATTAATTTGTTGATGAGTGACTAAATATCACAGCTTGGCTTACAGCACCTTTCATAATTACACAGCCACGACAAATTTGACGCCAGTCTGAGACATGTGTTTTGGCTGCCGTCAATCAAAATTACGATAACTTTTTGTGACACCTCCTGATGCTTTGCTGGCTCTGCCAATTTCTTTATACATTTAGTTGGCTCCTATTGCCTTGATTAACTTCTTCATTTCACAGTTCCTGTTTTCTGGGAACAAGTTAATCTCCATATTTTTGTCCTCACCACCATTCCAATTAACTGTAGCAGCCCATGTACACCGGTCGGCCTTAACAATACTTGGGCACTGCTAGATGTTGATCAGCATCTCAATCACAAACTCACTGAAGCCAACTGTAGAGAAGAAATGGACCAATAGTTGCTTGCAAGTGGCGGTAAAATACTCACCATTGCCTGTTGGAACAGCCTCTTTCACGTCAGCAAGAATAAGGTATGACCTTAGCATGTTGATGCCGTAACACCAAACACCGTCCATTGGTATTGACGAGTCGTCTTTGTTGTCAGCTGGAAAAACATACTCATCCAAGAACTTACCCAAAGTGCTATTGATGTAATCTTCATGATACTCTTCATTAAGTATGTTAACACTATATGAGCACCGTTTGCTGTTGGTTTGTGCTTTACATCATCCATTTGGAAAAATTCCATCAGAGCTTCAACAGCATAGCACTTACCAACACTGACAAACAGTTGCTCACAGTTCTCATAGGTGCTTCACATCAACAGTAACATTCCTCTGAATAAGCTTCTCGCAAAAAAACCAGAGAGTGCCTTTCTCTCTTCCCGAGTTTTTATAAAGCTTCTTAAATGCAGTCTAAACAAAAGAAACCAATGTTCTTATCACCTTAAGAACAATATTACCAGACACTGAACCATATTAACCAGCATCTGTGACATTGCAGTCAACAATCCTGTTGTGCTGAGAGGCAAGGGTTCAAACCTGGTTGGACATTCACTCAAGGTCTTAAATTGAGGATAATATATTGACATATGTAAATGACTAAATTGTAAGACTTTCTCATCTCCTATAACTATATCTAGGGAATACCCTGTGGGAGAAATCTACTCTTTTTGGAGTGATGATACTGAATAACTAAGAGTAAATAGGGATGTGAACTGGGAAGCATTGCCTCTCATTCAGAAACTAAACAAAATCCTGTACTCATGTATAAAGTAACATAAACATCTTTTTGTTGTAGTTGTCTGATATTGGTGAAAGAGAAATAATGAGCATAGCACAAAGTGTATTTTCACAACCAGCTTGTAAATGGCATCTTTTGATCTCCAAAGCAAGGTATCTTCACACCAGACAGTGGATCATTCTCATAGGGTGTAAGTGGAACATGTAAGGCAGATTGATCTGGCCTGGAACTGGTGGCAATTGGGGGTGTGGGACCATCATTCACAACAGGGCTGGATGAACAAAGTCCAGCAGCAGCATAGATCTCGTGTGCCCATTGTTCTAGCTGATCCAAAACATTGACAATTTCTGCATACTTCTCATCTTTCATGAGGACTGGCATTGTCACTACTTCTGACTTCATTTTCATTTTTGTGGCTTTACAGCATTCTGTTGCTTCAAGCTATGCAGCGATGACCTCCTTGGTTGGAGATCAAAATCTATAGCAGTAGCTAATGCTATTGTAATTGTAGTGTCACAAATGCTTTAATGAGCGATCAAATATCTCGTCTAAGAATGAGTGGAACCCAAGCCTCGGTTATCAGTGTGAAAGATTTGAGAGGGGACAGCAATGAGAGGACAATGAAACATGTTTGAGGAAATTATTGTTGACGTCCTTAGATTACAAACAGGATAGTTTTGTTAAGCCACAGCACCTATGTTGTAGTGTCTGTGAGTAAATGTCTTATGTGCTTACAGCATTTAATGAAAAAGCTGTAGGTTGTATTAGAACCCTTGTATTGTTGAAAACACCACTTATTAATTTTCTGTCAGTGCAACAAAGTATAAGTGCAACTATTTAATCTATAATAAATTATGTACTGTTACTACCACCATAAATAAGAAATGGAAACTGTGTGCTAATTATCATACATATGACTTATGAATCACGATTTAGGGTTGGATTGGGATTTGTGTTTGCACTTTGGGTTCAGATTAAAAATAGGATTTAGTTGAAAATTATGATACAAAACGTCTAAAAATAGAAACAACCACTAAAACCCACGTGGTCTTTGTTTTGTATCAGTCATCTGGAAAAATTCCAGCAATCAGTTGTTCACAGTCCTCATAGTGTTTGACATCAACCGTAACATTTCTTCGGTTAAGCTTTTCCTTGAAAAAAAGTGGAGAATCCCTCTCTCGCCCTGAGTTTTTGTTCAATTTCTTGAACACAGTCTGAACAAATGAAAACAAATGAAGCATGGTAAGTGCTAAAGCTCAAAAAAGATGACTGTTAGAAATTGTTGTACTTCTTACTACTACTTGGAAGTTATTTCATGATTGCATCCAATATTTCAACATAAATACAATTTAATATATGCATTTTGTTTCCTTAGGGGTTTTTTTTTGGGGGGGGGGGGCAACTGAAGAAGTAATTAAAGCTATCCTGTTTCTTTCAAAATCACAATGCTGTTACTGTACATGATGATATGGAGTTAACTGAGAATAGTTTTGTAATGATTTAAAAACAACCCTGGATGGATCCATTCACACATGACAGGTGTATAGTTGTTGATCAACCTAGAATGCATCATGACTGATAACCCCAGGTATGGAATACATTTCAAAATATTGAAAAATAGAATTGTCTATACAGTCAAATACCACACTTGGCACCAGGGGAAGGGGGACACACCCAGTAAATCTATCTCTGATTAAAAAGTACCTTAGTTAACGACCTTATTGCTACCACAAATGAAACATTTTATTTCTGTGATGTTTGTTTTTTATTGTCAAACAGTCAAATACAACTTTGCAAGAGAACATGAAGCATTTGCATTCTGTACCTTTGCTAAAGAAAAATATTGCAAGTGTTAGCAGAAGCATTACCTTAGCTTACAAGATTTCATTACAGTGTGTGGGGAAAATTTAACATCAAAGACCACACAATATACAGTACAGACCACAATCATGACTGAGATGATAGCATTGTATCAACTATAAAAACAAATTATATATTTCATATGCATTAGTCTATACCATTAAAAAACTTCTCTTGGTGTGCCAATCAACAATGCAGAATGGATAAATATGGTCCAGCCCTCAGATCCTTTGCTCCAGCAAACCGTACATGGGTCAGTTGATCACCATAACATGGCACTTTTACACGTCGCAATGGATCACTCTTAGAAGCAGCTGGTGGTACATGTGCAGCCGGTTGGTCAGGTTCAGAGGTGGTTCCAATTACATTCTGGGTCTGGTGAACACAATCCAGCAGCAGAATAGATGTCTTCTGTCCATTTTTTAGCTGGTCCAGTACATCCACAACTTCTGCATACTTCTTTTCATCCTTCATGATGATAGGCATTGTCAGAGCTTCCAACATTTTCCCCATTTCACCTGCACACATACAATTGGTGCTGCCAGTTATGTATGATTTGAACATTTCAAAACCAGGTAAATGTTCAAACAAGATTTTGGCAACAAGAGTGTTCTATACTGGTTTCAAATTGCCTCCAATCCCAGTCAATTGATATCCACCAGCTGATGGATGTTGCAGTCTTTAAGCTCTTGCTGTGGACCAGAATCGGGCAATCCTGGATCAGAAAAAAAGAAGAAATACAATACTTGTTGTCACAGTATGAACGCTCTTGTTTTGGACATCCTGTTTTGGACATCCTGTCTCAGTTCATGTGCTTTCTCATCCCATAGTACAGTAATTTTAGAAGATTTTTTTTAGGTCGGGGAAAAATAGTAAAAAGTTAAAATTTACGTTGTGCAATCCTTCAACTATTCTGAAAAACATACTAAAAGTCCTTTTGTATCCCCCTTGAGGTTTTGCCATTATTACGCCAGGAACATGCACTACTTTTAGAAGGAAAATTTTGACAGATTACACGAATTTTGTTGTTTTTTTGCATTTGAAAAGTGGAAGCACCCATATGGAAGCACCGACATTTATAATCGTCTGTAGTGTTTACAATGCAATCTCTTTCATATTAGTTTTCTTTGAGCAAGAAAGTATGTAAGAATATTTGTACTTATTTTCATGAAAGCAATTTACATTCAATGGTACTTTTAACAAAAAAGCAAATTGTAAAGCAAAATTGTTGAAATTATGTGTTAACATCCGTCTGCATGCAAGTTTTGAATATAATTCTATGTCGATGAAAATTGTCGCGGACTTTGAAGTGTTTTAAGTAAGACATAGCCAGAAATCAAGGGCATGCAATTAGCACTGACGAATCGCCATCATTTATAAATTCAATTTGCCATGGTTTTTATAAGTTTCTGCCCAAACCGTTTTCTACCCAACCGCTCAAATTTCGTATCCCGAACATTCCAAATGTTTCTTAAATCTTCACTGATATCCCATGTTTCATCTTTATGCACCATGCATCAATATGTATGTATTGAATGACGTGTGCACAGTACTGTTTCTGCTATTATTGTTTTCCACGTTGATTTATATGAACTTTCTCATGCGCAAAGCACAACTTATAAAGATACTTAGAGACTACTGTATTACTGCTATTTTGAATTAGTAAATATGATCGTTTCTGCACATATCTAACACTTGTAATGTCCTAGATTTCTGGCTATAGATAAGTCAAAATTTTCTTGCAAATCCAGACAAATGTTTTGAGAATACATAGGGCACACAGTACTGGTCTGTTATTTGTATGTTGCAAATTATGGTTCTTTCTAATTTTGCAAATATACACTATGTTGCATCAATTAATTTTCTCATTTTTCATTCATATATCATAAACAGGACATTTTCAATATTCTTCATATCCAAGACTGATAATTAATAAAAGAGTACCAAAATATATGGTGTCACAATGAATCAGGTGACCATTTGCTTTTTGTGCGATGAAGTTTTGGTTCCGGATGAAAATGTTACTGTCACAAGAGGAATCGACACCATTCGTAAAAGCAGTGAACAACGAGGGGATGAAATCGCAAAAAGATTGCATGGCCTTTCATCAATCGATGTGCACATTATATGTCGTAAAAACTATACCCATCAATCCAGCATTAAGGTCGTGCTTCAACCCTCTCCAAAAAAACAAAAAACCCTTAGATCTTCAATGATCCAATTTAACTTCAAACAGCACTGCTTATTTTGTGGCGATGACTGTGATATGACAATAGAAACAAAAAAGCCTGTAGCCAGGCGGAAAAGTATACACGAAGTACGAACAATGACCTGTAAAAGCACGATTGCTAATGCAGCAAGTGAACGTGGTGACGAATGGGGACAACTCGTACTTTCGCGCGTTCAATCCGTGATAGACTTAGTTGCTGCTGAAGCCAGGTACCACGGCAACTGTTACGCAAATTTCTTGAAATTGCCATCGAAATGTAAACCAGGCTGCCCACAAAACGACGATTCGGCAGAGGCATACGAAAAGCTATTCTCATACTTGAGTGAAAATGATGAATGCCAATACTCGGTTAATGAGTTGCTTCATAAACTTGCTGAATATCTTCCACAATCTATGCAACTACGTTCTGAGAAGACATTGAAGAAAAAGCTTGAAGAGCATTTTGAGGATAATGTAATAATTGCGAGAACACGATGAAAAACACCAGTCGTTTGTTTTAAAGACACTGGGTTCAAGATTCTCAACAACGCTTGGTATGAAGAACGACTACTGAACTCGGCAGAAGAACGTTTGTGTATCGTAAAGACTGCCGCTGCAATTATATGAGAAGATATTTGCTTGAAAGCTTTTGACACTACTGTGTATACAACCTCTGAAACATCATTTGATGATATATCTATTGTTCCAGAAACCTTGAGAACTTTCACAGACGCTGTAATTAATAAAGCCAAGAAAGGCAATACGGCTGGAAAGACAAGAAGATGTACAGTTATCAATCATCCCATAATTTCAGCTACTAGACCCAGGTCTTTTCTGTCAATGATCCAGGTTGGACTTTCCGTGTACATACATAGACATTTAGCATCTCGGCATTTGGTAGACATACTATCCAGTATGGGTGTCTGCACATCATACACTGAAGCAAGGCGGTATGAAGCCTCCGCAATGCTTGGACCGCAGCAAGGAGTCAGTGATGAATCATTCAAGCAATTCATATTTGACAATGCCGACTTTAATATACGGACCATAGATGGATATGGTACATTCCATTCCATGGGTGGGGTTATGTGTGTTACACCAGCTTGAGGAGTTAAGTTACAATCTGAAATAGATCGCCTAAAAAAGTGTCCACCAGCAGAAAAATTAGCAAAAGTGAATGAAGTGAAATTACAGAGATATAGTCCACAAAACACAAAAGGTATGGATGACATTGTGGTGATAAACCCAGCCAAAATCCGTAACCTTGAATCAACCAGTTCAGTCTACAGTTTCCTTGACTATTTATGGATGAGTGGTTCATGGCTCGCACCACCTAAAAATCCAAATTGGAGTGGATATATGGAATTAGCAACCAAAGGCAACACCAATGCAGTTGACAAGATGCTGAATGGACATGCTTATGCTCGAGCATTACGAGCGCATTTTTTGACACAGCTTGCGTTGATAATCATCATTTTGCGCAAAGCGGAAATTGATGATTTAACTATCGAACAGATTGCTTGTCTTCACGAATCGGTAATGGCAACTGTACTTCTCCTGTAGATGCCTATAAAAGTCTGGCCCTTATTCGTCTGGTAGACAAGATTGAGGCAGTTATGGATTCTGCCAGTAATGAAAGTCGAACAGCAGCATTGTGGACACAATATATAAATCAGATTATGCTAATGCATGATTTCATACGTGCCGAAAGATGTGGTGATTGGAAACTTCACCTTTCAACCATCCGGAAAATGCTTCCATATTTCCTTGCATCAGCCCACTTAGCATATGCAAAGTGTACTCACTTATATCTCCAACAGATGTCAACATTAGAAGACAAGATGTTGCCAAATGAATTTCAAGCTTTTACCTCTAAAGGTTACTTCACAGTCAGACGAACAGACAAAATGTGGGCAGGAGTATGGACAGACATGACAATAGAGCAGGTATTAATGCGAGCTATGAAGACGTCAGGAGGTCTGACTAGAGGTCGTGGGATGACAGAGAGTGTTGTCAGTCATTGGGTTTTGGGTATGCCTGGTTGTACTGAAATCACTCAACACTTCGAAGCATTTTGTGCTGTGACCTTTACCACTAGTGAACAGCATGTCGAACTTGGAATGTCTCGTCAAGTGCGCGATAAAAGAGATGTTGATACCCTTCTTCAGTGGCTTATGGTTCACAGTCCCATGACATCAAGTAAGGAATTGATCTCAATAGCGACTGGTGTAGTGGCTGACAAGACAATAAATTGTGATTCTGCTGTTAAAGTTGGAACAGAAGCTCTGCAGAAAATATTGGGGAAGAAGTTTGGCAACCTCCAAATGCACCGAAAAGACAGAGTTCTTCCACTGTCCTGCATTAACAACTCGGTAAAAGTTCGTGAAGAGGTCATTCCTGTAAATACTATGCAGTTGTTCAACAGAATTGTTTGTGTATCAAATCTGACGAAGACTTCGCCTCTTGCCTAGAGTATGAACTAGCTCCCAGCCATTATCACTCTTTCATGAGATATCTATGAGAAAAACTCAGAAGTCGGTCATGTATGATGTCATAGAGTCTGTAGCTGATAGTCAACAGACATACCCTGAAGGTAGTACAATTGTCTTGGACGGCGGATACTTATTGAGACGAGTCCTATGGCCGCAACATGGCTCATACAGCGACGTATACTCATATGTGACCTATATCCAAAAGCACTATGGAGCACATAACGTCGTTATTGTGTTTGATGGTTATAGTGGCACCGCTCCGACCACAAAGGGTGCAGAGCAAAATTGACGAGCAATGAAAGCACAGTCGACGGAGATAATGTTCACGAATGACATGGCTATTACTGTCCATCAAGAAAGGTTTTTGACAAATGGCAAGAATAAAGCCCGGCTCATTCAAAGTCTAACATGACATCTCATGCACGCCGAGATAGAAGTGAAACATGCAGTAGCAAATGCAGATGCGTTAATTGTGCGAACTGCAATTGATTTGTCAACCAACAACAACGTTATCATTGTTGGAACTGATGTTGACTTGCTAATTTTGTTAATACAGTTGTCAAAGGAAGACAACCAACTCTATCTGTACAAACAAGGAGCTGGAAAATGTCCAGATAAAGTATTTTCGATCAGAAACATTCGAGATCATTTGTCAGAAGTATCTAGCTTGTTGCTCTTTCTGCATGCCATGACAGGTTGTGACACTACCTCAGCCCTTTACAGACAAGGCAAGAAGAAAGCGTTCAACCTACTACAGAAAAACGAGAAATTACGGCAGGACATGGTCAATGTGTTTTACAATCCAACGTCTTTCCCAGATTTTGTGTCATCCGCGGGACAACAGTTCCTCCTAGCCTTGTATGGTGCTCCCAAGTCAACATCATCTCTGAATGACCACAGGCACAATCGGTTCATGAAAGCAGTGGCTAACTGCCCTGTTCAAAACCAGATGCAGCAGCAAAGGAACATTCATTCAGAGTTTATCACCAAGTGCAACAGTGGTTAGGAGTGGACCTGCCAACAACACAATGGGGCTGGCAATTGAGAAATGGAAACCTACAACCAGTTCTCACTTGCCAAGCACCTGCACCTGAAAAACTGTTAAATTTGATTTCTTGCAATTGCAAGAGTGGCTGTGAACGATTGTGTGGCTGCAAGAAAGCAGGTCTGATTTGTACAGTTTTGTGTGGCCATTGTCACGGAAATGGCTGCAGCAACTCTGATTCACCAGTTGTGTGTGAATCAGAAATGGACGAAGAGCATAACGTTGATGAAAATAGAGAAGGCGCATATTTTCCCTCCGATTCGCAGTTGTTGGAGGACGAAGCAGTTGATTTCAATATGTCGGATGAAGAAATTTCAATAGACGATGAATCTGATGAATTTCCATGAAAATACACGGAAAAGAAAATGCAAAACATAATCAAATATATTGAACAGTGTACGGTCTGTCGAGTAGTACTAATTTAACAACTTTTATATAAACGTTGGGTAAAACTCGTGCCCTGGATTCTTATGTAACATGTTTTGATAATGTTGAATTTCAGTTTCACATTCAAAATTCCAGTTGACCGTGATAGAAATGATTAAATCGTTTAGAAATGCAAATTAACACATTAAGTTATTTACCTATTTGTTTTAAAATTTCAATGCATTAGATTTGCTTCGTGCCATTTTTTTTCAGACTTTCATAATTAGAATGCAGTATGGTTAAGATTATATGCGAGCATCTTTCTATTAATGTCAATTGTTACTGAGTGTGAGGTAACTTTGAATAATGTTATTTAGGTATTACATCATAGTATTGCTGTTAAGTCTAAATCAATAAAATAAAATTACTATAGATACTAAAAACATCTCCACTTTTGAACTAAATTTAAGTTATGGTGTTAGGACGGCATAACGGCAGAAGCTCCAGCTGGATAAATGGGGACTTTTAGTATATTGTCAAGGTCATTAAAAAGAATGCATACCCTAATTTTCAACTTTTTGCTATTTTTTTCTGACCTCTTCTATTCTGACTGAACTACCAATCGATATTGTCAAGCACACACAAATTTATAGCCAGACTTCACCAATGCAGCAGCACGATCAATGAAATGTTTGCTGATGTTTTCAAGAATCAGTATTTCATTTTTGGTTCAAGACACCTGACATACCTATGTAAACGAGTAACCAACTGAAAAATTGCCTACCCTGCATTACTATTAATGATTAATTTAACCTACAAGACACAAGTGTTACCCAATACTGTGGCTAAACTGTCCGACATTGGGTTTCTTTCTTAGGGGTTGATTTTGGCCCTTTGATTAATTGTTTAATCCGTGAGAATGACTTACATTGACAGATGCTTAACCTTCTATCAGCAAGATAGAATTGATTCGTTGAATTCTGCTTAATTCATGCAATCGCAAGGACATCATGATGATGCCATAAATTAAACAGATAGCAGGGTTCTTCTTTTCTGGATAAATGTAGTTTTCCAAAAGAGCAGACAGATTGATGTTCGTAACCGGGCACATGGTACCCAACTCTTTCAACACCTCTGACATCCCGCTGCCAGCAGATATTCCAATCATAGTCTGTCTTAGGACAGATGGTTCACTCCTTCTTGCAACCTCTGAGCTCTTTGTTTGCCTTATCCAGTACCTGGCCAGTCTTAAAGTAAGAATATCATTAAAGCATCTATCGGAATTAATAGCACTTCAGTCAGAGCAGTTCTAAAGCAGTTTCTTTCACGCGAAAGAGCAAAAGAACGTCTGTTTTCTCAGGCTATCATACCATCATAATTTTAGGGTCGAAATCGCTTTTACAGGTCTATTAAAGGTTGAAATTTGATGCGGTGACCATGCAAATTCAGTATATTGTCCATATTGTATTTAAACTGTGGAATAAAAGGACACACAATCAACAAACCATTATGTATATGGCACAATGAATCATTCATGATATAACAACTCATTATGGTGCAGAATATTCCAAAAGGAAAAATAGCATTCAAATTAATCTATCGGTAAACGCAAATATTCAAAAGTACTTACAATCATTGTGACTGCAGTAGGACTATTAGATTGTTCACCAAAGTTGATGCTGTGTCGTGGTGAATTTCCACTTGAACAAACTATAGCAGGTGGTTTTGGGACAGACAGCAAGAAGCTTGACACACCATTTCATGCTTACATTTCGTTGCAATAACCCTCTTCAACTGAATGGCATTGTTCAGCCTCCGTTCATATGGTGAGCATATCAAGTAAGCAAGACTATTGCTTTGTGGCAACTCACCGCCATAAATGTGCTCTGCGTTTCATAAAGTGGTCTGATTCCCATTTTGAAACAGATTTTTTCTGTGCCCATGATCAACAATGCAGTTGCAAAGTCTGCAATGTGAAATACTGCCAGTCGATTCAGGTCGTTTCTTGTAGAACTTTTTCGGCATGTCTTTGCTAGCCATTGACTCGATTAAAATGAATGGACTATTGAAATCTGACCTTATGAATATGACTCGACACTTGCAATATAATTTGATACTTCTGTTCGAAGACAGGATGTAATGCATTTTATAAAGATTTTTGAGTTCATAATTAGGCGCAATGCACAAATTTACATATAGCAAGTAGCATAAATTGTTTTTAAATTGCCCAACTTGACAAACAAGCTACTGTACCACTCCACCCATAGGCAAATTCAATTTTATTACTCACAATCTGTGTGACACGTGACCAGCCCTGACCAGGGTTTTCCTTCACAAGACGGAAAAACCTGGGTACAAGGTTGGTGGAACAGATTTGCAGAGTCTGCAATTAACAATAAAACATGGAATCCGGAAGTGGAATTCGCAAAAAGAGATAAAACATGGAATCCGAATCTGCAAATAGGTACAAACGCAGAATCTGTAAATGGGGATAAACATGGAATCTGCAACTGGGGATAAAATGCAGAATTGTGTAAAAAGGTGAAGAAGCTGATTAAAACCTAAAGGAGTGTCTACTATTCTTTTAAGGTGGTGGGATATATTTCTACCTTCAGATTAACTGTAATCTGTAATCTCTAAGTTACTGTAGTTATTAGTTAGGTTATTGTTCTGAAGGTACATATTGTTCAAAGCTTCGATAGTGTTAAAAATAGGTTAAAGTTTAACCTGGTGTTCAAGTGTCTGTATTTCTTCTACATATTTGAGTTTCTTTCAAAACTTCAGACTAAACATGATTTCAATATTTTCAAACTTTCAAACAAGCTGCTGGGAAAATTCCTTTTGGATACTTTGTTAATGAACCCAGGGTAACAGACTTTTGGACAACCGGCCCATGTAGAAACTAGGGATCTAAGTATAGTGCAAAATGTCAAAACATGGTTCTGTAGGAGTAACTGACAACATATTGAATATTTATGCATACAAATACAATCTTATTTACCTGTCAATAATCAGTATATATAGCTGATATTCTTAGTAAAAGTAACTACAAGTAAATTACAAGATAAATCATCCCATATGTTTTCACTCAAATTTCTGCGATAAACAGGAAACCATCACCAAATTAAAATCTATATCTAATTTTACTGGCGCTTGACTACCATTATTAAGAACTTACGGCATTGTTTTGATTTTAATTATGTTTCAGTTTTGTTGTTTTGATCTAATATTGCAAAAAATTGCTCTGAATAAAACGAAACCCACAAATAATTTCAAACAATTTCAGCTTCGTGATATTAAATCAGTTAATGAACTGACATTTCAATATCAATAGTTCTTTAAATATTAAGGCTTTTTATTTAAATGTCCTGACTGAGTTCTACCTCCGTCTGTCACTTCAGGTGGTTTATTTTGACAAGTCTCCGTGAGTTATAATTGCTTACTTACTATAATGTTCGAGTGTCTATCTTTACATTTCAACCTGGTCCGCCAGTGTTGCTTGACGCAACAAAATCCCAACCGAAATGTCGTATTTAAACACCATTCAATAGCCGTTCCTCTTGACGACAACACATGCTTTCCTGTCTTCATAGACGACGAAGCATCTGAAAACTGCATGAAAAAACTGGTGATACTTGGTAAGATGCATCACTTTTACATCTGTAAAGATGATCTGGTCACTTATCTACCTGAAAGATTTGAGGGAATGACAAAAGAAGAAATAGAAGCTCTTTCCCTTCAGGAATATGAACAGTTAGAGGAAAACTGCAAAAATCCTTGGAGAGCTACAACAGAATTAGCTGAGCGAGTTGATGGAGAGCCAGCTCCATCTGGATTTTTAACTTGCAATGTCACTCCAAATGAAAGGGTGAATTTCTTTGGGATAAAGGCTATCTTGAAAAATTTATTTCAAATAAGTCGGAGACAGGAAGACTGAGCATACCAGCTCACGGGTATTACGGTAAACTTGATTGTTATGGTCATATCCACTTCAAAAGAGGGGAGCTTTACCTGGAGTACCTCAAGGGCTCATGCGAAGAAGCTGGCGAACTATGCAACTTTTGTGTGAAGTGGAATGGCCCGAAAACGGACTACGTGCCAAGACCTTATCCAGATTACAATGCATCGGGGTTCCACTACTTGCCAGGAAGAAAAACTCCACTTCGAGATGAAGGAAACCTTCATGTGGTCGATGATTTCCAACCGCGAGCAGCGCTGAAGAATCTTCATCAACAAGACATTGCATTGACTTCGTCAGATGAAACGGCAGGGATTAAGGACTTTTCTGGAAAGTACATTGTCTCAGAAAATCTTGCACGAAACTACCTTCAGCACCTTGAACATCTGGAGTTGTTAAAAGAAAAACAACAGAAAGAAGAAAATCAAAGAAAGAAGCAAGAAAACAGAAAAAAATATGAAGACTATGATTGGCAAGACTTGTATCAACAGAAAAACATATCTTCACTGAGAGTGCAGGAACGTGATAAATATCTAGCATATCATAGTCTATCAAAAAGAACCCATAAAATGAAAAAGAAAGACAAACTATTGCTTGTGGAAACACATATAGCAATCACACAATTTCCTACCTTACTTAGTGATGATACAGAAGGAAATAGTGAGTTGGATGAGGATGGTGCTAATGCACACTATGACATTGTTATTTGTGAATTGGGAGCATTGCAAAGTGGAGAGCCTGAGAAATTTTGTCTTTGTAGACAACCAGAAGATGGGCAGTTCATGATATGCTGTGATAGCTGTGATAAGTGGTTTCATGGTGACTGCATAGCCATGTCTGAGGAAGAAGCAGAAAAATACATGAGTGACCTAGAGCTTAAATTTATTTGCCCTCTTTGCGTTGTGACATAAACAAAACATAACACTCTACAGTAAAGTGTACATTGAATCATAACAACGTTTTATAACAGTAACAGATGGCTAAATGTCTGGAATTTGAACAACATAAAGTCCATACAATGTTATATATAACAGATCAGGGATATTTTCAAGCACTTTAGTGTACTACTGTTTTTTTGGAAAAAAATTGAGTTTTCTGGGGGGTGTAGGATGCTAAGATATTTTGTGTTTGGGGGTCGGCACCCCTTTGAAAGTCTCTAGATCATTGGAAATAGCATCTACAGAGTCTAGTTTGGCAATCAGCTGGCTCTAGATCACACTGAGGAAGTTGATTCAGGTAGTGTACAACGGCAATTACTTATTACTGTCTAAAACACGCGTCTCAGGAAATTCGCATTTACTGCAATTACTTTCATATGTAGTGTGAAAAAATTCATTGTGGAAGAAGATTGAGTATTTACTACCGTATACTGGTAGTAGAAAAGTGCTTGAAAATATACCTGCCGATGGCTAAATGTTTGGATTTTTAACAACGTAAAACCATACGATGTTAAATAAGTGTTATATATGCATAAGTTTCTAAATTTGTCCTTACATATTTTCACAGTCTAATCTTCAACTTGTCACTGCTGCAAATATTCAGTTACCTACAAAAGCGTCAATAGCATCAATATCATGTTCCAGGCCTCGAATTTAGCGGGGGGCCACTGGCGTCGATGGCTTGCTTGTTGGCCGCCATGCCCTCGAAATAAACTGAAATCCACGGCCAGTAATGGCCTGCCCTCTTTTGACCTACATGTAGCGTAAAACCTCCTCGACGTACTAAGCTTTCCACGCTGCTAGCATAGAATTTTGATTGGCTTGGTTACACCGCACAGGATGGCTACATTACTCAGGTCTGGTGCAAACTTTGTAAAGAGCATCATACACCTGCGACGGTTGCATCTGCCGATCCTAGACAAGTTCCATGTCAATCTGAATATGTAGATGTGTATGTCACTGGTACAGCTAACGTGAAAAAGGATACTGCCAAATCTCACGCTAATTCCAAGACTCACAAGTCTTCTATCCTAAAAGTAACTCCAGTCCCACCAGAAAACCAGGAGATACAGAAACTGGTAACAAGAATGGATGAGACTACGTTTGCAGAATGTGTAGACTATTTGATTGGGCATATTTGATTGAAAAAAAAAGAAGACTCCTTTACGTCTTTCCATTATACGCAGCTATCGAAAAAAAGCACCGTGTCGACATTGGCGAGGCATACATGAATGACAAAGCGTGCAAGGTGTTTATTCAAGCAATAGGTGAAGAAATGATAGAAGAGTAACACAATCTCTTTAAGCAAGAACCTTTTTATTGTTCCGTGCTTTTTGATGGAAGTTCAGATAAAAGTCTTCTGGAACACGAGGTGTTGAGCCTTCGCCTTGTTGAGAATGGCTTGAGCCGCATGAAACTTTTGGGAGTGGTTGAGCCAAGTTCTGGAACTGGAGAGAATGTTTATAATAAAGGCATTGAAAACACGTGTAAAGACCATGGCCTACGGTTAAACAAAAGTTGCATTGCAGGCGATGCATATGGTGCAGCCGTCAACTTTGGTTGTAAAGCAGGCATTCTCACTCGCATAAAGGCTGATGTCCCATGGCTGGTCCAGATTCACTGTGTAGCTCACCGTCTGGAGCTAGCTCTTACGGATGCCTTCAAGGGTACATACTTCGATGAAATCGACGATCTTATGACGAAACTGTATTATATGTTCAAGCGATCAGCAAAGAAGTGGAAGGAGTTGAGAGCAACGGGAGAAATCCTTCAGGAGCATGTATTGAAACCAACTAGATCCCACGGTACCAGATGGATTGACCATCGACGCAGGTCCCTGAAGATTGTTGACGCAAATCTTCCATCCCTTGTCACGGTGTTAGAGGACATGGCATCAAATGAAAGGGACGATATCTCATCAGTGGATGCAGCCAAGTATAAGGGTTATGTGATGGTCTTGAAGTCTTGTAAGCTGGTTTTGTTCTTAGCATTTTATCAAGACATAGTTGATGACCTGGCTGATTTATCTACCTCCCTGCAATACGAACACTTGCTCATATCAGCACTCAGGAACAATATTCTCTCAACCTTGATGTCTCTGGAGACTAAGAGAAACAGCCAAAGTCAGTGCACTAAAAAAGCGCTGCAGCAGGCGGTGGAAGCAAACCACTGGGAATATTGTGGGAGGCAGCTGAAACATCGTTCAACTGATGTATCAGAATTGGAGAAGCAAGCCAATGCTGTGTTAGACAACATATGCAAAGCAACCGACAAGCATTTTGATTTCACGGAAGACAAAGTCCTTCAAGCAGCTACCCCGCTGGATATTAAGAACTTTACCACTGACAAAGACGCCCTTGCTACCTTTGGCAATGCTGAGATGGAAATCCTGATCGATCATTTCGAGGAGATAATGTTAACAAAGGGATGCGACACAACAAAGATTCTGGGAGAGTGGATTCGTTCTCAAGGTTGATGTTAATGACCATCACAAGAGGCTATTCAACCATGAAGTTTGGCAGATTATGCTGACACCAAAGAAGGATCGATATCCAAATGTTGGTCACATCATAAGAATTATTCTTATACTACCTGTTAGCACTGCTCATGTTGAACGTCAATTTTCCTGTATGAAACGCATCATGGGGGATTGGTATCTTGGGGTTGAAACCCCAACAATTAAGCATTTTCTGCGAATTAGCACCGAAGGTCCAGATGCAGCAGAATTTAATCCGTCAAAGGCAGTAGAAAGATGGTGGCTTTCTGGGAAACGTTCTCGGCGCCCTGAATCACATCCGTATGGACCAAGAAAGAAAGTTGGAAAGACTGTACAGAATGCAGTTGAGTCATCCACATCACCCAACAATCGATACAGCCGAATGTCAACTAACAGAATCTCAACTGACAGATTCTGAAATAGATATGCACACTCAAGATACTGATACAGATAGTGTTATTCACTATTGATATTGATAATGAAAGTGATTAAAAATGGCAGTTGCACTGCGGGAAGAAAGTTATCAACTTACGTATTGTACAATGTTCTTAGTTGGAGTTTAATTTGTAGTGACGATACACGTAAATATCCATTGTTTGGTTGGGTTCAAACGTTAAACCACTGGGAATATTGTGGGAGGCAGCTGAAACATCGTTCAACTGATGTATCAGAATTGGAGAAGCAAGCCAATGCTGTGTTAGACAACATATGCAAAGCAACCGACAAGCATTTTGATTTCACGGAAGACAAAGTCCTTCAAGCAGCTACCCCGCTGGATATTAAGAACTTTACCACTGACAAAGACGCCCTTGCTACCTTTGGCAATGCTGAGATGGAAATCCTGATCGATCATTTCGAGGAGATAATGTTAACAAAGGGATGCGACACAACAAAGATTCTGGGAGAGTGGATTCGTTCTCAAGGTTGATGTTAATGACCATCACAAGAGGCTATTCAACCATGAAGTTTGGCAGATTATGCTGACACCAAAGAAGGATCGATATCCAAATGTTGGTCACATCATAAGAATTATTCTTATACTACCTGTTAGCACTGCTCATGTTGAACGTCAATTTTCCTGTATGAAACGCATCATGGGGGATTGGTATCTTGGGGTTGAAACCCCAACAATTAAGCATTTTCTGCGAATTAGCACCGAAGGTCCAGATGCAGCAGAATTTAATCCGTCAAAGGCAGTAGAAAGATGGTGGCTTTCTGGGAAACGTTCTCGGCGCCCTGAATCACATCCGTATGGACCAAGAAAGAAAGTTGGAAAGACTGTACAGAATGCAGTTGAGTCATCCACATCACCCAACAATCGATACAGCCGAATGTCAACTAACAGAATCTCAACTGACAGATTCTGAAATAGATATGCACACTCAAGATACTGATACAGATAGTGTTATTCACTATTGATATTGATAATGAAAGTGATTAAAAATGGCAGTTGCACTGCGGGAAGAAAGTTATCAACTTACGTATTGTACAATGTTCTTAGTTGGAGTTTAATTTGTAGTGACGATACACGTAAATATCCATTGTTTGGTTGGGTTCAAACGTTATTTGAAGCATCAAAATAGCAACTGAGTAAAATTTTTAAACTGGCCTTGATGCCCTGTATACTGGCCTTCAGGCCCTGGAAAACGTAGTAACATTCAAGGCCAAACTGGCCTCCTCTTTATTTTTCCCAAATTCAAGGCCTGATGTTCGGTCGTGAAATCAAAGGTAGTGTCTGGCATAACTTGGTCATCAGCTGTATCAGCATCTTGATCACTGCTAGTGTCACTTGTATTTTCGATCACAGCTTGATTATCCATCTGATTTAACAATTTTGTTCCTAAGCTGTCTGAAACAAGATCTACTATGGTGCATTTTGCCTGGTGTGAAAAATTACCCATATTCAGTAAATGTACAGTGTGTTTTATTTAGTTGATCATTTATATAAAGAAATAAAAGAGGACCCAAATTAGATCCCTGAGGAACACCCGTAGTTATCGTTTTAATTTCGGAAATGGAGGACCCAATTTTACAGACTTGTTTCCTTTGACTAATGTACGAGATGAACCTACAAAGGGTGGTATTTTTGATACCATAAAATTCCAACTTTAATGAGAATATTGTGGTCAACAGCATCAAAAGCTTTTTTCAAATCTAAAAAGACTACACCGTTTATAAGACCTTTATCCATATTTACTAGCCATTCATTTGCGGTTTTCAACAAGGACGTCATGGTTGAATACCCTTTTCTAAACCCAGATTGATATGGGGTTAGTATTGCATTTGAGGCAAAATATTCATTCATTTGATCGAAAACAATCTTTTCGAAAATCTTAGATATTGTAGACAAAACAGATATTGGTATGTAACTGCTACACTCATCTCGACTCCTGGATTTATATATAGGCAATACTTTTGCATTTTTCTAATCACTAAGAAATATTCCTTTGGCCAAGGATAAATTAAAAATAAGATTAAGAAATGGAGTGACAACAGTTGCAGTATCTTTTAAAAGTTTACCGGATATATTATCTAACCCGAGAGCTTTGTTAGGTTTAAATTTCGATATCTTAAGAATCGTATCATTGCTTATAACAGCAAAGTGAAATTCGCAATTAACCGGCGTTAGATAATCTAAAAAAGTCTTAACTAGCATTAACAATTTGATTTGATAATTTTGCACCAACTTCTGTAAAATATTTGTTAAACTCATCAGCTATTAATTTATCATCTTGGATAAAATTACCCTGGTCATTTTTAAAGGTGGTTATCGTCGTAGTTTTTGAGCATTGGCCCTTACCACTAATGACCTAATTTATTTGTTTCCACATCTCTTTGGGATTATTTTTATTACAATAGTTAGATTTGGCTGACTTGATTAATTTATTAATACAATTGCACTGAGCTTTATATGTTTTAAAAAGACTTTTGGATTTACTTTTTACTGCTTTCTTTTTCAAATAATCCCGTTGGTTCATCTCATGCCTTATATCGTATGTTAACCATGGAGCATAGGTACTTCTAACCTTCCGAGTTTTTATACGAGCATGAACATCTGACACAGAGTTGAATATGTTTTTGAATTGTTCGCATAGTACATTTGGATCAGTTTGTTCCCAGGAAAAGTTATTTAACTCATGATAAAGATGATCGTTCATGGATTCCTTACTGTAATATTTCATGTTTCTACTGTCAACGATCTTAGGTTTATCATGAGAAAGAGAAACTTTTAAACATAAGTAGATAAGACTGTGATCACTTATACCTCAGTGGATCACACCACTGTCTTTCACCTTATCAGGACGACTTGTTGCTATAATGTCCAGCAACGTCTGTGTCAGTTATACGTGTTGCTTCTACTATCAATTGTTTCAATTGAAATAGCTTAAAAGCTTAAGGTTGTAAGTCAGAAATGGACAAATCACAGTTCAGATCCCCTGAGATAATCAATTCACTGTTTTGTTTGTCTAATTCATTAAAAAAATTCTCCAAATTGTCCATAAAATCCACTGTAGAATTTGGTGGATGATAAATCAAGGTAATGAGAAAAGGTTTCATTTTAGGTTTAGTTACCTCGACACAGACTGCCTCAATTAAAATGGGCACGAGTTGCGGCATATTTTTAACATTTAAAGCATCTTGGGCATAAATAGCAACACCACCTCCAAGCCTATTTCTATCTTTGCAATAGAGATTATACCCTTGTATATGGACCTCTGCATTATCAATAGAATTGTCTAACTTTGTTTCAGTGTTACCTAATATATCAACAGGCTTATTAATTAGGTATAATCTCAATTGATCAATATATTTAGGCAAGGAAGTAATATTTAAGTGTGCTATTTGAAAACCTTTTAGATTTTCTAATGATCCTTTATTTAATAAGTTATTATTTGTATTTATATAGCAGCTCAAATCCGAAATGTTGTAACACACGGGTCCACCTTCAAGATTCAACTGTGTGCTGCAGCTTGGGCGACGTGGGTTGCCTAGGCTAAAAATGTTTAATAGCTTCTATAATGTTTTTTGCTAATGTGAAGTCTCCAACTTTATTTAGATGAACACCAGAACGATTAAGACAATCTAGATCGATATTTTGATGCAATAAAAATCTTAAATTATTTTCTACGCATAAGGATTTTAAAAGGTTGTTTACCTCGTTAACTTTACTACCTTGGTTGTCTTTTCTATTTATTATCAAGGAAATGGTGATATTCAGATTCAGGACTCTCCTTTTGCAGCAATTTGCGTAATTCGTTGGTTTCTTTAACTATTTCATCTGGTTTCTTGTTTCTCAAATCATTTGTACCACAGTGTACAATAATATGCTTAGGCTTGGCAGACGGCCGGTATCTGTAATGCTTCATGTCTTGTAACCTTCCACCAGGAAAGCATTTTACTTGTACTTTGCTCTTAGTAGCTTTACCAATTGAGTGCTGTCGAAGATTCTTCAGCAGAGAATCACCAATTACAACGGTGGTTTTTTGGTTTGCTATGTTGGATTTCGATTTGGTACGTTCCTTGTTGCCTGCAGTATTATTTAAACTATTCGCTCATTTTGTTTCTACACTAGATCTCTTTTCGCTTTTAATATCAGTCACACTGGTTTTGTCGGGTGTTGTATTGCTGTCCAAAATCTCAGAATGTTTGCTCGAGTCTAAGCCGTTCAAAACGTAGTGCAAACTTCCATACTTTTAGCAAAAATAGCTTTGTGCATTTTTAATTTATGTATTTACCTAGTACACGCAACTCTCAAGTGGCATTTAATTAAAATTAGAACATTTCTTCTCAAAACTCTTGCTGAGGAAAATATACGTTCGCGTGACGTTTTGAATGGCTTAAACTCAGCATTTTTGGTGCTAATTTTGATTGTATATTTTTTGGTGCGGGTGCAATTTGTGTCAGATTTGCTCAATTTAATTTACGCGCTACAGCAGGTTTTATTCTTAGAGGCTGAGAAAAGAAGCATAAAATAATGTCAGACACTGCTTGCAGTGCCTTATATAATATTATTTGTATACATAATGTAAAGTAATTATAAATGATATACTTCAAAGACACTTTTACCCTCATTTGCCCCTCGCAGCAAAATGCAATGGAAAAGATGCTCTTCTTCCCTCCCCTCTCCCCCATTTGCGGCGCCTCGCACTATATTAAATGCATTGATAAATTGCCATGAATTTGTCATTTCTATGCAACCGTGTTTCCCTGTACATCCGTTTCGATAAACAGCACTGAAAGTATTTGCCATGTCGATAAAATGGCAATTTGTGTGAAAACTGCGTGTCCACGGACAAAGAATATTCTGGATTTGAGCTCACTGTGCCTTGAAGTATTCCAAAAAATCATATCCGTTCAAACACATGCATGCGCACTTAAAATCGTTTTCTATGCACTTTTCAATGTCACAGCGTACGATCCAAATTTAATATATGTGTATTAAATTTTCATGTAGCTCCACGAAAGCCTAAAATTGAACTGTCTCGCAAAGGATCTTCTTTCCACGTCAATGAAGGACAAGATTTTTCGCTGTTGTACAATGTTACGTCTTATCCAGATAGTAAAAAGATCATATGGTCAAAATCACATGATGGAGTAAAGTATGTGCGCATCGGTGGCTGTTTTGAAGACGGTTGTAAAAGTACTGTTTCAAAAATAAATATAACCAACACAAATTTTGAAATAAAGAATCTTCAATTCCCGGAGGACAACGATTTTTACTACAATTGCAACGCTAGCAACGACTATGGCAATGATTCAAAAGTCTTTCGTCTTCTGGTTTACGGTAATGCAAAGCATGTAACATATAACTTTATGCCATACATGTAGAGGTTCACGCGTTGTAAACGTGCAAAATAAAAATCGTATTTTCACTGTGGAGAAGAGGATAGCTGTTTTAATTGGCCGTACTATTTTTTGTGAAAAATTATTGTATCAGCATTTGGATTAGCTAGTACTGTACCTATACAGTTTTTCTCACTAGAGAAAATCGTATTGTCATTTTGCTGACAACATGGCCGCCATGTTGGGGAAGGCGCGAAAGGGTTTTTGGAATGAAAAACATAAAAGTAGTTATTTTCATCTGAAGATGACTGTAATTTAGTCGAAAAGTAAATCAAACAATTCAATCATGTTTACTGTTTTCGAAGTTGCTATTGTTTTCCATCTTATTAAAATACTCAGTGGTTTCCGAAATTTTCGGCCCACTGTTTAGGCCAAATAACAAAGAAATAAACGGTGTGAATCTGTTTTGAGACTTCAATATTTTTTTCGACATTCTTTGCCTCTGACAGACTTCCAGTGTCCAAATAATCTCTATATGTATGGCATAAACAAATTACTGCATGGTTGGCCGTTTGTACGATTCTTATCACGCACTTGTTATTATCTAGCTCTCATTTAAGTATGTTCCTATAAATAAGAAATCATTATTTTATAACGGTCAGTATATTAGTTGTTATGAACGCAATTTCAAACATACAAATTCACATCAATCCTTGTGGAAAAGACCTAGTACACAATGTTTGGCACTGCGAGGTGATGCTAATCAAATTATGAGTAGAGCAACATCATTCTGAGAGAGTACTGAATACATGCTGTACATGCTCCAAATGGCTTAGTAAACGTACCTTCGCATAATTTCCATTCTCGCTTATTCCATGTCCCGCACTACAAGGTTCAACATGAATATTGAAATCAACAAAGACAAACAATGCTGTACGTCCAAATAAAGTTAATTTGTAATAACTAAGATTAACCATCATGTAAAATTACACTAGAAAATGTTTGAGAGCCTTATCTAGGTTTGTTTGAGTATCTACTATAGATCTAGCAAAAAGTACTTCCCTTCGACCGATCACTTTTTCAAAATGACAATGTAATCGCAATGTGCAGATCACGCTTTTGACATCGCAACACTTTGAAAACTTTAAGCTTTAAAGACGTAGCTCTCCGTACCGAAGGCTGCCAATGCCATCTTCAGCCATCGTGCTAAGTTATATGTGGAAATAGGTGGCTCCCTATACTTATTTTACGCGAAACTGGTAACAAATTATGCCTTTCAAGGAGTGCGTGGATAATTCGTGGACAATTAAGATATTTGCGTGTGCGGGAATCTCGCGGGATCTGAGCGGGAAATTTAAGTCTAAGTTTCAAAACAAATACATAAAAATATGGCTTCGCGCTTTAAAAATAGGCTGTCAAATGACAGATTTGGAAAAATTTCCGTGGTAGATTCTGGTATTGCGAGAGAAAAACTGCAACTGAGTTTAAATTCATGGCGGGAGAAAGCAAGAATTGCAGATGACCACCACAAAAACGTCCGCGACTAATAAATACGTGAGCGGCGACGGTACATAAAAAACAACTTTGTCGCTTCTTCAAATAGTCAGTAACTTGTCTTCAAATTTTCTATAAGACTCAGAATTACCAGAAAACCCCTTGTTCTCCACAGAAACAAAACCAAATAAGGGAAAATGAGCTTCACGGTGCGAGAATTATGGATATCGACATCTTGAAAGACCACCCTCAAAAATGTCTATTAATTTTGTTTTCAAGGTAGCAGCTTCTTTTTGCAAGTTGTTCATATCAAACTTTCCACACACATTTAAATAATGACGGTTTTTTCTTTGCTTGAAAAGAAAATGTGAAATATATAATATGAACAGATTTTAAAAACAAAACAAATGCATTTTAACATTGTTATACTGAAACAAAATTGTAATTGACCACACATCAACATTTCAGCATAAATATATTGATCACAAATTCAAATTACCTGACATAATGTATTAGAGAAAGCTATATTTACAGCTATATTGCATGGGCTAAACATCTTGGATTTAAGGGCCAATGTCCTTGGCTAACATGACTGATGGAAAACAGTATGGCTTAACAAGCAAGCTCATCATTAAGTGTCAATTTTACTCCATGGATTACACAGTAGAAACTTCATCCACTCACAAGTGTGGCAAGGCTGGATCGGCAGCTGGTGATATAAATTCAAGAGCTACATTAGCTAGTTTGCATGCAGGAATTGGCGAAACGCATTTAAGCAGCATTATGTCAATCATGAATATCCCTCCAAAGGCCCGTGTTTCATTTAGAACTAGAGAACGTGAAACTGCAAAAGCAGTCGAAAGGTTGCTAGGGCTTCATGCAGTCAAATAATTACCGATGAGAAAGGTAAACTAAATGAAAATGGTGAACAACTAGATGAAAACAATTTAATGCCAGTTTCATGTTTCTAGGACATGGGGTGGCAAAAACGTGGAAAGGGATTTAATTCAAATACAGGCCAGGCAGCTGTAATGACTCAAAGTTAAGGAAAAATTTTTGATAATGCTACAAAACAACACCGATCTAAATCGGTTTTCGCAAGTTCATTATTTTCTAGCCATTTTGAATTTCTCTTCGCGTTCCCTTGCTTTTTAATTTCGAACTTCTCCTAATTTGCCAACCGATAGCAGTTCAGTTGATTTTCAAAATCAGTCCGAGATTTTGGTACACTCCTGCATTGAAGGACTTGACCTTCGCTGGGTAATTGAAGCATAGGCTGCTTTGTCGGCAAATCAACCGTCTGCGTGCTTACATTTTTGGATGAAGTCATTGGTTTAGTATTGATGGTAGACCATAACATTGCTAATTCGAGTTTAACTTTGGCCATATCGAGTGTAATATCTTTGCATTCTGTGCAAATGTTTTGACTAATTGTAGGTCTTTCGTTTCTGCTATTTAGATCTTTGACCGCTTCAGTGAGTTTGCTCGATTCGTAGGCTTTCATTTTGAATTGTAATTTTAATTGCTCGACTTCAGATTGAGATGTTCGATCTTCTCATGATCAAAGTCTACCTGTGATTTTAGAACATGAATGAATTCATCCAGGACAGATTGATTGCCAGGGTTCAGAGATGGTTCTACTTCAGAATCCCAGTCTTCATCCTCACTGAAACATTTCGCACCTTGCTTCAGTAGAAAATCTTCAAGTCTTGAAACCAAATCACTCTTGTTGCCCGACACGATTAGTCCTCTTATTGCTAGCTCTTTTTTAAGTTTAACTACCGTCAAATGTTTTACATCTTTTAAATCCATGTTGTGATATTTACTAAATTCACGGAGCTCAAAACACACGTTCGCTTAGCTATCCGCTGAGGTTATGATTTCAAGCTCTATTTGTAAATGATGTAATGAAACTCTCATTACCAGTATGGTGAAACCTTTGCCATTTCTTTTTGAGAGTGAGTCCGTTGGATTCAAAAAGTGACTGATCATGAGACTTACTTTGATCAAGAAGCTTTTCCACCTTTTTCAACAAAGAATTTAACTTATCAGCTATGGTAGCTAAGACATTTGCATCATTTGGCTTGGGAATGTAGCCCTCTTCTAGCCTCCCTCCAAGAGCTGCTAGGTTTTCTGATTGCAGAAAATGAAAAGATTTTGTCAGTTTGCTCATTTGCTTGTGAATTTCCCACTGTCTACACTTTTCCTGGATAAAATATATCCAAAATAGAGACTTGCCTGGAATGTACATGCTAGCAATGGGATAGAAAGACTTTCAAAGGTTATTGGAGAAATGCGTGTCACTATGTTTTGTGCCCAAGGGCAAATATCCATAGTCAACATCCATCCATTTTTCACGAAGATATTCAGCACTTTTATTCTTTTCTGAAAAGAGGAAGAATATCCAACATCATACTGTCTAAATGATATTTACAAAATTTAAAATAGATTTCAATTTTAAAAAATATATTTTTCGAACAGTTCGTTATTAATTTTAATCACAAGTGACAACATGTTGAAGTACTTGAAAGGTGTTAGATT
Source organism: Muricea muricata (assembly GCA_963855995.1). NCBI lineage: Eukaryota > Metazoa > Cnidaria > Anthozoa > Malacalcyonacea > Plexauridae > Muricea > Muricea muricata. Next base: position 51,860,379 of record OY979716.1, on the reverse strand, counting down.
AGAAGTGAAATAGTTATTGTACATTCAATAATCTCATTACCTTTAACTCTTGTGTCATTCAGCTTTGATGCGTAAGTTAAATTTTCTGGAGCCTGCACCAAAACTTTTATTTTGTCTCTGTTTTGCAACTCTTGTTCCGAAGTAACATCGACCCACTCGCCCCATGAATCATCAAACTTTTGAAATACAATTACCTTATCTTTTATCAAAAAATCTTGACAAATCAACTGAATAAAATTATCTAACTTCTCACTTCCAACATCTCTTGCAACTTTTCTTTCTCCATACAAAAACAACACCTGTTTCCATACGATGTTGCATACATGTATATTTTACTATTAAATGCAATTCTAGTAATAACAAATTTTTATGAATTTATAACTAAATAATTTGCATATCAACAATAAAAAAGACAAAGTTTTTTATAGAGTTGCAGCCTTTCTACAGCAAAATCAAAAATAGGTACGAATATCGTACATGTGGGTAGCCGCAAAAAGATCAGTTAAATAGGCCAGTTATTTTGAAGTTTGCGACGCTACATGTACTTCAAGTGCATTTTTTACCATTCTGATTGTCCCACTTGAAAATTTACCTTTTTTGAGGACTCCATTGTTTCCAATATTATCTGGCAAGATCTCGAAAATGGTCTATTGTGAGCGTTAAAAACCCGTGGTCACAATTTTCCAGGTTATGCTCAAACCACCTGCTAAGTAGACTTCTGTAGGTTTTATGTAACAAAGTCTACTATTGATACAAACTGAAATTAATTCCTAGATTACAATGCAACTTAATGTTCAAAACTGGTGTACCATAAGCATTTCAATAGTTAATTGCAACAAATTGCCATGCTTAATTATATGTTTCCAGTGTTGTAATCTCTCTTGCCAAAAAAGTGTACTAGCAAACATATATATTGGACACAGTTATGACAAAGTAGTTTGCACATTTGCATGGCTGTTTCCACAAAGCTAAACAAGTAAAGCAGATTTTATTAATACCATAATTAGTCACATAAAGTACAAGTATACTATGCAGACAACATATGTACCAGTACACCAAAAATAAAGAGAATGTTTTGGACATAAGTATACAGAATTGAAGAAAATAGAGAAGGAAAAAAATATAACTAAGATTCCAGGATGATGGTACACATGAAAGTATATATAAACATAAAGCCAGGATTTAATGGAAATAACAATAAGTTTTCAGACGTTTTCCAATCTTAAATTTTGATTGGTAATGGAAGCAGTGGCAGACACTGGGGGGAGGTGCAAAGGAGGGTGCAAGACCCCCCAATAATTTTTACTGAAGCTTTACTTCTAAAAAGTGGAAGCACAAGAAAGTTTTTATTTCAATAAGTGGAATCATTACTTATTATTCAGTACAATTTAGATATATAATATAACCAGATTGTGCATCAGGGCTTTGTCTTGAAGTCAGATTTGGCTCTCGAGACTTGAAGACAATTGTTGTTGGGAGAAAATACAGCCCCAAATTGATAGGCACTTATAGTATGTATTCCATATAAGGTAAGTGATTGCACAATATGCAAGAGCATATACACGACGCTGAAGAGCATATACATAACGCTCGAAAATAACAACATGGCGCATACAGAGAGAGGCTCAGCCTTACTCGCCCTTCGGGCTCGCGCTTTAGCTAAATTTGGTGAAGTATATACAGTCCCAGTGAGGGAGAATAACCCTTTTGAAATTGAGAAAAAAATATAAAAATATAAGAAAAAAAAGTATTCGTGTGTTAAGAAGAAAAAAAAGCATAAAAGAAAAACACGTAACCGGGCTCGAACCCGAAACAAACAGGGCTAAAGCGCACAGGTGTCACAATTACTGTCAGCAATCTATTTTAATGTTAAATTAATACATTAATCTTTTAAATTTTTAATAGTACATTTTTTCCCATGAACTTTAATATTTTCTGTTTAAAAATTTAACCCCCTGCATTTTTAATGTAGCATAAAACTTTACCCCCCCCCCCCAAGTCACTAATGTTGAAAAGCATACCCCCCTATCAAAACCACCACCCCCCTGTGACATAATTAATGATCAGTTCCTAATTGGTGTACATGCTATATGCTCATATATTCATGGTATCTGCATCACCATGGAAAGAAATTTTGGACATGAACCGTGGGGTTTTCAGCTGCGTGAATGGGTTGGCAGTATTCGGCATTTGTCATAATCGTATAATTTTCAAGGAGGCTGCCAGACTAACTTTAAACTAGCTTTTATTACTGTTTGAATACAACTATGCTTTACACGCTTCTGTTCTCGCTTAACTCCATGCAGTCCTACTGGCTAGTTCACATGACCATAAACTAAACGTCAATGTACTGCACTACAATGCCTATCTCATTCTACAGGATATTTTAAAGATTTACACAGGCTTTCATGCGCTGGTTTTTATGCTCGGAATGCATGGCACACGATGAAAAGGGTATTAAATAATGGGCGATTATTTAATGTGGATAGGGTGATTACAACTCGCCAGTCAAGAGATAATATGAAGGTAAGATTGTATATTTATGTGACTACCATCTACCAACTATAGTAAAAAACATATTTATACTTTAATAGCACTTATGCGGGTTTTCCCTAAAGCTATTGTCCTCACCACCAAGTCTCACTTTCATGTAAAAAGAATGTTGCGTCAATACGAGGCTTGGTGGTGAGGACAATAATGTCAGGGAAAACCTGGATAAGTGCTATTATGAATGTTTGAAGTATGTGAAATTGTAATGTGATTAATTTTAATAATACCAAGCTAAGGTTAAAGCAGTTATTGACACATTTGCAACCATTTTGTAGATATTTTGAAAATCCTACACCAGATAGAGATGTGGTTATTCATAAAGTGAGTCATTTTAGAGTAGCAGTTGCTTATGCATTGAAGGGTTCAAAAGTTTGCCAGACCTTGATGGTAGAATTCAGGCAAGATGTTTATTTCTATCTTTTTGGACATAAAGGCTATCAGCAAGGAAATTGGAGGGTACTGGAGAAAGATGATTTTTCAGAGCAATACACTTTCAGCCAAACCAGTAGGATAGCTTTTGGGACCAACATGGGCAGGGTACTATAATCCACTATCCTGTTATGGTTAGGCATTACATCTCCTGCTCCCTAAAGAGATACATTCAAAACCAAAATGAGAACATTACAGAGGCACTAAAGGCATATCAAGAAAAGTTGTCCCTAAAAATGGTAAAAGTGGTTGCTTGATAGCTTATCAACACCATTTTACACTAGTAATAACAGTTCCAGACACTCTAGTTTGTTCAACTCCACTAGCTATATATGGCATGTACTAAAACCCGAAACGTCAAAACGAAACCAGCGAAACAACCAAAATGAAATGATCGAAACGACCAAATTAAACGAAACGACCAAAACATGGCTTAAATGAAGTTGTAGTGTATGTCCATGATTGGCACGATATTTGCTAAATTTGGTGCTCAAATTCACAGAAATATGGAGGTGAACATACTTGACGCAGAGGTACATGTAAAGCATTTGATATTTTTGAGTATTAGAGCAAGTTGTCATTAAATTAAATTCTCCCATATCATATAATAGTCTCCCATATCGTTTCTGGTTAAAATAACTTCAATTATCATGGCTTACTTGTGTTTGTTATTGCATTCCCATTACAATATTGTTCCAAATATACTCTTGCGACTGTAAAAAGTTTACCATTTGGATTTAGACGATGGAATATTTGGAAAGTTCTGTTCATCATAGTTTACTTGAAATGGCTTAATCGCTAATTTGATATAATTCAATCTTATTGTGAGATGAAATATATGCTAGATCCCTATCTGGGTGAAATTACTTTAGAAATTCAGTGGTACACTTGTAATAACCCATAACACAACACTCACTGAAGCCAGAAGCCGTTGTAGCTATTGAATTACAGTATACTGTATATATTGGCTTTTATATGTAACATTTGGTATATCAATAGGGGATTTCACGGTTTTGGCAGCCATCTTGTTTGGGGGGCAAACAAACTCGGTTGCTAGGTGACCATGCATATATTTTCCCATTGAGTTGCCATGCAATTATCGACACTTTGTCTTAAAACGCGATTTTTTCACCTTCTGCCACAAGTTATAGCTTTGAAAATCGACAAGAATATTTTTTAAATCCTTAAAAGGTATAGTGTGATTTTTTAATTTAATTCGAATGTAATTTTGTAAGTTTTTTTACGCTCCATAAGTGAAGTGCGACCGGGAATTTGATCGCGCTAATAAATGCTCACGCTATAAAAAACGCATATTTTATTTGTGCTAAAATATATTTTTCAAATGCTTATGAAGCTGTTTTGTACTCACAATAAAACTTTTATGATGCTTGTGTAGTGTCATGATTCGAACTGACTTACTTCTGCATATTTTTAGCATAATGAGCAGTTCTAAAAGCACCACCACTCTGAAGACGGATGACAGTGAGAAATTGTATGATAATTTCCTTCAAATGAGTCTTGGTGAATTACAAGATTATTTGTCAGAAAATTAAGCATACCTGGCAGAAAGAGCGAATTAGTCGCTAGAGCTTTTGCTGCATGTGAACAGGGTGCCCCAATTACTATCTCTGATAATAAATTAAAAAAAACTTAGAGATGAATATAATGAAAGAATCTCAGCCCTGGATATTGATCCTATGGTAGTGTCCCCAGATCTGTGGATGATATACAGGGTGTATAAAAAAAAATCGAACAGATTTTAAATCGCTCTCAATTTTGCAAAAAAGCTTTTGGTATCAATTTTTTTACACATGCAGATGACTTGGGTATTTGTGATGTAGAACAATAAAAAAATTTTCATGAACTCAAATTTTGTAAGGGGTTAATTTTTCCAATAAACTAGAAACGGCTTGCACATGAAATTTGAATGCTTAAACATAACTTTGAGTTGATAGGTGGAAACTGTGTTAGGCGTTCTTTTCCTGTTCAAAATTTCAGAAAAATTGGTTAAGTGTAAGCCCTTCAAAATATCGCACAAACTTTCATTTTATTATAATAATTGGTCTTGTGCGTTATTAATTTATGCTTTTTTCCTAATTTGCATATTGCCCTTTTGTTTTTTGCTCCCTAGAGACATTTAATTAAATTTAGAACGTTTCGTGAGAAAAATATTTTGTATGGAACATTTTGTTAATTTATAATTTACAATTTCTACATATTGTTCAACATTTACACGCAACTTTCTGTTTAATTACAGACATTCAGGAGTAAGTTCCCAAGCATATTAGCCCTCAACATGTCCTCCATTACGCTGTGAACAAACACGCACCCTCCGAAGCATGTCAAAAACAGCACGTCGAACGAGTGCTCTATCTTGGCGAAGGGTATCAATTTCGTGCCGAATTCGTTGCTCTAACTCTTAGAGATTTGCAAGAGGTGTTTGATAAACCTTGCTCTTCAAATAGCCCCAGAGAAAGAAGTCAAGTGAAGTAAGGTCTGGCGATCTAGGTGGCCATTCCACAGCATGATTCAATACAATAACGCGATCTCCAAATAACTCCGCTAGACGATCTGTGATGAATCTTCTTCTATGCGGAGGTGCACATCCTGTGCCCACCAAATTTGTCGAAACTGATTGTTTCTTTGACCACAATAACGTCGCAGTTGTCTCAATGCTGGGACTATCTCTTCGTCTATTATATTCAAATAATCCTCCCCATCAATACTTTGTCTAAAGAAAAACAGACCAATAATGGTCCCGCTTCCCATTAAACCAACCCACACTGTCAGTTAATGCCGATCATCGTTTCACACATATTCGAAATCTAAAGGATGCTCTCCTTGTGCACAATATTCTCGAATATTGTGCGTATTTACAGATGCATTTAGCGAAATCCCGATTCATCACCAATGATCAAATCATCGAGAAAACGCTCGTTCTTGTCAAGAAGCCACTGACAAAACCTGAATCGTCGGGGAAGATCACCAGGAAAAAGTTGATGCCGTCTTATCATTTGATAAGGGTGAAAATGTAAATCTAGGCGAGTTATTCGATTGAACGTAGCAGACGACAAGCCAAGGCCATTTCGAGGACAGCTAATTCATATTTCGGGAGCCTCACCACGCGCTTCTTTGATTGCATTGCACACCACTTCAATATTTTCCGCACTTCTTGCAATTCTGTTACGACCAGATCGTCCCTCGTTTAGATTTAAGTGATAGCATATTTTCGCACATTGTTGTAAACTGTTCCACGAGAAGGACAACGTGCGTTCGGATAGACTTCTCTAAATCTTTGAATAACCCTGTAAACGTTATTATTATTACGATAGAACTCAGCAACAATAAAAGCTCTCTGTTGTGGAGTGAATTGTGGTCTAACCATTTTGAAATGTTTCCGAAAAATAACGAATCAATTGTTTCATAGCGAGAACTTTTAAAATTCCCTACAGAAATTTTTCTTACAAAACGTTCTAAATATAATTAAATGTCTCTAGGGAGCAAAAATGAAATGGCAATATGCAAATTAGGAAAAAAGAATAAATTAACAACACATATAGGCTAATTATTATAAATGAAAGTTGCATGATATGCTGAAGGGCTTACAATTAACCAATTTTTCTGAAATTTTAAACAGGAAAAGAATGCCTAACAAATTTTTCACCCACCAACTCAATATTATGTTTAAGCATTCAAATTTCGTGCATAAGCCATTTTTAATTTATTCGAAAAAACAACCCCCCTTGTTTACAAAGTCTGAGTTCAGGAAATTTTTTTCATTGTTCTACATCACAAGTACCCAAGTAATCTGCATATGTAAAAAAACTTGATACCAAAAGCTTTTTTGCAAAATTGTGAGCGATTTAAAATCTGCTCAATTTTTTTTTTGATACACCCTGTATAACAACCTGGCCACCTCTTGATTTCAGAAAAATATTTGCCTACATTCTTTCAAAAAAGGAGTTATGTTTATGTTGGCAAGTATAAACTATGCAAGGGGTACTCTTACTTTGCTAGTGGTTTTGTTGGCACTATTTTCTCCTACAGCAGTGCAGAATTTATTATTTTAAGTGCAAAGTAATGCCAAGCCAAAAAGTTCGTGATCAGGCACATGATGTTTGGGTTGGAGTTTAGAAATTAGATAGTACAATATATGTAGCGTGGTGCAGTTGTACAGCTGGCCATTCACAGAGTTGTAATCATATCATGGCTCTTTTGTACAAACTTGAGCATGCTGTTACAAAAGTCTATACTGACCCTTCATGCAGATCAATTTCTTGTATGTGGAACAACCAAACCCATGGCGAGGTTCAACCCAGAAAAATAAGGGAATTAAATTTTCTGGAACACCCGAAGTGACATTGAAAAGGACACTCCCAAACGAGAACTCTCTTCGGCATTGAAACAAGCTTTTGATCCAAGACGACCATGTGACAGAGTTGCTACAAAGCAGTCCCAAGTTGAGTTTCTAAATCACTGGAAGCAGATCAATAATAGATCTGTAATTTTTAAGGCATTTCTAATGGATGTTAATGAAGACAATCTACCACCTTCATTAGTTGAGGCAGCAACTCTTTATGCCCAGGAGCATGAAAATAAAGAAGAGCCAGAATACATTACAGATTTGTTGGAATTGTTACATTACACTCAGGAGCAATGTGACATCATTGAGAAAGTATCCAGGGGCCAAGGTTATTCTACCAATTAGCATGAACAAAGAAAGGGGCGCATTACAGCATCAGTGTTTCTGATGTTCACACAAAGGTGCAAACAATACTTGCAGGACGAAAACGTATGAGTAAAGCCAAACCACTTACTGCATGCATTTTGGGTCACCAGCCTCCTCTTGATCACCTACCAGCTATAAAGTGAGGTCAAATTCATGAAAAGGATGCAAAAGGTGCATTCCTTAAAAGTGAGTTCGGCTAGCACAAAAAGCTCAGGATGTTAACTGCTGCTCTGTTTGTCAAATATGATCTGCCTTACATTGGTGCAAGCCCTGATGCTGTTTGCTGTTTTGAGTGTTGCACAAAATTTGTTGTTGAATGCAAATGCCCTTACATCATAAGGGATAAACAAATTAAAGATGCGTGGAAAGAAAGACTTTTTGAAGTTAGAGAATAGTACCTTGGCACTTAACCCTTCCCACAAATATTACACACAGTTACAGGGGCATATGGCTTTGGTTGGGTGTTTGCATGGCTATTTTGTTGTGTGGACATCAAATGGCCCACCATTCATTCAAAAAATGTTTGACCCTAACTTTCGGAAAACAGTTATGGAAAACTTGGTTTTCTTTTTCAAAGGTTATCTTGTTAAAGTTCTCTTGAATATTGAAACTATAACATATTGCCAAAGTGTAACAAACTTAGCTTAGAACCTGGAGAATTTGAAAAACCAAGTCAGAATAGTGTGCAGTGTGACATTTGTGAAAAATGGTATCACTGGGGGTGTGAAAGTTTTGAAGATGAGAGTAGTGCAGATTCTTGGGTTTGTTCATCTTGTAGAAGCAGTCTACTTTAATTAGCCATATACCCCTAACAATGTACTGGCCAGTATGTAACTGACATTTGTATATAATCAATAATATGCCAATTAAAAACATCAAAAGTCTTTATTCACATAATGGTGGTAACAAATTGCACAATGCACAGCAAACTTTAAGTATATCATTAGTAAGAGGAACACATTTTATACGCATCACATTGCTAAGAATATTAAAGTACTTTAAATGTCCAATTGCCTGTTCAACATAAATGGGTACATTAGCCATCTTAGATGTTTCAGCAACATCTTGACGAAGCATTTGCTGATCTCTTGCTGCACTAGGGAGAATAGCTAACGATGCTTGATACATAGCTAATCATCTTGGATTTTAAAACCTCTGTCTGCCATAATTTGATCAAAAGGTTCTACCATACTCAAAAACTTACTATCTGTTACTATAAATTTGTCAGATGCTCTACCACCATAACATTCAGAAATGAATGAGATTAATCCATTAGGTGTTATACCAATCAAAAACTTAAAGGTGCAATGGTGCTTATAGTCAGACCAGCAGGCTGCCTGAACTTCTAAACTTAAAGGTGTTTCGATGAAAACTTTAGAACAATCAATGATGCACTGTACCTTTGAATATTTTGTTTGAAAACATGTTGGTAGTGCTTTTTTTATTTGATCCCTTGACGGCCATTTTATCAGCCATGACAATTCAGTGCTCATTAATTTTATCCAAGTGCAGAATATACAGCTTACGAAACTTTCAGAAATCTTGAAAGGAAAGGCTAAATCACCAACACATAAGCCAAGACGAAGCCTCATCATAACTAGCAGGAGTTCCTGTTCCATGTTCAGCTTTCGTGGAGGTCCTCTCTTACTGACAAAGGAAGACATGGTTGCATCCATACTCTCATATCTACCTGATTTTTAAGTACTGGTTTGTTTGTCACCTTTCCAATAGTTCATTTTGGCTGCTTTTGAATGGAGAAAAACAAACATTGTTCGAAATATAACACTGACATCAGATTCTCTGGTAATTTGCTCAGATGCTGTACATAGTTTAAAGTCGGGTTGTAACTCCTCTTGCTCACAATTTTGTAAGGGCATTATCATTAACGTCATTATCTTGCCCAGGTGAATTGCTACTTGTGCTAATGGTAGATGACTCTCCAAAAAAAATTGAGCTTTCGTCGTTTTCTGGGTGATTTTGCAGTGGAATGCTCAAATGTGGTAAGAAAAAGGGTAGGGACTGGATTTGTTCTTGTGGGTTTCCCATCAACAAAATGGTTTGAACACACAATAACACTTTCTCTACTTTTCCCAATTTTAAACTCTTCTTCCTTTTTGGACTTGAATACATTATGCCCTGATTGTGCTTTCAGAGTTGGAAGGTTTGTGAAAACCAAGTTTTTCTACATGTGACCGCCTGATATACTTATCGGGGTAACGACGATCGTTGTTGCAACCACCGACACAACACTTATCTCCAGCACCCATTTTTAGTGTTTTACTGCAAAACGATCTGAACTACAGAAAATATTTAGATTTAAGCAAAACTGAACTTCTAGTAACACATACCCTGGAGTTTCGAAAAATGATAGTTACCGTTTGCGATCATAATGGGAACGGTCTACCACTCGTTGTCATTCAGTACTACTTGGAAGGAGGGAACGAAGTACCTGTAAAACTGGCAAAGCATGGAAATGCAAAGAAAGAAAGAAAATTCTTTCACCCTACATGCGAACCTCGCGTCCTATATTGCAGAAGCTAAAGCAAAAGTGCTGCCAGTTATGGTCATGTCGAAAGGCTGTAGAAGAGTGCTTTGAAGATGGCAAAGGGGCCTCTGGTATGTCTTCACTGACAGAAGTTCCTAGAAATCGTAAAACAAGCTTATAACATGAAACAAGTTTCAATCAAAAAGCCAAGTGTCAAAACAGCACAGCGTCATGAATTCTATGACATTCTTGAGCTTCTGAATTAGGGAACGTTTGCAAGAGATTTCTCTTTCGCTAAAAGCTCAGCAAAAACCACACAACCGTGTTCTTTCCAAGCAACTTCCTTCAACTCGAGCAGCTTTCTCGAATATGTGCATCGCATAAATATGGTTCAGTCCTTGGGGTTAGCGCAACTTTCAATTGTGGTGCAGCCGATTCCGTTTGATCGTAAAACGACATGCGTTTGCAACGCATGTTGGGCTATTAAAAATTGACCTTTTCTGAGGTCAAATGACATTTGTTTCTAAGGGGCGAAGCACAGTATAGTGGGCGGGCCGTACAGTCTAAGCTGAGCTATAATACATGAAGAAATGTGGCGGGTAAACAAGAAAGGTCATTGTTTTCAAAACGGAAAGCCTATTTCTCCAAACAGAAGACTTAATATTATTGATGAAATCAAATCTAAGGGAGGCGATAAAGATACAGGTATTTTCACGGGGAGCTTTGTTGATGTAGCAAACAAGTTTGAAGTATCAAATGGGACAGTGTCAAAATTATGGATTCAATACTGCGAAAGTGAGAACCTTCAACTGAAGCGTGGAGGTGGAAACAGACGGAGTCTTTCAGATGGTGACAGTTAGTGGAAGTTTTAAAAACACAAAAGCTGTCTATAACATATTCAGAAATTATGGAGTGCTTGTACGAGTTTGGAGATCTCCCAAAAGGTAGTATGTCGACAACCTCTCTCTGTAATGCAGTAAAATATAAACTACCTGATAAACAATTTTCGTTTAAAAAAATCACGAATGTGGCTCAAGAACGTTTCACAATTGCTAACATGGCTTATACACAGCTTTTCGTAGACTACTTGTACGGAAAAGATCCATATAAGCTTAAATATTTCGACGAGTGTGGGTAAAACTTTCTAACGCTGGATCAAGAAATTATGGTCATGCAAAGGTTGGATTGAGGGCAGTCGAAGTACGTAGGTACTGCCAATGTGACTCTTAACCTGCTTTGTGGTTTAACAGGTGTTACGTACGCCAACACGGTTAATGGACCCTCAAATACTAGACGACCATGCTTAGAACCTGGTGATATTATAATAATGGACAATTGTCCATTCCACCACAATGAACGTGGTGAGATATTAGAGGATTTTCTCAATGAATTGAATATAGAATTGGTATATATGCCATGCAACAGCTTGGCTTTTAATCCCGCAGAGTACGTGTTCGGTAAAATTAAAACTTTGATGAAATACCGGGTGTGGGATTTAACGAATGCTAATCTGATAGAGTCTCTGTACACGGCCATAAATTCGATCACATTGGGCAATATGCATGAATTCTTTCGAGTAACAGGTTATTTGCAGGTTTAAATTTGTTCTAAATGCATAATATTTTGTGCTATGTATGTTTTTATTAATACCCTTTAACTTTGCTGATGACTAATTGCATGAAATGCCAACGTTGTGCTACTAAATCAGAAGGTGTGCTTCAAAGCACACCAGTGATGTGTTAAGTGGGTCAAATCTGAATTATCTGTGGTCTTGTGTGTGTGTAGCATGCAATCACTAGATGTGATTTGTAATGTAACCCAGACTGTTGTGTTATTTTAAGCACATCTATATTCAGGGTGTGCTAATTAAACCGACAAATTAGAACTGTAAATATGAAAATAATTTGTTTTACATGATAAAAAGTAATAATTTCTATAATATAAATATAATCATTCTCTTCTGTCTATTGTTGTGTTATTGTTTTGTGTTGTAATCTGATATTATACAGTGTTGATATTTTCTATATTTTTGTGAGGGAGATGCCTTACATAGGTCATAGTGATCGTCTCATTTGCATTTCTTCCCTTTTGGCCTATATTCTTTGCATGCATCGTCAGTATTTTGGTTTTAATAGCTAATTAAATAATCAAACAAATGTCCATCTACAAATAAATGCTAAAATTTAGTACACAACTTTAGGTTTGCTGTAAGTAAGTTATGTTTAAGATAACTATAGTACCAAGAACAAAATATCAAAAAGAACAAAAATAATACAAGCTAATCATGATCTTGTCCCAGACTGCAGAGTATGGCAGTTTTCGACGAGATCTCGGGAGCGAAGAAGGCACAAATCTTAGGTGCAGGTGCACTGAAGTAAAAGGCAAAATAACAAAATGTGTGTACAATAAAAATTAGAGCATTTGGGGCAGATTGAAACTGGAAAAAGAAAGGTAGGATGGCTAATTTTTTTTACCAAAAATCTCGGGGGCAATGTTGACATACTCTCCAGTCTGGATCATGTCAATTTAAAATTTGCAAACTTCCGGCACTTATAATAGAAACAAAGTTCAGGACTTTCAAGCCACCAAACTTCACAATTTTTACAGCCAAAAACGTCGATTTAAAATACTCAAAAATCAAAATTCCTATCACGACTATGCCACAGTGCATAATATTGTTTTGATTTATGTTAGAATCTAATTTGCAATTTATTCAAATGCTGGAAGTAATACAGTACCTATGCACTAAGAATGACAGTTTGCTGTTCGTGCAAATATAATGCAACTCTACGATCCATGGTGGATGTATTAAACTTACTTATTCTTATGTTTTCGCTGTAGCTGCAATAATGCGGCAGCTGCGTTAGCTTCAAACTCAAGATCTATGTGTTTACTGGTGTTTGTTGCGTTTGAACTGCATGAACTATCTAGATCCAAACATGTGCTTGAGTTTTGAATCTTGTGTTGAGAATCAATCTCTTGATGCTGCAGTTGAAGGGCCAATTTAAAATCCTTTTGCTCTTGTGTAGAAGCAGGGAAACAACTCAATAATTATTATGCCAAATGCAAATATCTGCGATATCTTAAAAAGCATTGAAACTATGATAATGAGACTACAACAACATAGAATTTATTGAATTCTTGGAATTTTCAGCAATTTTGGAGTTAATTGACAGTATAATTTTAGATTTTTTTCAGTATTTTTCCTTTTACACACACAATTTACGAAAATAACTATTATGCAATAAATATGAAAACCCATTCATTATTTAATCTAAACTTTTTAAAACCGTACACTAGACACTCATAACATATACAATGTGCATAGTTTATTTCAGATGAACTAAAAATCCAGACAACATATATTTCAATAACAGTCAATTAAAATCAAATCTTTCTCTTGCATTAAACATACTGGTTATAATGGTTAGTAATGAACGTATTGCACCCATCACTTCAATAAGTCTATAGCTCATTGAGTTTGTTAAAGTTTTGATGGTGTCTTTGTCTACAGCAGCTGTGCAGCTTTGAATTGCTTCCCAAAGACAATTCTTAGATGAATATTGCTTGCAATCTTTGTATGTTTTGCACTTTAGTATTGACCAGAAGTTCTCGATGGGGTCGAGATCGGGTGAACATGCTGGCCACAGCATCAAACGAGCTTCCTTAAACCCAAATTTGGTCAACGCTTCCCGAGTGTAATGAGCTGCTTGGGAAGGGGCACTGTCGTGCATGAAGATCATCTTTCTCTTTAGTGCTAGTGGTTGTTTCTTATACCAAGAAAGGAAATTTTTTTAGGAAGTCGACATACGATTTAGCACACATTGTAACCCCATCGGGCCCACAAAAGGGCCCACAATTTGATTATTAATGATTCTCGCCCAAATTATTAACTTCCACTACCTTGTTGCCACCTGATCGTGCTCTGTGGCATTGTACCATTGAGTAGCCAGCCACTCATGCAACCATCTGGACCATCCAGAGTTGCCCGAGACTCATCAGTGAACAGAACATTTTCGAAATTGGTTTTCATGCATGACTTAGCCAATTCCAAGTGTGCCAGCTTATGTCTTTGTTTCAATGGTGGTTTAATAGTTGGCTTTGTAACTTTTCCAATGCTTCTTGAGATCTTGCACCGTCCAGCTCTGGATCTTGATGGGACTCCAGCTTCATGAAATATCTTGGCACTCATAGAATGAGGATTTTTTGATAACGTTTTCTTTACTGTGCTGATTTCCCTACGAGAAATCTTTCGGAACTTTCCTTTATCCGCCTTCCCCCTCCCTTTATTACTATTTTTACTGTGCGATGATTTCAATGAATTAACTTTGAAATATTCAAACTGGTTTTGCCGTGGTTTAACAATTCTACTATTCTTTGCTTCTTCTCAGGTTTTAGATCTGTTTTATGCCTCATATTGGTAACTTTTAACAGACTGAGTGAGATTTTCGCTGGTTATTATAAGGGTTGCATAATAATTATGTACATTAATTATGAGAGTTTTATGCAAAAAAATAAATTACTTTGGAGTTAACTATTCTTGCTCCATTGCACTTTGTGTAAACTTAAACCATTATGTAAAGCTCATGTTGTTTTATTCTTATTTTTATAGCGTCAATGCTATTGGAGATGTCGATAATTTTCACATTTGCATAATAATTATCAACAAGGCGTATGTGTTTTGGGACAGACATTGCCTCTTTATTTATAGCAATCTCTGCGTTTTGGATTTCATTTTGAGCTGTTGAAAGATTTCCTTCCAGTTTAGCAATTTCTCTTTGCAAACGGAAAGAAATGACACACCTGTTTACACTGCAGCTAGTTTACTTGAGATGGAGAAATTTGGGGGTGGTGATGCAAACGCTATTGTGAAAGGAATCAACAGTTTGTTTAGCGAGTCTGGTTCTTATCAAATGTCCTAAGAAGATTACTCGAGTCTCCTTGCTCAAGATGTGGCCGATTTATGTAATTACTTATGAGGATGCAGAGGCAAACACGCAAGAGTTTACCCCAAATCGACCTCGCAAGCCAGGGTCTTTACCTACGCCCGGCGCTGCGAGAAAGACCCTGGTTCAAGCTGGTCACGTGACTGTTTCAAAAACATTTTGCTGTGTGTGGTGGGGAAAGTATCAAATTACATGCTTCCACATACAAACGATACATTTCAAATGCAAGGAGCGAGATGTAATGGTTGCAAAAAATAACAAGAATTTTCTGATCTAAAATGATGTACTTTTCTCTTTTTTGTCCGTATTTCTTGTCAGCGTTTGAACTCCAAAAGCATGAGTATTTCATTGACAGTTTAAGTGTTAAGTTGGGCTTGGGCAACTGGAATCCGCACGCGATCGTAAGTTTATATTAAGTCTGTCTTTCGTTGCCGTGTTTGTTTTAAATGACATTAAAATGGCCTCTCATTGTTGCTTTATTCGTTTATGTCATATACATTCATGACCTCTGAATTATTTCATTAAATTGTGTGTGAGCCGATGCAAATATTTAGTGCAAGTGCAGAGTGTACGCCTTACGCTGATCATGTCTATCATCAATAAAGATCAATATTGCCAAGGGCATATAATTAGATGAGCCATGAGTGACTTTACAAAACTCTCAATGACCATGTAAAACTACTATGTTAAAACTACTTTAAAACTAATGGATTACTGATTTAAAAAGGGCGAGATACTGTATTGCAGGGGAATTCTAGAGCATGAAATAAATACGAAAATGGGAATGTCCAACACAGGCCCCATAGACTGAAATATATTTCACCTTTTGCAACTGACATTTGCACATAATATAATTTCTATATTATATCTTTATATATACATATTCTTTTTATCATTTGCTAGTTTTGACCCCGTGAATCGAAGTAAGATCGTAGAGTAAGAAATAATGAGGCCCTTCTAGGGTAAATTTTCTTCAAGTTAGCACAATCGCTGGCTATAGCGACTGCGCCGCAATAGACCATAGTCAATACTGTCATAGTCATATATATAAGGGGGAAACAATTTAAATTTTTGAAAGAGACATAGCATTGTCTGCGAGAGGCGGTATATAGCATACCTTGAAAATCAAACAAGTAACATCCACACTTCCCTACCAGGACCTCAATATGTATATACATATATGAACAGAAATTTTACACAGACAATTATTATGTAACATAAGTTACACACTATTTACAGCACTACCTCTATAGATATTCCCCGTTTAATAATGTGCAAGTACTGTATTCCTGTATCGAACAAAATTATTATTTGTCATTCATTTTCTACATGTAAAGTATTACTACATATCCATACATATCGCATAGTGCATAGAAGATGACTGGGTCAACTAAAAAATTGTATTGTTAAAATACACGTATAGACGAGCCTTTGACTTATCTTTGAAAAATTCTTGTTGGCTTTATAGTAAAGTTGATAATATGGATGCGTCTCCTCGCCCTGATATGTTTTTCGTCCCCCGGTCGCCACGATGCACAGTTGACATTTGTTTACAAATCTTGCCGTCGCTTGCGGTAATTCTTTCTATATATTTCCACAGAAATTTCGCAGTAATCCAGACTCTCAATAATAAATGCGTCCTTTGGTATCAGTGATCGCATACAGACTGCAAACGCCGTCAGTACGACCCCAAAGCCAATATTAACAGGATTATTTTCTCTTCGATACTTACATTGCGGCGATGCGTAATCTTTTGAAATCTGATCCACGTTTGTGTTTCATGTGAAACTCGACACGCGCTTGAGCTTTCATGCATAGAAAATAATGACCCCAGCAGCAAAAGTACAATTTTTGATGAGCTTTCTTGGCAATTTGACCAACTTCTTACGAAAAATGCATTCATAAGCCACTCTGCCACCCCTCCCCAACAAAATAAAGGTCGCTAATTAAAAGTATCCCAGATTTTGGGGTGTCACGTGACCAGCCTGAACCAGGGTCTTTGTTGCAGCGCCGGGCGTAGGTAAAGACCCTGGCTTGCGAGGTTGACCCCAAATACGTGTGCCAAGATAAGCGGTCTTCTGAAAAAGTTCAAGTCATATTCCTTTCTCTGCACTCTAGATGCCGCTTGAATTAGTGTTTCCAACTTGATTCAACGCACATAGCGAACAGTAGAGCTTCTCTGACTGACCTTCGATTCTGTCAATAACGCATTTCATGGTGGATGTTTAGTTTACCATTCTCACATGAGGCAATACTTTGATTCTTCCATAACAATTTAGTGCATGTGATGCGTTTCCGGTTAGAGCCAGGGAGAAGCTCAACATCTCCAGCCAGTATGAGTAGGATTTGAAGAGCCGATTTTGGTTGTATGTTTAAGCCTTTCTCATTCTGATAGTTCCAAATTGATGTTATATAATGCGTATTTTTTGGATCAACAGATACTTCTCCAAAAGATGAGTAACAACATGAGTTTGAATTAGTCAATGACGCTTTCTTAAATGCTTAAAACTACATATATAAATAGAGCTAATTTTAACATGACTACAATGACCGCCATCTTGCTTGCTTGCTTTTAGTGTACGTTAAAACATAACAATGAGTTATGTACATAGAAATTAATACACTGCAGACAACACAGGAAAAAGTGAAATACGCAAAATTCCCATTGGTCGAACAATCGATGTGTTCGTCAATCAAATCTGAACGTAATACTTGTTCTGCAAATAATTTTTAGACTTAAATATTTATTCCATAAAGGCAATATGGCAGATGTGATTGAGGCGTAATTAATAGAGAGCTTTACTAATATTAGATATTTGAAGCCTGAGCAAAAGGTAGCAGTCGAATGTTTGCTAAAACGTAAAGATGTCCTAGCCATCCTTCCAATGAGTTTCGGCAAGAGCCTTATCTACCAGTTGTATGTCCTGGCGAAAATTAGATCTGGCTGTCATAGAAGTTGTACTCTAGTTATTTCTCCATTGAAAAGCATTATAAAGGACCAAATACAAGGCTTAGAAGAACTTTCTATCTCTGCCACCAAACTAACCATCGAAGAGAATTTCCTAAGAGAGATGTTTAAGTACGAAGTCATATTTGTGTCTGCAGAGAATTGTCTGTCTAGTGCTTTCCAGCATGTGTTGAAGAGCAAACTAGGTAAGCAAATATCTTTGATAATTGTACACGAATCACACACGGTTAATACTTGGTAAGTAACTCTCTTTTGAAAAGCTTTTGCTGTAATATTTAGAATGTGAGCGATATATTTCCAAATAGTTTTTTCTTCCAAATTGTTTGTATTAAATTAATTTGTATACATACACAGAACTATTTGTTATTTCAATTCTCAAAGGGGCACTCCAAAGATGAAAGGAAAGAAGGTAGTGGAACCAGCATTTCGAAAGAATTATGGAAATTTGGCATCTCTGAGAACTTTCTGTGGACAAGGTAAGAGCTCAGAATGCAGAAGACTCGCCATATAGTTATTCTTATGTTGAAATAACTTTCCTGATCAACTAAAGGGGTGTGTATATGGAGATAGACAACCACCTGTCCTAAAACCAGCTCACTTGCTTAGTTGAACTCCATTACGTTATTTTACAGTTATATTAGAACCAGGCAGGCCTCTGAACCAGACTGGCCTCTAATTTTAAGATCTTGCTTTGTGAAGCCTCAATTTCTTATATGGGGTGGACATATTTCCCAGGAAATTAATGACGTGGGCAACAAATTGTTGGGGAGGGGGGCATATTTCCTGTAATACCAGCTCCATGTAAATAGCCCTTATTTATTTTTGTGTTATGATCATACATTTATTTTATTATATATTATTTTTCAGGAACGCCTCTACTTGCCCTAACTGGAACTGGAAGTACAAAGCTAACTAAGATCAAAACTATGTTGACTATGAGACCACATACCTTAAATAGGGGTCACAGTCCATTCTGCGCATGTGCAAGATTTTTGTTTTGAGTACGCTACTTCGGAAGTAAAATTCTCGTTCTTAGTCCGATGGTGTATTATACACATGCGTGGCCGCTTTGTATTTCGCTGCATTGTATTAGGAGTGATGGCTGATTCAAGAGCGTCAAGTTTCAAACCGAATCCTAATACTAGCCGTTTTGGCAGGTCTGAAGCGAGAAAAGAATATCATAAGAAACGGAATGCTTCTGGAGTGTGTTTGTTTGAAGCGTCTGAAAGACGGAGATTTCGAGATGAACACGACCTCAAAACAGACAAGGATGTCGCCGAGTTTCTCCCAGGCAATTATGTTGTCAAAACTACATGGTGTGCATAATATTTATATTGTTATGTGATTCACTTTTTATTATATTTGCTTGTTATATGGTTCTATCTTCTATGTTTTTAGTGATACAGAGACTCAAAAGGAAACAGTGTAGCCATTGTCCCGTGATGAACAGTCAAGGGAATCAACACCACATGGTCCACAAACTAGAACTTATGAACCAATAGACCTTTTCAGTAATTACGTCACAGCTAACACAGCTTTCAACTTAGGACTGCCTTAAATGTGGTGGATTTTAAGTTTGTTTCTCACAGGCTATAGTCATAGGCCCAGAACATCCTTCGTCAACTCATGCATAAAAAATAATTTGGGATTTTGACTATTAAACATGGAAATAAGCTTGAACACGAAAACGAGGCTGAGGATCATGGCCCCTTAGCCTCGGTTTCATGTTTAAGCTTATTTCCACATTTATTGGTCAAAATCCAAAATTCTTTTTATGCATGTGTTGACGAAGGATGTCCCGCACCTCTGACCATAGCCTGTGAGAAATAAACTTTAAATCCGCTCTATTTAAGGTGCTTCTAATTTGAAAACAGAGTTAGCTGTGACGTAATTATCGGAAAGGTCTATTTCACTGGGTAATAAGTTAAGCATTTTAAGAAGAATAAGGAGTTTCACTTGTTCTGAAAACTGGCATGACATTTCTGTTTAATCACTGTCTATTTGTATCTTTGCAGTCCTGCATTCAACACCCAACGTTGGTGCCAGAGATCCCATTCAGTGGACAGGAAATTTCCAATCAACAGGTTTAGTAGACATGAATACGGGAAGTTTGTTATTTTATATATCCAGGTTTTTTTGCTAATTAAATCTGTTTGTAGTGATGTCCTCAACACCGGAAACGTCCATATCGAAATCAATTCGACGACACTTGATGCCTGGCCCCTACAGCTCTCCATTGTCTGCTAGACCTCAAAGGTTCGTCAAAGTACAATCGCATGATTTTATTTAGGTAATTTGCTCAAAGATGTATACATGTACATGTACATATACATGTACATGTACATATACATATACACTTTTACTGAGTTCTGTATTTGAATTTTTGTAATAATTGTTATAAAATGTCCGTCGTTGTTGAAGTTAAAAGAATTAATGCAGGCTTATGTTTTACATTTTAATACATGGTGAAAATGCTTTATAACTTAACATATACCGGCATATGTTTTACAGTATCATACATGAGCATGTGCAGAATCATGGCATATTTTAGCAGAATTATGCACATCTATTTCGATTAGATGACCTGTAATGCGTATTGAATATTTTTCATTTTAGTTACCAAAACTCAATTGCTAGCGGGTTAATGGGTAAAACTTCATGTTAACTAGTTATTACATACTTCGTCTCAGAAAAAAGGGAGATGTAATATATGTAATGTATGCAGATGCTGCATAATTAAAAAATGCTTTTGGTATGTAACATGGCATGAGTCTAGTAAACATTACACACTGCACATCATATGATTTTTTATTTGCCTTTTCATATTAAGCCAATATGTGTTGTGTCCTTCAAGCAACTTTTCCCAGTTTTCAGACATTACAATTAACCCGGGGTCTCTGTAAAGAACGGAAACCGGAAACGACCGAAACCGGAAATTCTTCTCGGAAATTCGAACAAAATAAAAATGGCAGGAATTTTACTGCCATATCGAGAAATAAATTAAGACATTTAATCTGTAGGTAAGTGTAACAAACAAAATGACCTGGTAGACGGGTGGGCTAGATATTCTTGTAACTTCTAGCCTTTAGAAATCTAATACTCGTATGAAATTTATATATTGATATCAGAATGTCAGAATATCAAATTGACAAATGTAACCTATTAAAACAATCCAGATTTGAAAGTTTGACACAAATGCAGTACACAGTTAGTGTGGTTTAACCAGATATATTGATTATCGTTTTCTATATAAAACGTCAACACAAATATGGTAAAAAATGAATAGTCAAATATAATGTACCAATAAATTCGAAACTTAAGCACCCCAGGCTTTCTCCGGGGAGCAGGACTTTGACGTTCTAAACTTATTTCAGACGTGACATTTCTTTGTTTTAAAATCGATAGTTCTACCCGAGTGCTCACGAAACAAAGAAATACATGGAAAACAGGCTTAAAGGAGCTATGTCACCATCTGCGCATCTTTTCTGCGCACATGCTAATTTCATTCAAAAAACGTCGGAATCTGCTCGTTTGATATTGTTCGGCCACTTTGTCAAAGGTCAAGGAGCGATGCTATCGTCTACAATATCTATGGTAAGAAATATGCATATATTTGCATAGTAATATCGTTTGAAATCGAGTGAACATATCAATCTTTCCTGAAATTAATATAGGCTGATGACCATTGCACATGCAAAAGCTCTTGTAGCACAAAAAGAAAAGAAAATTCTAGTCGAGGATGCCCTTGCAAGGCTAGGAACGTCAGTTGCTCTGCAAGTTGCCGATGTGGTAGTCGTTCTAAGCCGTGTAAAAACAAGGTATGTTTGTAGAATATAGATAATTGGTTTACTGCAGTGGCTCGTAAATACGTACTAAATATTCGACTTTACTTCAGGAAAGAGGTGAAAACTCACAAGTTGGGGATGAAACTCAAAGCCGTACACGTGCAGCACGCACTGCGAGGAGAAATTCTGGTTTTTGTCTCACCGATGAAGCGCCCAAATCCGAGGAATCACTAAGGGAGCAGGAACACAAGGATGTCAAGGTATTTCAACTTATTCTCAATTATATCACAACTGATTCTGAGCCGATTTGTCAGTTCCAGTGCATAAGTTTTATAGTTGCTATATTATTCATGTGAATTTGATTCAAGTCTAGAAAATGCAAACCTAAAAACATGATGGTAGAGATTTACCTCTTAGGAATTTCCTTTGATTTTCTTCCTGGTTTTGATTAGCTTCATATGAACTAATATGTCAAATTTCGATAAAATTTGCTGTCCCAATAAAATCAAAATCTGAATAAACATTTATCTTTATTCTTACAAAATTTTGCCATAAGTACGCCAGCTCTATTTTATTAGTGATTAATGAAGTATTTTTGTGATTTAGAGCTTCATTGCCACATTCGATGATGCAATGGTACGAAAGCTAGCTATTCATGGTCTGAGACGAGGAATAGGAAGCATGGATTATATCCATACCCTATTGATTATGGGAGATGACCTTGATGAGGATGATATGGGTGAGTTTGGGTCTGAAGAGCCACATGAACTTGGCGGTTCAGATCAAAATACAACAGGACAACCTGCTGAGCCAAACCACCCCTTGCCTGCCTCACTGCCAGATTGGTGTGTATGTGGACATTGTAGGCCCATGTCACAGGAGGTTGAAAACAAATGTTGCAAACAAAGACGATGTATAACACTTTCCCAAAGGTTTGCTAGACTATGTCTTGACCCGGATGTTTTGGAATTGTGTGTTCGGAACAGAGCAGACATTCGAAATGACCAGGAAGATAACAGCACCAGGGCATTTCGAAAAGCTGCATACAGGCAGTTTATCCTGGCACGTCATGGCCACTTAGGAAAAGGAAACAGGCGTGTTTGTCCTTCTTGTGCTGTATGGAAAATTCGGGAACGTTATCCTTCGGTTACAGGGGTTTATATGGGGTATCGGGAACATTAACACAATTTGTTTGGGGTTTTTTTAATTGTGTACATTATATAATTTTTGAACTTTGGAATTTTCACATTATGTTAGTTTCAGGGGTATAGAAAGTAGTACAAGATTCACTTAATGTAATTTTACTTATACACAGTTACATAGTGTGTGTGAAAAACTGGAGTCGTTCAAATTCCAACTAGCTGAACAAATGGATGATTTGATTGTTCATGACATATGAAAAAAATATGCCTTGTTTACAAAAAAGATCAATCACACTGTAACTTATAAATGTACAAGGTACTTCTTTGAATTGTTTGTGCATGTCTCACAAGTACAAATGGTTCGTTTTAAAGCACACTAATTTGAAACAAGAATTATAGCTTGTTAGATAAATTCAATATACAATATGAGTTGAACTGAATTTGAAAGACTCCCTTGTACATGACTGTATGAATAATGGGGTAAATACTCCATAATCTTTTTAGTTCAGTATAAAAAATATGAGACCAATTTATTTTCTGTCAGCAAATCTGCTACGTCTATGTATAATGTCCGTTGAAGGTGGTGCTGGAACATGAGCAATTGTGGGGGAAATGATTTGGGGGTCACTTTCGTTTAGGGACACGTGTTGTGTGACAGCACCAACATCTTGCTGTCTTCGCCGTAGGATTACTGCCATCAAAACTGGAACATATTCATAACCCTTTGAAACTTTGATGATCTTTTGATCCCACTGTCTTGTTCTTTGATTGTATTTTCGTGTTACCATCGCATCACCAGATTTTTTGGTTGCTTGTGGCAGGTTTACATGGTAGTTCCAGTCGATGGCAGCCAACTGCTTTCTGGCTTTGTAGACTTGATAACTAAACACATTGCACTTTATTTAGTACCATAATACATGTATATCTAACACACATATTGAAGAATTGAAAATAATACACTTGAATGGTGTTACACATACCTGAATGGTGTTCTCTTTGGCGTGTAGATCAGACTCAAACTGTTAGCACATTAAATGCTACCAGTATGCCTGGTAAAATTTAAAAAAAAAGTAAATTTAAGTTATGGTGAACGAAGGGAAAATTTTACAAAATCCTTATTGAACATCTAAAACTATTATATATCTTTCCTTAGGCAATTTTTATCTTCTGGGAATAAATCCTTTTTATTAATATTATTGAATTTACCTAAATCGTATGTAATACTTGAAGCTAGCTAAAAGCTCAGGATTAAGGATAACTTTTTGCAGTTCTAGGAAATCCTTGTCTCTGCGATCGAACCATGGCAAGCTTTCATAATGCTCATCATCAGCATGGTCACACTGACCACCAAGCCACTTGTGTTGATTACAAACATGATGAAGCAGTGCAATCCACTTGTCCTGAAATTGCAAAAAAGATCACCATGAGCAATGGCTTATACAACGATCTGAATTTACTTTACAGTTTAATTAAAGAAGTTATTTTTGCAGAGAGTATGAGAATACTCTATTATTTGGGCAAAGGTATACCTTCATTACTTTTAGTGCTTCTTCACTTCATCTTTCATACAAATGCTAGCACAGTGCCAGAAGTGCCTCACAATGTGTGCTGACCATTCCTTTATTTTATTCATAGCTTTTGGTTTACTGAGCTAGAAATAAAAAAAGCAGTTAAGATGAATTTAATTGAACAACACACATTCATCAGAATTTTATACCTTTGCAAGACACTTTTTAATGCTTTTGGACTTGTGCCAAATATCCAGGCTGTGAAGTATATCTTTAAATTCTGCTTCTAAAAATGAAATAATTGAAATTAGTTTTGCAGGCAAGTCAAAATATCTAGTATTTCAATCTAGTATTATAGTATTATATCTAGTATTTAGTATTCTGGGTAACAAGGGTTTGGACGATGCAAATTGTTGGTGTGATAAAAAAGGAAAAACAAAAAAGCCCTTACATAGTCTTTAGAACTTACCAAGTAATGCTTTTATTGATGTTGATGCATCAGTAACCAATTCCACCACATTGACCCTTTCACTTAATGCTGTTAGCCCTCTTTTCACTGCTTCTCTCTCCATATTTGTTGATGTGAGGCCAACATGTTTCTTATCCAGGACTTCAATGTCAATTATGTAATTTGTGTTTGCCTCAACCATGAAGTAGCACAAATTTTTGGCATTGAAGCCCGGGGAGTCACATTGGCCATCACCACCAACAACAATGCTTTCCCCTGCAAACTCATCCAGGATTTCTTCTCTCATCCAGAACCACCATTCATTGATAGCTGGAATAAGGTACAACCTTTGCATCCTGTAGTAACTTGAGCTTGACAGAAATGCAAACCCATAAAAATCAGCCAGGTGTTTAATGTTGGCAAAATTGTTTCCTGACAACAAAACTGAAGCAGCTGCCTGTAGGTTGGTTGCATATAACCCATTAACATCATGCGAAGAACAAAATTTAAAATGATGGCCAGACACACAAGAACAAGTGACAATTAATGTTGTTCCAACGAAATAGTGCTTGACTGTACAAGCATTTGAACAACCAGGTGTTTGGCAACGAGCTTGGAAAACATTTATTATAAGGTCAAGTGAGCAGACAAATTTTTTCTCCTTGACCAATTCAACTTCTCTGGCAAAGTTGTTCATTTCTTCTCCTCTGCTCAATTTCTTATGTGGACCATAGGATGGCCATAGCATGCTTGTATTCTTTTGCTGCATTACTACAGTACTCTCTTGGTAGTGTTCTGCATCACTATCAGTTTCCCTAATAAAAATTACTTAATTTTAGTATTCAATATACTTGTAATTTTTGTCTCCCTGGATCCTCAAACAAGATAAACATTACTTGGCACTTCATGCTTTCACATTGTGGGTGGATCGCTTCACTAATATTATGGTATACTTTACTGCTACAGGGCACATCATAAAACAAGTAAAACTGTATGTGCAAAATAATCATACCTCATAAACATATCACTTTCTTCCTGTGAATCATCATCATCATTGTCAAGGTAAAACACTCCAGTAGTATCTTGCTCACTATGTGAAAAATATATACATTTTAATAATCAGTAATAATAAACATAATAATATGTGTATTTCATGACCAAATTATCGACAATATCACCAAGAGTGCAATAAATGAAATTAATATATACCTATATACAAATTAATTAATAAAACAATAATAATCGAAATTTAAGTTGAACATTTGAATTGCATCTTTGTACTTATGCTATAACCTGTTCTCGTCTAAGTCATCCACAGGGTTACTTTCGACTATTTTTTTATCAGCATTCAACATACGAACAGCTGATGACATCTCATGAAGACTGTAAAAATGAAAAATAGAAGTTCATTAAAAAACATGTTTGGCAAAGATTGTTTTTATAAATTTGCGCATAAACTGCTTTGATTGTGTTACCTTACACTCTCCTCTGAGGTTCTTTCATCTGATGTTTCTCCTTCATCATTCGTAAAAAGCGAAGTATTTGACCTAAAATTTCAAGTCAATATTAAAAACTCGCTAACTGCATGAATGGCAGTGTATATTTTAATATTGTATCGCATCGATATCATATGCGCATTATATGCTAAAGATAATTAATTTACCTCTCAAGCGATGCCTCGACGGGTTTAACAATACTTGAATGGTCGACATTCACTTGAATATCTGGTTCACCTCGAAGAATCGGAGAATTTTCCACCAGCATTGGGCTTGGAATGACACTTGAAATGACACTGGCATCTTTCCTGGGCGTCGATGTTTGTGGGCCTAAGTATGTGTATTATATTCAATAAATAATTTATCGAGTTTTCAAACTCGTTCAGTGAGTTTAATATGCTTGTCTCTAAAGTTATTCTGATCTAATGCAGCTAAAATAGTTAATTACCTTCCATGTTGATAAAGCTTGTACCCACATCACAGGCATCAGCACGCTGTGAACTTGTGGGGTTTTCCTTTTGTCTTTTCTCTGCGCCTGAATCAACCCTAAATAATAGATACCTTACTTACAAGTCCTTATTTTGCTTAAATTCATAGCTCATGGAAATAAAATTGATCGTACGAAACCTTAAAATCCTACCTTCGGCGGAATTCCAGTGATAATAAATGTGCGGCAAATTCGCTGTCGCTACAAGACCCATATCCAGCGACAGTCTTAGCGTCTTTCCAAGCTTCAAATACGGTCAGAGTGAGATATATTCGTCTGTGCTTGCTATTCCAATCCTTTTTGGCAAAACTTGAATATTCATATTTTCTTTTCCGACCAGAATTTTTTCGTCGGCCACCATGCGCCCGCCCTCGCGCTTCCGCCATGTTGAAATGATAAACTTGAAAAAGTCAGGCTGAATTTTTCAAGTTGTCATATGCGCAGAAAAGATGCGCAGACGGTGACATTGCTCCTTTAAGTCTTCCATGCGGTTGGGTATTTGGGGTCGGGCATGTCGTAGTTTCGAATTAATCGGTACATAGTAGTTGTTATTAACACGTCAACTCAAATATATATATATAAATATATGTATATATGAAATGTAATATAATTGTATTACATTAAAATGTAAATCTTAACCATAATACGAGTAGTGTTGAATCAATTGGAAATGTGATTCTTCTAACTGTGGTCATCTAGAGCCTAGAACTAGATCTCTGGAAGAGAATGCTGGATGTTTGCAGCAAAGTGCAAATCTTAAACATAATGCGAGTAGCGTTGAATCAACTGGAAATGTGATTCTTCTGACTGTGGTCCTGAAGAGCCTGGAACTAGATCTCTGAAAGAGAATGTCGGATGTTTTGATTTCAGGCATGGTAATTGGAAATGGTAATATTTTGGCTTTGGTGTCATGCTCAAAACCATCTGCCTTGTTGTGGGATGCGAATAGTAATGGCATTCCTCATGCATTATCACAAGATCATTAGGGGGTGGTTCCTTGTCAATGATTCCTCGGCAGCCATTGCATCGAGATATATTGCCATGAATTCGACAAACATAAAATGGTTTTCCATTTTGCCAGGGTTGATTATTCTGAGGAGATAGGCATTCCACGTATGGATGACAGCTAGGCGTTTGGGTGTTAGGTACTTGGTTGTAACGTAAATATGCTGTTGCTTGGCTGGTTTGCAGACTGTGTCCAGGTGAAATATTGCTCGTTTGATTTGGTGGATGCATAAATGGTGGGTTTACAGAAATTTCGTTGAACATGTTGTTACTGATATTCATTGAAGGAACATAAAGACTTTGTTGCATTTGACTGACGCCAACCTAAAGATAAAATAATTGTGAAAAATTTGAATTTAAAATTTGGCCTCTATAAAGGGAGCAAAAAATGTTGTTTTGAGCAAATGCACTCAGAATTTAAAAGGGCCTAATTGGGTGCTATTGAAAGATGCCATGTTTAACTCTCGTTACCGATAACCTGAACCAACCACAACTACATGATACGGTTATATGGTTTTTATGTGATCTACTATTTACCACGGGTAATTACATTACGTGTCACATTTCATCACAGACTCAGCAAACCTATGCCAGAATGAAAATCGTATATAAACGAAATATTGTAATAAACCTGGTTTACTTGATTAGGCATGGTGTGATAGATTGGTGAGGGAGTAGGTGAAGGAGCAGACGAAGGAAAAGATGAAGGTGCAGGAAAAGATGAAGGTGCAGGAACAGATGCTTTGGATTTGCGTACACGTGACCTGGACCGTTGGTGCAGCTTTTTCCCTACTCCTTTGGCACCATCATAGTTGATTAACTTGGTGATGTTGACTCCTTTAGATTGTGTCTTTCTCCAATTAATAAATTTTTTCAAATTTCCACACTTTTCGGCAACTGCAACAGAATGGGCGCATATTGAGGAGCTAATCGAAAGTGGACAGTCTTCCCACTTGACTCCAACTGGTACACAAAGTGTGACTTCTTGTTGGATTCACCACGAACACAAAAGGAATTTGGTGTGTTACTTGGTGCAGGAATAATTGACCCAGGATCACAGAGAAGGCGCTCAGCCTTTTGAAGTATTTCATGTATTTGCATCGCAGGAACACCGGGGATTTGACAATCACTTGTCATCATTGACAACGTGGAAATTGATTTTGGAATGAATACCACAGACGGATCCGGATCTACTCGGGTGGCAGGTGAACTGTGCTGTGCATCTCCTGTTGTACCGTCGAATATCTGCTCCACATCCGATACTTCTCGTTGAAATTGATTTCCATCATTCACTTGTGTATGCCAAAATTTTTTGATAAAGCTTTCTCGCTGCTTTGCATTTAACTTGAACCACTTGTGCTGCTCAATTCGTAGAGACTTGTATGCAGGTCCTAAAGAGTATGGGCCATGCTCAAATAATGCACTTTCTGCATCTTTTGCCTGTTTTTGCTCAAGATTGTGCATTTTTTGAACAAAGCTTGGGATATTAGACTTTTTAAACTCTACTTCTCTCTTAATGATGCAGTTCTCACTCTCAACATCATTGGTGTAGAAAGCTTCAGGAGGATCTCCGAGGCCAGCATTTCTTCTTACTGATGCAATCATGCTGCTGCATATCATCTCAGACTAAAACATATCGAAAATATATAAAGGTTGTTGATGATACAAAAGATGTAATTCTTGTAACACTGTAATTCCCGACAATTAGGGCCTTCGCTCGAAACGTCGAATTTGTTGTATCGTTTATGTAGGTAGTGAGTGGAACATTTTCACTCACTTTTCAAAGGCAACTACGTACAAAGCGAAATAGACAGGCATTTATGAATTTGTATAAAGCACAATAATTACAGACTATATGTAAGTTGTTCCCGTTTGTATAGTACAGGGTGTCCCAAAAAAAATGCCCCCCCCGTTAAACTTTGGAGGATAGTTATTTAAGCAATGGCTCAATTTGTAAATTATTACTCTCTAGCAAAAGTCTAACATCATATCTTCCTAAATCCAAATTTTCAGATCAAAATCTTTAAATGTGTTATTTTTGCAATTCAAAGAAGCAGGGTCAAAATTCTGACTTGTCCAAGTTTTGCATAATTTCAAACGACAATGGCTAGAGGGGCCATGAGAAGAAGAGCAGTAAGATGCGTGGACTCGTTGAAGGAAGAAATTGATAATATGGCATTTAAGCTAGTTTACGTTCTATTTCGTTATGTGTAAACCTTGTCAATTAAATGTGTTGTTAAACAATTTCACACTTTACAGTAACTTTTAATGTTAATAAATTATGCAAAACTTGGACAAGTCAGAATTTTGACCCTGCTTCTTTGAATTGCTGCAAAAATAACACATTTAAACATTTTGATCTGAAAATTTGGATTTAGGAAGATATGATGTTAGACTTTCGCTAGAGAGTAACAATTTACAAACTGAGTCATTGCTTACATAACTATCCTCCAAAGTTTAACGGGGGGGGGGGGGGCATTTTTTTGGGACACCCTGTATACTATCAAATTCCATACCCTCGCTTTGATGTAACTGTAAAACTTTGGATTCTGACCAGGTAGAATGAATAATATTTCTCTTTTGTTCCAGTTTTCTTCTAAGCTTTTCAATTTTGCTTCAAAATCATCTTCTCCACTTGCATCAAGTAAACCTTAATTGAAGTGTAATATACAATGGTCTCAAATCTACCATGCATTGTACCCTCATGCATGCTAATGATAGTGGGCGCTTTTGTGGTTTTAATGTTACATGGTGTGCACTATAATGTTAAGTCAAATCCGGAATATATACAAGAGAACAATCCCACGTATCTGTTTAAGAACATTTATGAGTCATAAGGGCATAACAACATAACAACAATGTTGTTAAGTCATAACAACATTTATGACACTCATAAGGGCATTTTATGAGTGTCATCACGTTTTTAACATACCTTCAATATCATCACCAGCCTTTCCAAATATTTCACTCAGAAATTCATTCTTCACAGCCTCTGGAAGATTTAGCTTCTTTAATTGCTCTTTGCAATCATTTTTAAAATGCTTAAAACATCTCAAGTGTAAAGAAAATGGTAAGTTGTTTTGAATTGCAGACACTAAAGCAGCCTCGCTATCTGTTCCAGAGCAGAGGATTTCTGGTATTGCTGAATTCAGACCAATCATCTTTGAGACAAAGTAGTTGTAGCAGTCAAATGTCTTCTTCTGATGTATAAATAATGGGCCCAAAAACACTGGTTGTTTTCCGCTCTTCTTGTCAAGGAGCATTGTGTTGCGGTATGTTGTTACTGTCAGGTTGAAATTTCCGAGATTGAAGGTTGGGTCTAAATTAAAGACGGAAAAGCTAACTGGGTTAGTACAAAAATGCACTAAATCATTTAGCTGCCTGTTGCTTGCAAGCACACATCTTAGGTCTGGGGAAGCAACCACCTCACGAATGAATGCTGCTTCAGGAGTGTTAATGTGCTGTCTTTTGAACTGTTGTAGAACAATCAATATAGAGTCATTTGCGTTGTCATCACTAGTTGCTTTTCCACGTCGAAAATATGAAGCCTGATCCAAGTTTCGTGGTAGATCACTGGCAGCTCTTGCATGCTTTATGCCACCAGATGATTCTAATACATGATGGTATGCTCTTTTGGGAGGCAGTTTCTCACAAGAGGTTTTAAATATTTCCTTTGTAGATTTCTTAGTTGGAATAAAGGCTTGTGGATGTTTTCTCTTGTTGTTGCCATGGCTAACAGGCACGACGTCATGCTCCCCTTTCTTGAACAGATATTGAACCAGGGCCATATCATGCTTTCCATACTTATCTACAGAGCATACAAACTATGTTGTAATTACTGTTCATGTTCACACTTATACGCAAATTTTTGTGACCCTGAACTTAAGAAAAAAATTTATGAAATGAGTATCCTACAAAACTACAGTTGAAGAAAATACTCACAAAGTATAGTACACACAGGTAGTTAATAGTATTCAGCAAACGTAATAAATGGAACCGGCATTTAAGAAATGATGGCCGGCTTATAGTGTCACAATATACTTCCACTTACTTCCAAGCCCATGCCACAATGGCAGAGGGATCTTGTATTGCTGACTTATGACATCAATGCAAGAGAAAACAGAAACTCCCACCGACCGTCAAGTGGCCCTCAGGGATGAGGATTATGAAAACTTGTGTATTCTAATTTTTAAACCTTGTGCATTCAGCCTATGCTTTACATGGCCTAGCTGGCCAAAAGTTCATTTATTCAATGTTTCTTATTGTGGTAATGAATGAGCTTAAGCTAGGGATTAAGTACAGCTTTAGTATTTCACTACAGTATAGACTAGTCTGAAGTCTGAACATAAATTACATGTAATACACCATATTCACAGTGAAATAAATGTTTACAATATTTACATACCTTTAATCCAGGAAATTGTCTTGACAACAGAGGGACTTGATTTGTTCTGATAATAGATTTTACAAAGCTCTACACAGGCAGGATTATCATCATCAAGGTCACTGGATGATTGTAATTCTCCTTTGTCCAATATATGCAAACCATCATCTGATAATGACAATGTTGTGGAATGCTTTCCATTGTTCTTCCAGCTGTCCATATCATCAAATTTTATGTCTTCCTTATTTTTTAACAAACCAGTGTTGACCAAAAAGGTTGCATTGTGTGCAATATCCCTGGGTGTAGAAGTGCATATATGTTGCAGAGGTTGTGGCATTAAAAGGATGTTTCCAATTTCCAAATTACTTAAGGCTGTGCTTGTCCATTTTATTACTGGCATGGTTGAATCTCCCGAGTAATGTTCACCAACAATCCTAAAGTGATGTAAAGTAATTGATAATTATATATAGTTTTAAGCTGCAAAGCAACATATCTATACAGGGTGTATCAAAAAAAAGTAGACAAATCTGAAATCGCTTTCTGCTTCGCGAAGTGCCTCAATATACGATGTTTTTTATTAAAAGAGATTGTTTTGGTACTTATAATCTAGAATAAACCGAAAAAATAAGAAATTTAAAACTTCAATACCCGGGGGGGGGGGTTCTGTCTTTTACGGCAATATAAATATGCCTTGCGCACAAAACTTAAATGCTTAAAAGTAATTTTGACTTGGTAGATGGAAAATTTGTCGGGTGTTTTATTGCTGTACAAAATTTCAGAAAATTTGCTCGAGTCTAAGCCGTTCAAAACGTTGCGCGAACTTCCATATTTTTAGCAAAATTAGCTTTGTGCATGTTTAATTTATGTATTTACCTAATTTGCATACAATTCCCAAGGGACATTTAATTAAAATTGGAACATTTTTTCAGAAAAACGATTCTTATTGAGAAAAAATATACGTTCGCGCGACGTTTTGACTGGCTTAAACTCAATCAAATTTCTTGAAATTTTGAACAGCAATAAAACACCTAACATACTTTCTACCTACCAACTCAAAATTACTTTTAAGCCTTTAAATATCGTGCGCAAGCCATTTTTAATGTGCTTCAAAATACGCACACCCCTGGGTTTGAAACACTTAAATTTCAGAATATTTTCATTTATTCTACACCGTAAGTATCCAAGCAATGTATATTAATAAAAAACTTCATACTTCAAGCCACTTCGTGAGGTTGAGAGCCGTTTCAAAATAGTCTTCTTTTTTTTTATACACCCTGTATAGGCATAGCAATGTATATGGATGCATTTTGAGTTTGCCACCATAAATTCTGTATGTGTCAGTGTACCAACTTGAAATTCACTGATTTTTTAAAAATATTTGAACATAAACAATTAAACAATGAAATTTTCTCTGATTCGCCTTCCCGACTTGTTCATGTACCAGCACATTAACCATATTTGCTCATGTGCATTTATAACACCATGCTTAATTTTTGGCATGGCACGGATAAAATTTGGGCACTGCACAGATACAAAATGCAAGGTTCAGCTTGGATAAATTTAGCAATGTAAACACTTCACTCGTTCTACTTTTCATCCGAGCTGAACCAATATTTCTATCCGTGTCTCAACCTTCTTTGAGGTGGTCCGAGCACGGCAAAATCGGGTAGTTTTTGGTTTGGCTTGGATAAATTGTAAAGTACTTGTACTGTAAACCTGTTTCTGCTGTGCAAAATCTTACTGTGCCGATTTCAAAAGCACCACCAGAACTATTTTTATCCGAGTCCCGCTAAGACTATCTGTGCAGTGCCAAAATTTGGGCATAGTGTAAACAGGCCTTAGATTAACCATTTCTGACTGAAGAAATACCAAAGAAGGGATTGCTTTGCACTCATTGGCAGACACTAAGGGGTCAAGAGGGCACTCTCTCTGTCTCTCAAATAATTTTTAAAAAGGAAATTTTGCAAAAGTTTGATTTCAAAAAGTGGAAACACAGTAACACACTGAATTTTTTCTGGAAGTGGAAGCACTGCATACAAATTGTGAAACAACAGAAGTGTGGCCAATATGGCAGTTATATGTGATTGAAATTGGTATGCTTTACTTACAGCACAATACCCATTCACACAAAACATTAACATAGTGGCATTTAATGCATGTAATGGGCTAACATATAAAGCTGCATATCATCAAATAAATGGGTATTGTGTGTCAAATATCTGCATGATAGTTTGCACTATTAAATTTCCAATGAACCTGGTAATATTGAGGTTTTAGGTCTGAAGTTACAGCTACTTCCAGCACACATGTATCTCAAAAATGTAAACAAATTGAGAACACTAACTTACATTTTGTATCACCCATTCATCCCAGACACTTTATATGAAAATGGGCACTGTTTAAGTCCTATTTTCCTGAGGGACTTCACGTAAGCCTGACCTCTAACCAAAGGATTTGTGTCAACTAAAACCAGTGGGGCTTTTACATTAATATTAATACAATTAAGTAGGTGCTGGGGGCAATGCCAGATATAAATCACAAAAATTTGTATATTGTAAAAAACTGTATTTACCTTTTTGGATTTCCATTCTCCTTATCAGAATCACAGTCAATCTTAAAAAGTCAGATAATTGCAAGTTCAATTGGCAAATTATACACCATTATCATTGCTATTAAATTTTGACAACGTTGAAGCACGTGCAACCCATGGTGCAACAAAGACACATTTTATTTGCTATATTATGTAAATGTATGTTTTCATAATATTGCCCATGAAATCAAAGTGTCAGTTTTTGTCAGTAACTTTGTATCAAATTATAATCAAATATTTAATTTTAATACATGTAAAAGTAAAATATATACCTGGATGGGGATAGCGCTGGTTCCATTTTCGTCCATTTTGCAAAGTATAAATCGAGGCTGGTCAGTGAATTGAGCGCGCTTTTAATTTTGTACGGAAATTAGGGGAAAATTTCCGGTTTTGGTTGTTTCCGGTTTCGGTCGTTTCGGTTTCCGTTCTTTGCAGAGACCCCGGGTTAATTGTAATGTCTGAAAACTGGGAAAAGTTGCTTGAAGGACACAACACATATTGGCTTAATGTGAAAAGGCAAATAAAAAATCATATGATGTGCAGTGCGTAATGTTTACTAGACTCACGCCATGTTACATGCCAAAAGCATTTTTTAATTATGCAGCATCTGCATACATTACATATATTACACCTCCCTTTTTTCTGAGACGAAGTATGTAATAACTAGTTAACATGAAGTTTTACTTAAAGTATCAACTCAACAACAATTTAATATAGTTCTTTGCTTAACTGTTTGTAGCTATTAAATGTTCTTAATTATAATACCTTGTCACGTCTGGATTACCGTTAATAACTGTTCATCAAGTATTCAGGTGGTTTGATTGCACGACCAGATCTTGTTGTTACAGGGTTTCTCTTCGATCCGTGGACTCGTTGACTAGATTGTTCATCACTGCTTACACTCGGTTTCGGGGTATTTGAGGGTTCTCTTTCGTGTTCCTGTTGCTTCCGTAATGGTGGTATTTTGCTTGCTCGTAGATGGCGACAGTTTAGTCGATACTTCTGTCCGGTTTGTTCACTTTCAACAAGATATGAACGTGGTGATTGATGTTTGGACAGAACTTTGGCAGGGATCCATTTCTCTCCATGCTTCATTTGGACTGTCTCGCCTGGCTGAAGTGGTGGTAATTCTTGTCCCGTGCGCTTGTCGTAGTATTGCTTTTGTTTCTTCTTCTGTTTGGTCAGAATTCGTTGAACGCTGTCCGATACTTGGGATTGTAACAGTGGCAATGCTGTTGGGAGGCTGGTCTTCAGTCTGCGACCCATCATAAGTTGTGCTGGAGACAGATTTATTTCTTCAAGCGGGGTGTTTCGATAGTCCATCAGTGCCTTATATGCATCTTTGGCTTTGGTCAACAGATGCTTCACTGTTTGCACCGCTCTCTCTGCTTTGCCATTTGCTTGTGGGTATTGAGGACTTGATGTTATGTGAGTGAAGCCATATTTGTGGGAAAACTCTGCAAATTCTGCACTTATGAATTGAGGACCATTGTCACTTATTAATTGATCTGGTATGCCATAACGGGAAAACTGGCTTTGGAGGTAAGTGAGGTATTTTTGCTGCTTTGGTTATCGAGTTTGGCTATCTTGATCCATTTGGAGCAGTAGTCAACACTCAACAGGTAATGTGTGTTGTTATATTCGAATAGATCAACACCAATTTTAGCCCAGGGTCTGTCAGGAATCTTGCTGCTTATCATGGGCTCTTTTGCTTGTGCTTTCTGGTGCTGAGCACAAACTTGACACTTCGTCCTCAATCTGGCTTGCCATTCCTGGCCAAAAGAGAAGGTCTCTTGCGCGCTGTTTACTCTTTACAATGCCTTAATGTGATTCATGTATAATGTCTAGCATCTGTGGTTGGAGGGATTTTGGAACAATTACTTTGTTTCCTTTGAACAGGAGGCCATCAACACAGGAAATTTCATCTTTACATGTCCAATATGGCTTTATCTCTGCTTGTGTTTTGGCTTTGGTCTTTGGCCATCCCTCATGAACTGCATCTTTGACTGCTTGCATTACAGGATCCTCAGCAGTAGCTTTCTGGAATTCTTTGTACTTCTCAGGTGACATTGGTAAGTGGGCTGTGAGGTGGACTTCGTTCACTTCGAGTTGTGGAACTAGTGTTTCATTCGTTTCATCAAGATAATTTTTGCTAAGGGCATCAGCAATGAACAGCTCTTTACCTGGCTTGTACACAATTCTTAGATCATATCTCTGTAGGGTTAACAGCATCTTCTGCAGACGTAGTGGTGTTTGGTACAGTGGTTTGTTGAATATGAACTCCAGTGGCTTGTGGTCTGTTGTGACAACTACTTGCTTTCCAAACAGGAACTTGTGAAACTTGGTTGTGCCAAATACAATGGCCAAAGTTTCCTTCTCTATTTGGGCATATTTCTGCTGTGTTAATGTTAATGCTCTGGAAGCATATGCAACTGGTTTTTCTTCTTGGTACAGCACCGCTCCAAGTCCTTTCGAACTTGCATCTACCGATAAGGTAACAGGCTTCTTAGCATCATAATAACTTAGCACTGGGGCACTTGTTGCCATTCTCTTGAGTTGTTGAAAGCTATCTTCTTGTTGCTTTTCCCAATGCCATGCTGTGTTCTTTTCCAGCAACTTTTGCAATGGTGCACTGACTTCGGCCATGTTGGGTAAATACTTTGCAAGGTACTGGATAAATCCAAGAAATGTTTTCAATTCTTTTGTGTTGGATGGTTGGGTCATCTCTTGCACGGCTCTAATTTTCTCAGGATCCGGCTTTAAGCCATCTTTGGTTAATAAATAGCCCACAAAATATGGAACATTTCTTCTTTTCGGATTTGGCATTTCTTTGGGTTCAGCTTTAGGTTCACTTCTTTGACTCGATCAAGGACCTTTTTCAACCTTGCATCATGTTCCTGGATATCTCTTCCCCATACCAGGATGTCATCGACTATCGCTTCGGCACCATCGATGTCTTCCAATACTTGTGAAGTCTTCTTTTGGAAAACCTCTGGAGCTGATTTAATTCCAAATGGAAGTCGCGTGAAGCGGTACCTTCCAAAAGGTGTATTGAAAGTGCACAGCTTTGAACTCTCCAATTTCATTTGCCAATATCCTGAAGTGGCATCTAACACTGAGAACAATTTTGCTTCAGGCATTTCAGCTACTACTTCTTCGATTGTTTTCATTGGATAGTGTTCTCTTTTTATTGCTTGTTTTAGATCTCTTGGATCAATACACACTCATATTTTCTCTGGCTTTATTACTGTAACCATGCTGTTGACCCAATCTGTGGGTTCTGTTTGCTTGACCACAACACCAGCATTTTCCATACGCTCTAACTCTTCTTTGATTTGTTCTTTGAGGGCCAATGGTACTTTTCTTGGTGGGTGGACAACAGGGGTGAATGAATGATCAATTTCAATTGTGTGTTCACCAGGCAAACATCCAAGGCCAGAAAATACTTCATCATATCCTTTCAACAATTCATCTTCTTGGGTTGGGTTGACTTTTGATGGCATGGAGGGATCTGCATTGGGACGATCTCTCAATTTTGAGGACTCCACTGCATGTACTCTTTCTGCAAGACCCATTTCTTTGCAGGTACTGGCACTGAATACAGGTGGTGCTGGAATTTCAACAACCTGAAACTTTACTTTGGTATGTTTTTCGTTTGTACTCACAGGGCAATTTTGAGTTACTCCTTTTCTGGTGATGGTATGTCCAGAATATGACTTCAGTTGTGCTTCTGACTTTCTTATATTTGCTTTGATTCCCAGTCGTTGTTGATCTTTGATAGAAATTACATTACACTTTGCTCCTGTATCGAGCTGAACATTTATAGTTTTGTCAGCAATCTTTACATCTTCATACCATTCATTTGTTGTCATCGACTGTGTGGATCCAACAGAACCAACATACAGATCATCATCACTACTCTCATCTTTTTCGACTCCATGAATGTTCCTTTTTCTTTCCTGGAACTTGGATTTGCACACTCTTGCAAAATGGTTAAGCTTTTTACACTTTGCAAATATTTTTCCTTCAGCTGGACATTTATTTTGCTCGTGCTTTATTCCACATTTGCTGCAGGATTGCTTATAGCCTTGTTTGGTATTTTGGTGCTTTACATTTCTTTGATTTTGTCGGTCATGTTTATATCTCTGATTTGTCTCTCTTTCTTCTCTAAGGCTATTGACGTTCTTTTTTTCTGGTGCCATACTTTGAAGCTGCGTGTTTGACATTTCTTGCGTTCGAGCGATATCAACTGCCTTTTCTAAAGTTAGTTCCAATACTTTTTGTATTAACTTCTCATGTACTTTTTGGGAATAACAACCGATAACTACTCGATTTCGTACCATTTCGTCTGGGTCTTTGTAACCACAATCTTTAACTTCAATCTTGAGTTTCGTTAGGAACTGCTCGAAGGGCTCTTTTTCTTGCTGGACTATTTTATGAAACTTATACCGAGCAAAAATATTATTTGATTTAGGCTTTACATACGCTTCGAACTTTTCGTAGTAGGTGGTGAGCTTTTTCGATTCTTCGCTTGATAAGTTCCAGGTATTATACACATCTCGGCCTTTTTCACCAATCTATATCATCAGATAGTTGCATATTTGTTCTTCGGATTTGCCTTTTAGTGGCCCACCAAACGCAAATTCACAGTGTTGTTGAAACGATTTCCATGCTGCTGGCAAATCGCCACTTGACCAGTCCATTCTTGGCATGTTTGAGGCCAGAAACCCTTCCATTTCGGTTTGTACTCGTGTACACTTGTCTACTTTATTTGTTTTCCGATGGCTATCTTTTCAAGCTCTTTTTATTGGATTTCTCCTGACACCATGTAATGTTTACTAGACTCACACCATGTTACATACCAAAAGCATTTTTAATTATGCAGCATCTGCATACATTACATATATTACACCGTGGTGAATTATCCAAACTCCACTTTGAAGCGCTCAAGGTAAGGTGCTTTTACTGCCTTATCAGTTCCGAGATACAGTATAGCAATACAGAATGTATTTTTTATGGTAGTCTAAAGATGAAATGGATAGGAGAAAGGAACGGGCAGTTAAAGCTACGAAAAATATTGTTTTGGTTGCCTTGAATCTCATTGAAACCAAAACAGCTGCCCAACATTACGAAACAAGTATTGCATGCCACATTACGACAGGATCGGACATGGGCGATATGAGCCACGGTCGAAAACAAATGAATGAAATAATGTGAGCAGCAGAGATTCACGTCGATAGAAGTATTAGAGAATTTCTTTTGACACCATTACCGTCGACCCACCTGCCTCCACATTTTTACGTCTCCTGCGACAAGTCTACAATTCACAGGGTGACAAACCGAGCTATTATGCTCTGTCCAGTTGTTCAAGGTACAGTACCCTACATATATTTTAAACCATTAAAATTTTCTGAGCAGTGAGACACGTAACTGACGTAAGTACAAATTTGTTTTAATGTTTAATCAAGTATAAAAAATAGACATGATATTTTTTTGTCAGGCCGAAGACGTGCGATACCTGTAAATGCCCCTAAACTGAGTAGC
Source organism: Muricea muricata (assembly GCA_963855995.1). Lineage (NCBI taxonomy): Eukaryota > Metazoa > Cnidaria > Anthozoa > Malacalcyonacea > Plexauridae > Muricea > Muricea muricata. The sequence goes on along the minus strand of OY979716.1, from coordinate 51,819,883 downwards.
AAGAGAACTGGAAGACAGCAAGAAAGATCTCAAAATCTTGCTTATGGATTTAAAAACATCATTGCAAACAAGATTGCAATCGTATTATTACTGTGCTATTCTTTTTTTGCCTTTCAACAAATAGAGTAAACAGCACATTGAGTATAAACTATTAAACTTGCAATTAATTGATCATGCCTATATGGGGTGTTGTAAACATCAAGTGGTGGTTACTAATTGTAGTCAGTTTATTATTGTGTATTAGTTTCCTACTACTGACAATAGCATTAATCAACTATTATGAGGAATATTTGTATTGGTGTGACAATTTACTAATCTTACTTTGCAGATTTTTGGAGTGTATCTCCCCAATGCAAAACGACCTTACTTGTCTAGATCTTGATTGCATTATTAGCATGCTTGTTGGACGCCGAACGACAAGTGGGATTATTCAGATTGACGAAGCTGCATTAGAGAACTATGGTAGCGAAGAATTTGAAAGAGTTTTTGCATTTATATGCTCTTTGAAGCATGTTCAACTGTTGTCAGTGAGCGAGGATGTTTCCTTTGTTGCAGCATTGTCTCACGTTATTCACCGTAAAATAAAGACGACTATGAAAGAGTTAGTATGGCAGCCACAACATGTGGATGTTTTGAGAAAGTTCGCCGAGGTTGTGGACAGCAAAGGAGGCCTTGGAGCATACCTGTGTGACCATTTTGAGGATGTCGACAAGGGAAAGAAAGTTCACATTGAGTCTGTCACCAAGAACTGTACATTTTAAGAACATTTATGATGCGGAGTTTGAGTTTCAGTCTCTTAGTTTAGCAATCGATGAAGAGGAATTGCTGGTACAGATGTTTACAAATCCTGCAGTGTACAACATGCTTGGCGTGGAAGCTTGCGTATGTTATGACATATGCTTGGCAAAGGGTGGCACAGAAGCGGTAGTAGAAAGTTTCTACTCATCAATGCAAGCCCAAGCCATGAGTGGTGGGCAAGATAACGAGACACTAGCTCTGAGGACAAAACTTGAATGGGTTATGCCAACCTCTTATCCAGGCTGATAAATTTGTAAAGGAGACAGCAAAGATTTATATCGAAGGGAACAAGGAAAAAAAGCTGAAAGCACACAAGTGGCCAATTATCGGAGATCGGAATCGAAGATCAAATCCTTACAAATTTTCTAAAGCTGTAGATAGACTGACATCTTGTAAGGCATACTTGCCATTTTTTCAGTAGTTTTACTATTCTGCTAAATAAGCGAATAAAATTCAGTTCAGACATCCAAATGGCTGAACATAATGACAATTATGAACAAACTTAACAAAGGTTTCTTTTACTTGAACAAATTTATAATTTTGTTAAATGCTAAGTTGTATATATATATATAGTTGTTGTATATATATATAGTGCATGCTGTATATGTGTGCTTTCATAAATAACCATTTCTTAAGATAAAAGCCGATCAAAATGATACGTGTATACCTTCGCGCATCTGTTCTTAAAATTTTGTAAACAAAATTATCGTGTTCTAACTGGCGTAATTGCTGGAACTTGATTTTTGACTTTTAGTCTGTTTGGCGTATTGGAAATCATCCATAATTACTTGGCGTAAAATATGTGGCGGACATGTTCCTCCGATTCCACCCTGGTAAAGGGAAAGCTCTGGATGAATTTCCCATCCCACATACTCTAATGTCTCAAGAAGAAAACACATATGGTGCATTATAAGGAGAAATTATTTGTAACCAAAACCTTTGCCACAAAAAAATGCAAAAATATGTGCAGGTAAATGCAACGTTGCAATTGCAAATAGAATAAAGAAACTGAAATATGATGCTGTGACTATCTAACTGTAGGCTTCAAAGTCTAAACACAATAAATACCTGGCATTTTGGGGACCTTCAGTCAGAAATCATTTCTGGTATTGTTCAAAGAATTGCAAAAATGATGCTGAAAGTTTCAAGGCAAGACAAAATTGGATGACAAATTCTTATAATTATGCAATTGTTGTTGGTATTACACAGTGTTTTTTTATAGGATATGTGGATTGGCATTCTGCATCATGTTGTCAATAAATATGAAGGGGTATTGGAAGAAAGCAACAATGGGGAATGCGATCATGCTCCATTAAATGAGGATGAACGGAACAAACCTTGGCTAAAGAAAGATTCGCTTCCTCACAAAGCACCGACTAAGATAGTCTTAGATAAACGATTCCTGAACACTATTCCCTACTATGTCAACTTTAGGTATTCCTTGAATTAAGATAAAATGTAAAACTCAAAGTTTGTTTGAATTTATTGAATTCACCTTTTCTTTCTGTTTAGACACACAGGATTTTTGGAATCGTTCCACAATCACATACTAATGTATGCCCCAAAGCACCACTCATACATGTTAGTGATTATAGAAAAAAATATATTTCATCATAGATTATATAAAAATTATATAAAATCATAGATTATTTGGCATCTATTATGCTGTGAAGCTATAAAAATAATTGGTTCCTAAAATTTGTAAGTTGTTATGTGGTAATACGATATGTATGACCTAACTCATAAATACTATTTGATTTGCAGATTTGTACCATATCGAATCTGTAACCTGTTGGCGGCCATCAATTTCAACTTTCATTGTGGTTGAGCAGTTGCTACTACAGCTGATGGTCAACCAAGGTAATTTACTCCTATGTATAACAATCTATTCTTTCTTTAACTGTCACCTAAGGTTTGAATTTTTTTAATAAGAAAGAATGCCTGAATTTAGAGCCATTAGTCAAAATCATATTATTGCTAATCTAGGTGGGAACGTAAATATAGCAAAAGAACAAAGCAGTGGTGTGCTGTGAAGGTTTTGGAACTCAAAACATACCATTACATACCTGAGCTTATCAGAAAGGTGTCTGAGAAGGATACCTCCCATGTGCCTGTAAGCCAAAGAATTGGTGTTTTTGGTGAGGGTCCCAGAAGAATTGCACCTAATATCTCAGCAATTCCACCACCTGTGTACCCTGGGTGCCAGAGGTTCTTCACCGCTCGTAATGAGGATAACAATGGGTGTTGAGGGATGGATGTTGAGGGATAATAATGAATGTTTAGGGATAGTAGAGGCGAAGGACGCGAGCGGGAAGAACCTCTGGAACACTTGTGCGGCTTTTACTGTTTTGACTGTCATATGTCAATCAAACGTTAGCCAATAGTGCTAGGAGTTATTTCCGACTCATGATGATTTTGGGCGCGTGCAATGGGAGTTTGAGCGATGGAAATTGTAACAGGAATTGCATAGAATGTGTCAATTTCAAAACAAGTGTCAAAAAATAAATTAAAAATACAACCTTAACGTTGTAAACATCAAAACCGAATATTGAATATCGCCACATATGAATTTGGCGACTGGCAGTACACCTGTTAAAAGCGTTGTAAAAAATGTTCAAGAAGATAAACACTGTCGAGTTTGTGGTGAATTTGTCATTACCCACAGTGGCTATTTTAACATATTCAGCGAAAAATCAAAGGAGCGTCACCTTGCAGAGTTTTTGTCGAAGGTGCTGGAAAGTGAAGTTTCCATTTCAACGGGTTCTCATTTTATATGCAAAAAATATTTTAGAACAGTGGAAAGGTGTAACGCGTCGCTGGAAGTTCTTCAAAAGTTGAAAAAAAGTCATCGGACGAACACACAGAAGTGGCGCTCAGACAACCCTTACTTAATTCGTCAAAAATGTTGCTGACGTGAAAATGTCGTCAAAATCGCCGAGTGAAGGGAAAAAAAGGTCGTTTGGATAACCTGTTCTCGGAATCTGATACAACAGGCGTAGTAAACGCCAAACGCTCTCTTGTCCTAAATACCAGTGATAAAGACAATCAGTCAATATCGATTGAAACAAAGGCTACGGAAGTTGAGGTAAGATACTTTTATATATAAATTTGAAATTCATACAGATGTGTATAAAATAGCGTCACACAGTCATATGACTGCCGGAGTACTGATTCAGTCACAAACATACTTTTTTTTTGAGGACAAAGTACTAGGTAGTATACTATTTCCAGTGATATTCATTCACCGGGTTTTGATGATTATTATTATTGATATAGTTCCTGACAATGTTTTTGAACAGTAATATATAGAGAATATTACATGGTTGTGAGGAAATATGAAATTTATTTCGAGTGAGCGCAGCAAACGAGTGAGATAGCTTGTTCAATACGAGAAATAAATTTCATATTTTCCGAGCAACCATGTGATATTGTGTCTATTTTATAAACGGCAAAAGAAAATTTATATGGAAAGTATGTATTTATGTATAATCATATGCGGTTTTGACTGACCAAAAACTCTATATAACACTGATGATGTTTATAAAATAAATATAATTTGTTTTTGTAAAACACAAACTGAGAGTATTAACTTTATAAATCATTATAAACTACCGTTGGTATAAAAAATATATCCATATTCTAATGATTCATTTGACAAGCTATAATCAGCTTGAAATTTTTCAGTTGCCGAACAATTACATATTTTTGTAATCAGGCTAGTCGTGACTACGCCCGATCTACTGTACATGTTATTATTGAATATTTACATCACTTTGTAAATAATGCATTATTTAAATTTTTTTAAGGTCATCCTAAAAAATGAATCTGGTTCTGTACGGCGCTATCCAAGAGATGACATTGATAGCAAGGCTGTGAAACAAATTATCACTGGGCAACACAATTATGCTTTAAATGCGCTTTGGAACAAATCGGAATTCAAAGAAGCCCTTATTGATAAACTTACTCATGAAGTCGCATATGAATGTGAAAAACTGTGCTCGTTGTTATGTCCATCCATGCTTAGGGATGCATCTCCGAATGGACTTAAATATTTCAATGAGACAGCCCATGTAGAAGAGTTAAAGAAAAGAGCACCTATTTTCCATTCCATTCTTCAAGCAAGTGCCTTCAAACGAAAAGGTAGTCAATCTGATTCCAAACATGGTGTCAGTCCACAGTGTTCCATATCAGTGACAGCTGCTGCTTTTCTTCAAGCAAGATGCCCTCAGATGAGTGTGCAGTCATACCGATTAGCCCTTGTGTTATGGCAAAGTAGAGCCAGGAAGCAAGTATGTATTTTATGTGTTCATGATTAACTGCAGATCACTAGCAGTAATTAAAATGCAATTGTCTGACATGAAAGTACATGCAATCACTAAAATTAAATAGAATTGGAACAAATTGCCAAATATTATCAAATGTTATCTTGGTTCAAATTCTAAGGGGGATTTATGCTGTTGTAATCATAATTCACCAAGAGTGTCAAAGTTTACATATACTATATAATACTATATAGTTTTCCCTTAAGAGAGTTCTTTTGTGTTTGCATGTGAATCACATGGTACAATGGAGTTCAGCTGTTTATTCCAATTGTTATAATGGACCCTTCATTTATATATTATAATGGTCCATATATGTCAGGCTATTTATTATACTGTCAAACACAAGACAAGATCATATTAATGGTCATCCCAGATAGCAATTACAGTAATAATATAATTACAGTAACATGACTGAGGATGTTATGCATGACTGTTAATTAGCAGGGTCACTGATTGAATATAGGCCTAATTAATTATACGGTACACTTTTATAATTACAGGTGTACTCACGTGGTGTCAAGTGGGGTATTACAGTTGGACACACCAGCATCATTGCAAAGATTGATGAAATTGGAAAGAATTTTAATGCAACTGTGCTCAGTTGGAAAGGCAAGCTAGAACACCATGCAGGGTTGAGGAGCAATCTGGAGACAATTCAAGAATGCATAGCTCTTGAAAATGAAGCAAGTAATGTTATTTCAGATGATTGTCAAGAAAATCAACCAGGAAATGCCCCACCCACAGGAACACCACTTAATCTTGATCAATTGAAAGTAAAGGAAGGTACAACATAAGATGGGTAACAAATTCGATGAAGATTTGTATAAGCAAGCGACGAGTTTTTTTAAAGCTTTTACCACTAGTTCCTCAATTTCTGGAAATAATGCAGCATTGATGAGTAATGTCATTGAAAAGTGGAAGAGTACTAGCCCAGCAAAATACCAAATTATTGGTGACAATGTTGACATGCTTATCAAGATAAAGCATCAGTCCAGCAGCCATCCCAATAAAAGTATTCACTGGTTTCATATGAATGCTAAGAAAGATAGTGTTGTGGCAGGAGATTTGCCTGATCATAAGGCAGTTGATCCTGCAATGAAACTTCAACCTGCAGAATTCCTGCCATCTGCAAAAGACAACCAAGACCTCCTCCATGATTTTATTCCCTTGTTTGCTCGTGTTATAATTGACGATGTCCCTGCCTTCAACACTGCCTTCAAAGATGTTGTGGTTCGACATATTCCGCACGAGTATTCTGAAGTAATGGCCCAAAAATCTGAACAGGTTAATTGCTCAGTAATAGTCTATTAATGTAGATTAATTGTTTTCTATAAATTAATAGTTCCCCTTGATCATTCCCATGCATGCAGTCCCTCATATGTGCCTATATAAGTTGCATGCTATTGCCCCAACCTACAAGTACCTCAACTAGGTGAACAAAAACCTGCCTGAAGCAGTTGAGGTTTTCCAATGCAAGTTAGTCAGATCAATCACATAATGCCACCATGCATCACCACAACATGAACTTTATATGTGTTGTATATTTGAAGTACAGTGAGAACTGAAGTCATTAGCCAAGTGCAACACTGGGGCACATTGGGTTAACAAGAGACATTGTCAGAACTTTTGGTTAATATTTATTTTTACTTAAAGGAGACACTGGGACTACTGTTCAAGAATGAAAATTTAAATGATGAAATGATTGATATCTTACAGTATATTCATGATCATTATTTACCTTGTGAGAAAGTAGTCAAGAATGAGGAAAGTGAATCATCCAGTCTGGTCACACAACTATTTCTTGGTGGTGATCAGCTTACACAAGAGCGTGCTCGGAATGCTCAAAAGTGAATGAGCAAGAGTTGTATTATGAAAGAGTTCAAACACAGGTAACTGAAATGAATGCAAACACAGGCCAAGATAAGCAATCTTATGTGTGCTCTGTTTGTGGAAAACTGTACAGGTATAAGAAGGCAAAAATCAATCATGTAAAAAAAGTCCATTCAGTTGACCAAATTGAGGAGCAGCCTGGTGTTTTAAAAGGGCCTGTCTCAAAAGAGCCGGAAAAAGTTGTTGATGCTCGATTTAATTATGCATGTACAAGGTTGAGTATAGGTATGTTGCTTTTTAATTTTGATGATGCAGTAAAAGAGGGGGACGGTGAACGTGTCATTAGATGTTGGAAATTCATGATGCTCATTTTTAAAGCATATAATCATACAAAGTACTCATTTGCTGCTCTTCACATGCAAATATTCATCAAAGCACTGCTGACACCACATCAAGCCCATAGTTTCATTTGGAACAGAATGGTTAATACCTAAGGAGGGTTGGGCAAGAACATTTCAATGGATCTTCGACTGGAGCAACTGAACAAGCTGCTTAAGGATATGTTAAGATGTCTTGGAGTAAATATTACCAAGAAGTCATCAGAGAGGTGCAGTAAGGCTCTCAAATTAGTTGAAGATATTCTTTCAAGTATTGATACTGAACTGAAAGTGAAGGAACCAAAAGGCCAGCATGTTACAGCCAAGCGAGATAAAGACTTCAAAGTTCTTGTTGATGAAATAAGTAAACGTGGCAGACTCTTTGCACACAGTCCTGATTCAACCCGGCAGTATCAAGAATTTCCAAACTTTAACCGTAATATTTTACATCATTTAAATTTGAGTCAAGTACACACATGGATTTCTCAGCATCTAACAAATCTTTGACTTCATTCATCTGTCAAATAAAATGAATTATCTAAAGAATCAAGGGAAAACTTATACAACTCTTACAGTTTATTTAACTAGTTATTTCTATCTAAATCGTAGACTTGATTTCCATTGTCATTACCTTTCAAGCTTAAGTAAACCTGATTTGATCATTACAAGGCAAAAAAAGTGTGGGTTCTTAATTCATTTTAAAAATTCTTAATATGTATGGTAGGTCAGTAGTATGAGGGATGGTGGAGTAGGCTTTTTTATAGGGGTTATTCACCTATATCAGTCAACATAATTCTAAAAATTAAGACCAGATGACAATTTCCAATAGAGAATAAAACATAATCCGAAGATTAGCATCTTGAAACCCGGGATACAGATTATATAAAACAAGATGAAAATGAGTCAGTGATATTTCTATTTTATTGCAAAATCACCATCAGACCAAATTTACAATTATAAAAACACATGGTCATATATACAGCATTAAATCATATACTGTCAATACTAAGGAATATCACAAACTCATTCTTGTCTTGTTTCTACAGTATCTGTATCTGCAGATTATTCATTATGTAGTTCTAAGTTGCACACACTTTGAAATGAACCATTGGTGCTGGGATGTTTAATATGAAGATGTGTTTGAATTTTTTTTGTTAACATGAATATGTAAATAAGCAATTAGAAAATTTTGGGCAACTGTATTTTAACTGCTCAGAAATTTTCCTACTCAGTAAACATTAGGGTTAGGAATTTTGGTTGTTAAAAGCTAGTTAGGGCTGGAAAACTAGAAAGTAACCCACATATTTTTTGGCCTAATAAATAAATATATTAGTGTTGTAGTTGCACAAAGCAGTAAAATTTAATATAAAGTAATATTGTATTGTGGTGCAGTCAGTCATTAGGTTGTTGGCAGCTAATTAAGCATTACCTACAATTATAACTTACAGTAATGTATTACAGTTCGTATTCAGACTCTTCACTTTCTGACTCCCTATCACACTCAGAATAACTATAATTACCTCCATAATCCAGGTCATAATTATCAGCAACTGCAGCAGCTTGATATGTTGTTGCCATTTTATAATATTTCTCCTCAATATGCACCTCAAAGTCAGCAAATACATCAGCGCACATGTATGTAATGTCTATTGCATGCTGCACATTAAAGACATGGAGATTGTCTAAAACATATTCAATGTCAAATATGTATTTAGCATTTGACAGGATTGATTTCTTCAAATTGTCGCTGAATCCAGTTGTGCATTCTAGTGACAAGAAGTACGTAGAGCATGAGTTGACAAGCTTTTGTTGATAGTCATTCAGCAACTCCTCAAGAAGTTTAATATCATTTGGCATTATTTTTCTTTGCTTAAGCAAAGTTTGTTTACTTGATTGTGACTGATTCTTATGAAGATCAAATGGAATTTGTTTGGTGCATGGATTGCTTCCATTACAGTGACACTTTTCATGACATAAAAGGCAGCAATCATGTCCTACAGGATTGCTTTTAGCTTCCCCAAATTCTGCCAAAATGGAAGTTCGTAAACATTCAATATTCTCACTGTTGGCATACTGCTTAATAGTTCTGTCACATTTTCTCAAATGATTCCCCTGAAAGAGTAGAATAGCCACAGCAGGTTTCCCATCAGGACCACCCCGTCCAACGTCTTGAAGGAAATCCTCTATATTTCTTGGAGGGCCATAGTGTACAATGTACCTGATGTCAGGGAAGTTTATCCCCATCCCCAAAGCATTAGTGCAAAAAATAACTCTGCATGCCCCTTCAGCACTGTAAAGTGAGTTAACAATTATTTTCTTCTGTTTCTCAAGTGTGTTGTGATGATACATTCCAATCAACATATTTTTTCCAACTTGTTCATCACAATTTGCATAAGCAAATGTTCCCAGATGATCCTTAAAAAACGTAAATAACTTACCACAATCTTTAATCGACTTACAATATACCAAAGTTTTTGGACATAAAACAAGTTCTGCTTTTAGCATAGTGAGCAACCAATCAAATGACTTTAGCAGGTATCATTTACTTTAGCTTTGTAAAGATAAATGTTAGGACGGTCAGGGCTTACAATTATTTCATGACGATCAGGTCTCAAACTCAATGCTTTTGTTACTTCCTCTTTCGTTCTTTGTGCAGCTGTTGCAGTAAGAGCAAGTACTGGTGTGCAACAAGGAATAAGTGATCTTAACTGTCCAAGTCGAATAAAGCATTCACGAAAGGCTATAACCTTTTCTTTACGGTTACCAAATCCCCTGGAAAATAAAAACCCAATGTTTAACTTGCAAAGTAATACTAGCCAGGACCCTTGACAGCAGAACTTTTATTTTGGGTAGATGGAGCTCATGAGCCTTGGCAGGCAGTCCATCTAAGAGAAGGAAAACTCTGATTTCAAACCCCCAGGTCCAATCAAGGACCAGGCTGTCCATGTCTGAGTCACTGGCTTATACAGTGTCCCTTTGTTCATAGTGATGTTTTTTTCATATACTAGATTGTCCTTTGTTTGTTGTTTGGTGTACCATTAAAAAAGATTACTGATTACATTACCTGTGTAATGACCAATTAGAATATTTGCCATTGACTCAGGGACATTAAGCGAAACAGCCAACATTTTCTTTACTAACATTTTGAAATGTACAAAGAATTTATTTGACAAACATTTGTAAATTCAAATTTATTTTCTTCATCCAACAATGTTCTAAACTAATAATCATGTGCAGTAGGTGTATATTATCTAAAAGATGATTTATGGTCAAAACTAGTGTTCTGTTGCGAGCAACACAGCAGTATTGTGACAAAATTTTCAATGTTGGCTTTTTTTAGTGGAAGCTAAGAGAGGTTTTATTTACAAAGCTGCTTTCAATTGTTAGAAATAGCAATCTCAATTTGCTTTAGTAACATTCTATTAATTAACGCAGTGCAATATTGCAGTGTTGCTTGCAACAGAACACTGGTTCAGACTGTAATAATTTTACACTGAGAACAAAGAGTTGGATGGTAATACAATGATAATCTTGACTATTTACAGAATGAATAAATACAAAAATAAATGTGCGACACCATAATTGACTGTTTGTCATAACTACAATTGTGCAGGTCTGTACCCAGTGTACATGCCATTTGGTGAAGAATAGCAAACATGTAGTGCTACCTCACAGCAAATGGGAACAACTTTTCTGTTGCCCCTTCCCAATCGACCATGCTGCCATAAGACATACTGTTTATAAGCAGCATGTCTAAAGTTTTCATTGTTCCTGACATTGCTCAAGACAAGAAAATCTTCTCTGAATCTCATTGCTAGATCCAGCACATTTGGATTGAAGGCAAGTTGTAAGAAAAGTGGTGTTCTTAAAATGCATGGCCGAACTGTTCTTGTGCAACACTTGTTCTCTTCCTGTGTTGGCATAACAACACAGTTTCTACATTTGCACCAATCTGGAGCATTGTTACTGGAGGTGGATCTGGATTAGGCAGTCCATCACCAACTACCATTTCTCCATTTACAATGTCAGCAAATGCTGCTGGCTGTCTCTGCAGCAGTTCAATGGCAAGCCTTCGTAGTGGCTCAATATCAAGACCATCGACTAAATTCTAGAAACACAAATTTTTTGTTAGTTTAGGTTATTGAAATACAACCAACTCCATGCAGTCAAATAAGTCAAATACGTATATAATAGGTGTGGGGTGAGCTAAGCTGGCATTAAAGGGTAGTTTTGCTTATGTTAATTCAAATTTGTATCACATTCAAGTATAGTTACATTACACTGTGAATACAAGATGTCAAACACTTTTTATAACATATTCTTGAAAATTATACCATATACCTGTCAGACTCCCTACAAGTGACAATATATGCATGCATACAAATACTTACCACAATCTGTTGTTCATGGTCTGCTTGATTTTGTGCAGCAGCATCTACTGGTACTAGCTGGCCACGTCTCCTTTTTTCTTCTCTATCCCCGTCTTCTGCCCTCCGATTGCTTCCACGTCCTCTTCCCCGTCTCCGTCCCCTTCCCCGTCCTCTTCTGCATGTGTACGCAAATTGCGCTATGTGTAGTATGCAAGTGAAACGGTCAACACGACAAATTTTACACACAGAACATATTCAAAATCAGTTCTGCCCAAACTACTGAAAGTCACATTCCTAACACAACAATTTTTACATACAAAATTTATTTGAAACCAGTTCTCTCCATACTAGTGAAAGTCACATTATAAGCCTTTACATAGAGAAAAAAAATTTCAATCTTTCTACCGCGCAAATTAACGCACGTGAGACATTACGTTATACACAAAATCAAAGTGAACGAAGCTATAAATATCAATGACGAAACTCACCGATGAAGATGAATCATCACTATTACTCTCTTTCGTTCAAGCACATGTGATTTCCCACATGGCACACGCTCGAACAATGTTGATTCAAACTTTTTCACGGGCAAAAGTTTCTTCCTCTTTCTCAAATACAATTCCCGTGACACGAGCAAGTTGCAAGGTTGTCGAAATTCAGGACAGATGCGAGCTCGTCTATCTGGCTTATCTCTAGTTCTTCAACAGTATTAAAACTCTCATCTAAAGCTTCAGCCATGATGTTAGGAAAAAGATAATACCAGTGATTAGCATGTCAGTGCAGGCATGTCAGTGCAGAGCCAGAGAATGAAACTGAACAAATAACTAATTGTGACCCAAGCCCAAAAGATTTACCTGATGTACCTCATGAACTGGGTGTTGAAGGTAATTCTGGTGAAAAGGAACATTTTCCACTAAACTGCAAGGGCTGTGGCTCCAAGACTAAACAGAATTGCACCTGGGAAATTGCTTGAAGAGAAGAAACAAAGCCATTGGAGAGCTTAAAGAGAAAGTTTTGCCCAGGGAAGGAACTCTTTTGGCCATCAAAAGTTAGTAGCTGATAAAAAAGTTAAGTTCTACACTGGTATTCCCACCAGAAAGGCATTTGATACTTTATACCAGTTATTGCTACCGAAGGTTAGGGAACTTAAGGGTTGGCATGGACCATCAAAAGTATCATCTCCACTAAAGCACTTTTCAACCCCTCCAAAAAAGGGCGACACCGTAAACTAGATGGTAAGGACGAGTTTTTGTTAACTTTGATAAAATTGAGATTTTGGTACTCTAAATGAGGACCTTGGAGATCGATTCAACTTTTCCACGACAACTGTCTCAAAAACATTAACTACATGGGTTTCATTCCTCTCTGCAAATTTGGTCTCTGCCTTGTTTAATCCTCCAAAAAGAGGCGGTCCAGTTAATATTGCCAAAGTCATTTAAAAGTATAGTTTATTGTAATGTAAGGTACATTATTGATTGAACGGAGATTTTTATTGAAAAGCCAAAGGATCTTCAACTACAAGCCCTCACATGGTCAGACTATAAGCAGCACCAAACTTGTAAAAATTTTGGTTTCCATTCTTCCCTTTGGATTTTTCAATTTTGTGTCAAAATGCTGGGGTGGAAGAACGTCAGACAATCATTTAACAAAAAATTGTGGCTTCTTAGACATAGTTGAATCATACGACAGTGTCATGCTTGATAGAGGGTTTCAAATACGCGAGGATTTGTTATTACGAAGAGCGGATTTACATATACCTCCTGAAAGGTGTGGAACAGATCAAATATCAAAACGTGATGTGAAGAAGACACAGGAAATTGCTAACAGTAGAATATATGTCAAAATGGCAATAAGAAGATTAAAATCATTCAGAATTTTAAAGCATGAATTCCTTAAACTCTTTTAAGCCAGATTGATGATATAGTTTGTATTTGTGCAGCACTATGCAATTTATATCCACAACTGGTAAGAAAAAAATAACTTCTCGTTAAGTTATGCGTATTCGTTTGTATGTTCTGTATGTTAAAGGTTTAATTGGGGGTGTGCCTCACATGGGATCTCCAGTCCTGTTTGTGCTCCTTCCTTTTGGTATATATATTTATCTAATAAAGTTTTAGTAATAATAATAAAAAAAGTTGATAGTAATCATAGACAGATTTTCAGAGGGTGCAAGGAGTGGGCAAGAATTGCTTGCACCCCACCAAGAATATTTTGCACCCCCCCAAAAAAGTTTGCAAAACCAGTTAAACCCCCATGAGTGTTTTCCCCACCACCAAGATTATTGGAAACACCCCTAAAAGTTTCTGCACCCCCCCACAAAATGTGAAAATCTGTTTCCGTTATTAATATTTATTTGAATTTTTCTAGGTAACTAGATCAACCAACTGAACCGGGCAACCAAGGGAGTGGACTAAACAAAAAAATTAAATCATAGCAATAGTAATGACTAATCTACTGTATTTGCTATAACCCCCCACATAGACGTCCAGTCACTAGTTCTTCTGACAAAAAATCACTAAGTTCTAACCAGTATGCCTCATTACAGCCATGGCAATTGAAGTGTTCCTAAAATATTGCATCAATTCATCTGCTCACTAGAACAAATTGATTTGACAGTTGGTGGAACTGTTTACAAACTTCACAAATCTGACCATCTCTGGTCACTTCCTGCTTCGTTGTGATTGGCCGCTTGTGCCAAAGCCAATGGTGATTGGAGCATTCAACAGGAAGTTGATCAATTATGTAGGAAATTGTAAAATTTTCAAATGTTTTATCAAATGAATTCGTTCATGTTGGCAAATGAATTGATACAACATTTTAGGAACACTTCAATTGCCACGGCTGTAAATGAAATCCTTTCCAAATAATACCCATGTGCTCTATATACAAAAAAGTCACACCATTTTTTCTGAGTTATTGCCATCTGTCCCTGTACCTGTGCATAACTATGATTGAATTTTAGCTTACATATATTTGCATCATTATCAAAAATAATATAGTCTAGATTCTCAGAATCACGCTTTGTATGTCTTTTAGCATAAGGGCATTTGACTTCATGCAGTCCCTCTCCACAGCATTTGCAATTGACCAATTGGTCAGGTGTTGCTCCCAAATATGATTTTGCAATGTCAAGAAACAATCCAAAATTCCAGCATCCAAAATCTGTGTTCCTTTTTCATTTTATTATTGTAAAACACTTTTGCCTCTTCCTCCATATTTTTTCCATACTTAAGGGATGGGATGCCAGTACTTAGGGTTTATAGTTCATTATTGTTGAGCCCAAGCTATCAACATTAGTTGAATTTCCTTGCAATTCTACCTTTTTAACAGAATTGACCTTTGTATAAACAGCATAGAATTTAGATGCTGTTATCTGACCTTTTCGGAACTCAAACCAGTCAGTGCAATCTGCCTGACTTCCAGTGGCTTGCTCTACTTGTTCAACCTCTGCAAACGTCAACAGAGGTATCGACTCTACGAACGATTTTCTGTTAGTATCTAAAGGACACTTCATCATTAGTGTTACATTTATATGGTTTAACCAAATTGTCCATTTTTAAATGTGATACAGCACTTTCTTTAGGTACAGGTGATGATGTACTTTCACTGTTGAAGCAGTACTTTTACTGATGAAGCTTGAGAAGTATCATCTTGGGACGAGTTGCTAACTTCTCTTATTGCATTAGCTATTTGCATAAAACGTGAGTTGGGTAAAACTGATGACAAGGCATTTGTCATTTCTTGATGTGCAAACTTATTTTCATCTGACTTTTTCCTGAAAAAAAAACCCTGTTTCCTAGAAGAAATAAGAGGTCTTTTCTCTAAAATAAAATAAGATTGAAAACAGTTTAATAGCCACTATTGGTATAACGCCTGTCAGAAATTTGATGGACTGACAATTTAAACACAACATGACCCTTTCAGACACACACTGTGGCTTTTAAACACAATATAGGCCGTATTCTCTGGCATGAAAAGTCGCTTAAAAAATTATTTTCGTTGCCCCCCTTCGCGCACTATTAAAAAACACGATAGAAAATTAGGATAAATTATAAAGTCCGAATTCGCTTGTTGGCATGTACATAGGCATCATGTGTGCGTAGTTAATTTGATCATGTGCGAAAAAGTATTTTGCGAACTTCTCTAAAGCCATTAAGTGTAGATCCCAGTCTCCAGTCCTCACTGATTTTATAAATGTCGGCATTTCCATGACCATGTGCATATAGTGATGGATTACTTTAAAGTTTCTTCTCATTGGCTTTATCAATTGTAGACATCTTCTCCAAGACATCTGATGACTTGGTGATATCAATCATTCGACTATTCGCGCTCTCGATCATCTTTTTCTCTCCTCCTTGGCATGCTTTATTCAGCACATCTGCAACTTGTTTGATGCTTGCATGAGTATCATCATTGTTGTACTGATAAAAAGCTTCTAGATACATATCAAACAGGACTAATCATCAGGACATCTAGGGTAATTCTCCTCTACGCACATGCTTTCCTTCTATTATCTGTTTGACAGTGGAAGGGCCATACAACTGGGACTCATTCCAACACATGTCTATACCACTACTGTCAATAAAAGATCCTATGGCTCTTAGCTGTGCCATGACAATATGTAACTCACCTAGTAACAAAGATAGCTAGAACGTGTTAAATTCATAAATTTTACAAAACAAGTTCAAAAATCTTTATTTATACCTGGACGTAGTATCACATGATTCAGGTTGTGTCAGGCCATTTGTAGCTGCTTTGCGGGCTGGTAAAGCTCTCGATCTAGTGTAATGACAGTCTTTTGGGTTAGGACCAACAACTGAAGTGTTGATGTTTTGAGCTTGCTGGAGAACGGTCAATAAAGTGTACCATTCGTGGGCCGGTGCGACGATCAAAGGGGGTGCTGCACTTCGTGTTGTTTAAATAATATCATAAATAACAGATTTGTAGTCTTCATATCTAACTGTAATTGGTAGCTCATCTTCTTCCAATTAAGAGAAATTCTAATAAACTCAATTCTTTGGCCTTTTTGGAGGATCTTCACACTCCAAAACATTCTTGAAGGATTCTGAAATCTGGTCAATTGATCGTTTCTGCTTTTTAGGTACATCTAATCTACAGGGTGTATCAAAAAAAGGTAGACTATTTTGAAACGGCTCTCAATGTCGCGAAGCGGGTTGAAGTATAAAGTTTTTTATTAATATACATTGCTTGGGTACTTACGGTGTAGAATAAATGAAAATATTCTGAATTTTAAGTGTTTCAAACCCAGGGGTGTGCGTATTTTGAAGCACATTAAAAATGGCTTGCGCACGAAATTTAAACGCTTAAAAGTAATTTTGAGTTGGTAGGTAGAAAGTATGTTAGGTGTTTTATTGCTGTTCAAAATTTCAAGAAATTTGATTGAGTTAAAGCCAGTCAAAACGTCGAGCGAACGTATATTTTTTCTCAATAAGAATCGTTCTTCTGAAGAAATGTTCCAATTTTAATTAAATGTCCCTTGGGAGTTGTATGCAAATTAAGTAAATACACATAAATTAAACATGCACAAAGCAAATTTTGCTAAAATTATGGAAGTTCGTGCGACGTTTTGAACGACTTAGACTCGAGCAAATTTTCTGAAATTTGGTACAGCAATACAACACCCGACAAATTTTCCATCTACCAAGTAAAAATTACTTTTAAGCATTTAAGTTTTGTGCGCAAGACATATTTATATTGCCGTATAAGACAGACCCCCCCCCCCCCCCCCCCGGGTATTGAAGTTTTAAATTTTTTATTTTTTCGGTTTATTCTAGATTATAAGTACCAAAACAATCTCTTTTAATAAAAAAAACATCGTATATTGAGGCGCTTCGCGAAGCAGAGAGCAATTTCAGATTTGTCTACTTTTTTTTGATACACTCTAGAAATAAAAGTTAGAAGTAAATTAAGCATTTTAAATATAATAATTAAGAAGATAAATCACCTCAATTAAAACTAGTTTTAATCACCTTATTTCAGGAATTCTGTCGTCATTCTCAACTTTTTGATATATGGCCATAGCTGTACCATGAAGTGTATGCTTGCCATCAGATGTATCCTCAGCAAAATCAACATTATCAATTGCAAAAAATAGATATCTATTCTTTACAAAGTCAGGAGGCAAGTAAACACCGTCGTTCTCTTGGATGCGATTGATAACACTTTCTTCTATTTGCGCCTCCACTTGAAGAAGCCTGTTGTATTCCACACTCATGCCAAATCCATGAAGCATATTTACGATCTCTTTACTTCGAATTGCTTGACGAAGAGCAAGGCCAACTGCCAACTGTTGTGGCATCACTCTTGTAGATTTAATATCCTTCGACCTTTTGTTGGGTATTTGACTGTCTGTTAGACATTGACTTACAACAGTTTGGGATAAGCTAGTTGCACGTTTGTGAACGATCTCTGATTTTTCTTCTACCTCACACACTTGATCATTCGATCCTTTCATAACCCATCTACAGAATGAATAAAGTTGTGGCGGGACATGTCCATGAGTCAAGTCGTCAAACGATCCAGTGAACACCCATTTTTTGCATTTATTTATTGACTTCCTTAACAAGATTGCAGCATTGAATATGGTCTTCATATCATTATTACACAGATCAACATTAGAGCCCTCTGATTGCTGTATAGCCTCGTCTCTTGTCCTCTTGATGGTCACTCGTTCGGATTCATTAACCTTTTTCGGCCTGTGAAATTCAACACCTGGAATCTCCTTCTGTATTAGCTGCTTCAATATCTTTCTTGAACACGAATGGTCATCAACATTATTCTCGGCCATTATGTTTTCAAATGCGTTTTGCAGATCTGCCATTGTTAAGATTTCACCATCATTTAAATCTTTGTCCACCTTACTTAGAAACTCAATCTCTGCTGCAATTATGCAGGCTTTTTCATCACAATTTAATGGGGTGGAAAGTCTTCCTGGGTGCATTGACTACATGCACCAGCCAAGATTTGTTGTGGTATTTAATATCCATTGCATGTCCGTCGCTTGGATTAATAGCAGTGCTAAGTTTCACTCGAAGTCGGTCATTGCTTGTGGCTTTGATGGCAGCTTGCAGTGCTTCACCAGCCGATGAAGTGGACTCATTATAAAGAGGATCTTGATAACGGGCAGGGTCTCCACAGAAAAAGCATGTGTTCTTGTCAAAGGGAGTTGTTTTTGACCTTGTGAGAGTGGGCACTTCGACAGCTATTTTATCTGATGTCCTTCTTTTCTTCACATTTTGGTCTCCTTCTAGCTGCTTCTCATAGCGATTTTTTGCTCTTTTCAGCATTCCAGAGTGAATTACATCTTTATAACAACTTCTGTGCCATGTAGCTTTTTTTTCATGCAGATCTTCAGGGGAAAGATTTTGTAGTTTCGCCCATGATTTTAGATATTTTGACTCACCTTTTAGAGAGTTCCAAGTTTTTTCGTATGAACCTGGTTTTTCGACCAATTTTTCTCCAGACAAATGACGCAAAGACTTGTATCTAGTGGCTCATCATCATTATTGGCAGCAACCTCCATCAATAAGCTCAAAAGAAAGTCCTGCATTCGTGTGCCAATGGTATATACTTTAATTCAAGTACATAAATGACACCAAAGTACATAAAACATTTTACATAAAATAAAAGGTAAAAAACATTTTTACGGACCATCCTCAAAGCTGCCACTTGAGTCACGTAACTGGTGATTAATACATTAAACGTTACATTGACTTGTCAGATACATTATTTTATGTATTTTAGCTAAATTGGGGCAATGTGTATTCAAATAAGTTGAAAGATAATGCAATTCAAATCATAGCCTCGTTTCCATGCTGAGAAAATACATCACCTTATTAACCCCCCCCCCCCCCCCCAAAAACCGTCCTAGCTAAATTCAAAGTTACCGACAACATTTTTGTGTTTAGTAGGATCCAATAAATGCTTTCTTCAGAAAATTCCCACGGGACTTTATTCTGTGACATTTGCTCCCTGACTAATAAGGATGTGGGGGCTTTGGAAGTGAAGTACCATAAATGTTGTTAGGAAAATACACATTGTTCCTTAGACACAGCATGCAGTCAACTGGAGAGAAAAATGAAAAGCAAGTCTACAAATACAAAAAGTCATTTGAGCGCTTGTGTGAAAGGTTTCCACAACTCATGTTCCATAATTAATCAAAGGTGCGATCTAAGAGTGAGATTGTTTATACAGAGTGCCTTAGTCCAGCAAAAGTAGCAGAAAGTTTCATTGACAATAGCAGAGAAACCTCTCAGAGTTCACAAGATTCAGATTCGGCTTCTGAAACTGCTAAAAGGATATGAAAGCAAGCGTGATTAGAGAGCATCACTCTTTTAGTAGGCATAGACATTAAAAAGTGACTTGCAAAACCAAACACCCATTTGGTATGAGAACCGGATTTGATTTATGTTGCTAATAATTGGAGAGTGCAGACACCAAAGTACTTAGCACTTGCAGTTATATCTTTTTAGTGAGTTCCCAAATGACAACAAGATAAAGTTGTGAATAGTTTTACTTGAAAAATATTTATTTAAAAATTCCTACCATAATCTCTTTATTTAGCCCCCCCTCACAAATAAGCCCCCCCTTCACAAATAAGCCCCCCTCTCTAATAAGCCTCCCTTTTGCATGAAAAAATGAAATAAGCCCCTCTCTCTAATAAGCTCTCCTTTTGAGTGAAAAAATGAAATAAGCCCCTCTTTCTAATAAGCCCCCCCCCCCCTTTTGCATGAAAAAATGAAATAAGCCCCTCTCTCTAATAAGCCCCCCCCCCTTGAAAAAAATTAAATAAGCCCCCGTTTTGAATGAAAAAATGAAATAAGCCCCCGTTTTGAATGAAAAAATGAAATAAGCCCACTCTTCAATAAGCCATCCTTTTGAGTGGAAAATTAAATAAGCCCCTCTCTCTAATAAGCCCCCCCCATAATGTATATATGTATAGTATATGTTGTTATATTATATGTTGTTACCATATAAATTTTATGTTTTTATATTGTTAATATAAATGGTTTTCTCCAACCCTGGTTTTTGAATGAATAAATAAGCCCCCCTCTCAGTTAAGCCTTCCCCCCTCAACAAGAAACCCCCCTCAAAGGTCCTAATATGAATAAGCCCCCCAGGGGGGTAAATAGAGAGAATACAGTATTGCATGTAACTTCAATTAGAAACAAGACACTTGTGGATGAATTTGATGTGTTCAAAGTTATTGTTATACATATTTTTCTACTAATACTTTTTATTTCGAAACTGTTCTCTAAACATTTTTTAAAGTTTCTGTGAAAATTTGCTCAAAACCTGGTATATCTATGCTCAAAACCTTCTAAAACCCCACCCAAACTTCCTTGTTGAAAACTTGCTGAGCCTTGCTTGCACAGTGGGAAATGAAAAACTTCATGTAAGTCCCAATATAAAATTGCTGAGTATGCTATATGTATCGTATATTACACGAAGTATTCTAACATTTTGTGAAACAAAATGGCATTCATGGCTTGCAAAACATGTCAATTTATTGAATTTTCCAAGACGAAGTTCTCGAAAACTGCAGGTTTGTGGAGGTGCCAACAAGTGAATTCGGACTTTTTATCATTTATCCTAATTTTCTATTGAGTTTTCAATTAGTGCTCGAAGGGGGGCAACGAAACTGAAAAATAATCGACCACAGAATACGGCCTAATATGTCTGTTTGGTATGCAAACTAAACACATCCTATTTGTTTCAGGTTGAAAACAAACACTTTGTGTTTAATAGTATCTGAAAACAAACACAATGTGCTTGTTTTCTGTAACACAGACTAAGATGAAAACTAAGACGGAAATCCCATGCATAATTCAATTAGGTCGATGACAGGCAAACACTTGATATAAAAGATAGAAATCTTATTCATTAACTTCTGTACTTCTGTACCGTATTTTTAGCACAATATTTATGTTTGTACATTTTATGAAACATTTTGGTGCAATAGTTGAATCGAATGAACATCTTAGAAAAATATAGAGGACACGAATGGCTTAGTATACAGCACAGAACTAAGTTAATATATTTGGAATCATGAGTGAACACTGACAAAAGCGCGAGGTGATACGAAGACTTTCTATGCTATAGCCTAAAACAATAGTAATTACAGCATTCAACGAAAAGGCAAACAATTTAAATCACTATAATCGCCAACCATAAACAATGTCGCAGTGATTAACCCACGCTATGTTATTGCCTACATATAGGTACACCGTACCCGTAGCTATCGGTAGGCCCTATATACCTTTTTGTGGACATTCACAAACCCTTTGGACTTAATATTAAATCTGTGCAAACATTCTATAGTCAACATATATATTAACAATTTCATCAAGGGAATAAAAGTGAAATGACATGAGATCGTTTGTAGCCTTTGCATCAAACGTGGACTGCTTATCGAAAATGGCGCTAAATGAATAAATGTTACAATATATGAAAATTTACCTTTTTGGCTTTGTTTAATCCACGTCCATGTTTGTAGTTTGTGTGCCTTGTTACAGCCAATTCTTTTGGATATTAGATCTTTGTTCATTTTTATTCCTAACTTTTTGCTGATACTTATGTCAGTGCATAGTGCTGCACGGTTTGCCATCTTGGGGCAATTTTATCTGCGTACAATAAACACTATTCACTGCGGGATAGCAATTTGTTTAGAATGTGGATTTTAAACACACCCTGACTAACTTCACTATTTTAAACACAATGTGATTGAAATGCAAGTCAAGTGTTTAGTTGTTTTTAGATTCAGTTTAACACATTAAGGCATTGCTAAACGAGGCCCTACTAATAAAAACTAAATCACCATAAGCCGATACGCTTTCATTAAACTGGTGTGGCGGTAACTGTACTGTATTGTGATTGCAAATGTGTGTTCTAACATGCGTACTCAATCTGTATAGATCAACATTAGCAGTGGTAAATACTTTGATATGGTGCTTTTGAAGTTTCAGTTGTGACATTTGCATTGGCAAACTAACAAATCTATTTTGGATTAAGATACTTTAGGCAATGGTCTGAGAACAAATCATTACAAGAACAAGAAGACTTTGACTGAGTCATCTATGGTTTATATAATTATAAATTTGTATAATTTGTAGATTTGATATTTTCTCTTCACAGCATCAACCACATAAGTGACAAACTGCTTTGTGCTCAGTAGACTATTTTATGTCATCATACAGGACATTGAGAATAAAGAAAATTCAAGTGAGAAGGAAAGTGTTGATAGACTTAGAGGGGGGGATAAAGAATTAAAACATGAAGTCTCAACCTTGAAAGAGAATCATATGGAACCTTAGGGGTAAGAGATTGTACAAAACATAATTGTAATTAGTTCTAACTGATTCACCCAGTGCTGTTTACTAAAATTCTTGAAGTATTTAAATTTCTTATGATTACAGGTTTGCTAAAGTTAGCAGAGGTGTGGCGACCGGGGGGGTTTAGGGGGGTGGGACACCCCCCAATATTTCTTCATCATATAAAAGTTGGTCAAAAAGGCTTTTCAGTTTGACATGTTGGCAACTTTGCATAATAGCTGAGCTACGTTTAAAATATTCGAGAAGTCTATAAGTAACAAATACAATTTGTGTTGTTCGTTTACCACTAAAAAACCTTGACCAGTAAACGATTTTAAAATTAGTTACATAAAATAATATATTTTTGAATTTAGCTCATAGCATTACACATTTCGCCAAGGTTTACAGTAAGCTTTACACGAAGTAGATCCTTTTGTTACCGCTGACATAAGTTACGAAATGCTCGACTGATGACTACCATTCAATTATGAATTATATATTCATCAATACATCAGTTTCTGGTATCTTCTGGTTTAAGTATTCAAGTTTTTTAGCCAGCCGATACAAAACCATTCAAGGAACAACTAACAAGGTAATTTTTACCTATCATGTTTGTATTATAACAAAGAAAATTTGAAGAGAAATGTTTTATAACTGTTTATTCATTTAAATTAACAGCTTTACTATAGTTACTACTTACTACATACGTGATGGGGAAAGAAAAACGAGCTCGAAAAAGCAGACGGAAAGTGCTATGCATACCCTGCGAAAAGTCAATGACTTGGGAATTTTTTCGAAATACCCATATACATAAGAAACATGGCGGGACAACTGTTCCTGTAAGAGTCATTGCCACTTCTGAAAATGCATCTAAATCAGATTTGCTAAGCTTCTTTCAGCCAAGGAATGCAAGCACAACAACGGTGGGTAATTGTTTAATCGCTCAACCCAATTGTTTTCAATTTACGTGGAAAATGGAATATTAATGTATAGTCAAGTTGGGTAAAACTTATGCACTTAAGATTGACAGGTAAAACTTACGCACTCAATATTTCTTTCTGTATTTTGTGAAACTTTACAAGGTATTTTATTATGTTCTTTAACCTTTTTTTTAATGTATTTATGGCTTGAAGTCCTACATACAACGCAATTGCCTACCTAAATTTCAAGTAAATTCGTAGGCTACTGATTTTGACCAGATATCAAGTTTCAACCACAATGACTAAATTTTGTTTGCTCGCCGAGCCCAGTATGAATATGCAGACGATTTTGACATGTTTTGATTGCATTGAATTTGGCCTTTAACCTGCTAATGTTTGGTTTCATATTATTTTGCGCAACTGGCGCTGACTGGGTGCGTGACATTTTTATCCTTAGCGGGTAAAAATTACGCACTTTCCTGCCAATCTTAGAGACATCTAAAAGAGCATAGCATTCCAGAACCTTTGTTTTTCAGGTTACTATTCCATGGCACGCAATTGTGAAAATATAATTTGCCGATTTTTTATGAACTTTGCATGAATTAAACGTTGCACCAGTTATGTAGTACGTAAGTGCTTTATTTCACTGGCGTGACCAGCCCGACAATTTGATCATTCTATGTAAATTCAATTTTAAATCGTTACTTTAGCCATTTTATTTACACACTGATTGTTTTCATGGTCTGTAAGCACGAAAATATTTTCATGTAATGACTGAATGTTGGCATGGTTAATAGACATATATGGTTTGGAAAGTCATTAGAACTACAATATAAGTCATTATCTATGTTTTTGTTCTGGTTTATGCAGGAATGAGGTCTTTCGTCGTCACGTGCATATTGTATTTTCACCTAACCAATAGCAGAGTTTAAGGAAATTTAGCCATCCGCGACTTGAACAATAGGGTAATTTCAGAACTCCTATTGGTGGACTTGGCAGAAAAACAACACACACGTGACCATGAAGAACCATATTTTTGAATAAACGTTGACCAACATAGATAATGATTAATACTAGATAATGTCTAATGAGTTTCCAAACCATCTACTCTATTAACTATGATGTTGGGTAGGCTCTGCCATTGCTTCATTATAAATACATATCTTTGAGATCCGTTTATATTTCGCAAAGAAATCAAAAGTTTGCCGATAATGCGTAATTTTTACCCTCTTTGACTATAAGTAACATACAAAAATATTTTAAAAAGGAAAGTGAAGGACCGGTCAACAAGGGTGAAGAAGCAACTTATTCTGCAGAAACTGGTTCTGTAGACGAGGGAGAAAAAGATATGAGCATTGAGGACTCAGTTAATGAATCGTACAGTATAAATGAATCGCCATCAGAAACAGAGGTATAACAACATTCTACTTATGCATAGACCTTGCTTGCGTTAATTGCTCATACAGTATCCAGTATTGAGACGCAAAAAAGTTTGAATCGATGAAAAGTTTGATAAAGAAAGTCAAACCAAAGCATATGGGCTTCTCACGAAGATCAAAACCTTCGATTTCATTTTTACAATCATGTTCCTAAAAAACGTGATCTATAAAATGAAACTCATGATTGATACACTTCAAACAGAAGAGCTTGATGTTAGTGGTGCCCTGTTAATTATGGTGGAAACGAAGGAAAGTTTAGCTCGCATTCGTGGAGCAGAAGATGCTATCGATGATGAAGTGAAAGCAGCATGTCTTTTCGCTAAAAGTTTTAATGTAGATGCCGAATCTGAATTCCGCAGGATTCATCGTAAGAGAGTGCCACCGAGACGCTTCGATGCTGCTCCTGAGACTGGGATGGATCTTAATATGACTACCTTTTACAGAAAGCAAGTTTTCGAGTCCTTGGATACGATGATAAGAGTGTCATCGTCTAAAATTAAATCCTTGGAAGACGCTTTCAGGCCATTGATTGACGTGCTAGATCCCAATGCTATGCCAAGTATTGACAATGTGAAGAAACTTTCTGCAGTTTTTCCAGATGATATTCCAGATGCAGAAGCCCTGGCGGCTGAGATTGAAATTTTTATGTCACATTGTAATAAAAAGAAAGCTGAAAGAAAGAATCCCCTGGAGCAATACACAATTTGAGATGCAGCAGTTCTCGCCATCGAATGCTTTCGCAAGCACAACCTATTCCCAAATGTTGCCAAGATGTATCGTTTATTTCTTACCTCTCCTCCATCCGTGTGCAAAAGTGAGCGATCTTTTAGCCATCTAAAACTCCTTAAAACCTATTTAAGGAGCACCATGTCTCAAGAAAGGTTGGATAATCTCATGCTGTTATACTGTGAAAGAGACATTGTTGATAACATTGACATAAGTAAAGTAGTAAATCAATGGGCATCAGTTAGATGTCGCAGAATTCGAATTGCATAAAGGAAATGGATTTCATTACAAACATACGTTTTTACCTCAAAGTTGTATCTTAAATTTGTTTAACAGGGAATCATATAAATTAATATTAAAGGTCTGACAGCATAAACTGACATCTATTTCAAAGCAGTTATTATAGATGGTCTTACTTTGTTTCGTCTTTCATGGGCTTGTTTACAATTTAACTAACATGTAATAGATTGTGTTACTTCACTATAATCTGCTTTTCCCTGTAACTTTGATGAGTAGCTTGAAAAAAAATCCAAAAAGTTGGTCACGTTAACTAGACACCCCCCAATCTTGGTCGAGTCGCCACGCCCCTGAAAGTTAGATGATATGATAACCAATTTACAACAGTCAATACACACAATTAAGGGTTTTCCAAGTTCATCCTTGCATTCTAGCCCATCTCCATGTTCAACCACAACTCCATGCAAACTCCCAAATGCAACGAATGAAATTGCAAAGTCTTCTGCTGTTACACCAATTGGCAATAATGATAATGACAGTGTTGGCATGTTTTTGTGTCACAATGTGACACTTTACAATCACCAGTCCAGGTAAACTGTCCAGTATTCATGCTGCATGTACAAAATTGGCCATTAAATTTATTTAGCAATTCAAAAAAGAACCATTGGGTGCATTATGGGTTATAGCTTTTACTGTACTGTTACACTCAGTGGTGCAATGCCTTTGAACTCTGCCTCAGGTAAGAAGTGGACCTGAGGTGTTGGGTTGCCTTTCTATCTAATTCCCTGCCTTAACCATTTGGGAGTGTAAGGCAGCCAATTCAAATTTATGCAATTACTAGTATGAATAATATATATTTATATTATATAGCTTTTATTGCATCCTGGATTATTCATCGAGAAGCAGCAAAAAAAAGATGTTGGAGACCTATACAGATTCGAAGCAGTACACTTATACTTTAATGGAAATGATCTGGTTGCGTGATGTTTTGGTCACACATTCACTAACAGGCAAGGCATCAAATGCCTTCAAAGACAGATCACCTAAGCCATGTTTGGACATTGAGAAAACTGCTGCTTTGTGTGGTCTGTAATATGTTCATTTTATATGGCCAGTTGCATCAAAGACATTCATATTTAACAGTAAATTAATTGAATATATACAAGTTAATTGTTTGCATGAACAAACTAGCTAGATTTTTTTAACCAGAGAAGAAAATTAATTAAAAAATTAAACATATAAGTTATGGCTAGGGTGGCTTCAGCCCCCCTCCCCACTTTTTGCTGGGATTGGGTATATTTGTAACACAAATTTAGTTGTACGAATGTGTAATTACATTTTCTATATTCTCATAAAAAAATTCAGCCCCCCCCCCTTCTAAATAGCTTCTGTGGCACCTGTATGTACAAATCTAAATGTCTTCTAAATTTGACTTATTTGGTATTTAAGTGAACACCATTGATTTCACTGGCTCTAGTAGCAGGCAGACAGTATATGGAATATAATTTTTGAATAATTTCTATATGACATTGCTAAGGTTTCTGGTAATGCTTTCAATTTTCTATTAGTTAGGTGTAAACTGAAGCTTTATACTGGCAATAATCAATTGTGAAATTGTTGTACTAACTTTAGTATTAAACATTCAATTTAGATCTGGTTGTTGCAAGATTCCAGCTACCAGATGTCCAACAAGCAAAGACATTCATGAAGTCAAAGCTGAAAAATTTGGTGAAATCACACAAAAAAACTCTTAAGGATACAATATATTGTGGCGGGGTGGAGAAACTATTACTATATTACACAATATATTGTGGAGGTGGAGAAACTAGTTTACCACTGCTAAAATCTTGTCCTGTCCTAACTGTGCCCCAATAATACTTCTTTTAAATTTTTATCTAGCATGAAGATTAAAAATATTGTTTTTTCATCAGTTCTTTTAGAGTTGATATGTTGACTGCATGCAAAGTTCTAAGAAATTTCTGTTATAGCAATTCCTATAGGCAGCCTATAGGAATTGCCATAACATAAAAATATCTTAGAACTCTGCATGCAGCATAGTAAACTAAACCTTACAGGATCTGTATGAAAATTCTACAGGGGCTATTAAAATTTACCCTTTTAATCTACAGGAATTCTTTTAATATATAGACACCAGCCTTGGAGTAAAAATGAAATAAATGGTATGGCCTAAACAGGGGCGGATCTAGGGGTCGTCAAATCAGTCACGCTACTAACGTAAAAATTGCAAACTTGGTTTCACTCTTAAATATTTAAACTATAATACAATTAGCTTTTACCATGCAGCGGTGACTTATAACTGTCCAGTATCTACTTCATGCAGCGTTTCTAATTAATATTCAATAAGGTATAGTCCAGTTATCAAATTGGATACAGTGGCTGAGCCAACGAGCTTAGTCAAGTCAATGAGCAGCTGACATACGTAAAGTCGGTCAGTCAAATCGTCAAAATCCAGTGTTCTGATTGGTCTAGACCGGTCTAAATGCTTATTTCCATGGAAACAAGCACATTCTTTCGATTTTGACTGATCTGTGGGGAGTTCTGACCAATTTGCAAAAGTCAGGGGTGCCAGATAAATTAAAATATTTCGGGATGCTAAAGTCTTTCTGAGCACATGCTCGCCTATTCGAAGTGCCACGTTGAAGCTTTTTGTGAAAAGATATCTACGGAAAATTCGAAAATGTCTGCTACTGCTTGTAGTATTTACGAGACGGTTCAATCGGCATTTGCGGCAAACAACTTGCCTGTTTTGAAAGAGTGTTGGACAAGTCTCGAAAAGAAAATCGATGCTATACCAGAGAGTACGATAGAGCAGTTGCTGGTTGCCATGAGTAGCCTTGACGTCAGCTTGAGCAGGAATATCAGCGCTGAGTTCTATATTCCGAAGGGCGTGCGGGATCATAAGGACAAGTCTTTTAGTGCGATAAGGTAAACTTAATGTGATTTGTCAAGATTATTTCGTTTAAGACATAATAAACATTATAAGCGAACAATATGCGCGATTGCGCGTCATGCATATGCATAAAAATACACGCATCCCAATTGGGATTTAGTTTTGAATTTGATTTCACAACATTTGCATATTTTTGCGGTTAATGGGTCAAAGTGTCAAACCTAAGAGGCAAAATGCTATTCGTTAATATCGAGAATAGTCAAGAGTTAATGTAATATTGCTAGTACTTTATAGCATAGAAACTATTAAGCCTTTGGGCAATTTATATTATTCGCTAGTGTAAGTTAAGGCTATTACTGTTACGAAGGCTGTTAAGCATTTGGGCAATTTATATTATTCTTTAGTGTAGTCTATTACAAGTTGGGGTTAGACTATGCCCGCTATGAAATAAATATTTAAAAATATAAATTACAACTGATAGCTGTAAAATTACAGGTGTAAATTTAACATATAATATCATAGTATTTCTTGTCTTAAATTTTAAAAATGTAAACATAAAACATCCTAAGGTTTAAACTACCACAAGCAATCAAATTTAGAAATTAATTGATATTTTGTTTGTTTTCTTAGATCAGAAACCTCTGGGAATTGTTTGTACAGCTCCATTTCCTTGTTGTTGGTGGGTGACAATACTTTAGCAGAGAGTTTAAGAATATTGACATCACTTGAGCTTTTCATGAATGCTCAGTTTTACTCAAATCATCCCTGTTTTTTGTCTGCCATAAGTGAACACCCAGAATATTTTAGCAAAAGTATTCATAATCTTTTGTCTATGTCTGTCTCTTTTGAGGCCTTAGATACAGATTCTTCAAAGCATGAGTTAGTGAAGCAGGAGGCTATTTCAAATTGTAGCTCTGGTAAATGGGCATCATTTGTCTGCATTTTAGGCCTTTCTTCTGTTTTACGTAGAAGTATCTCTACATATTACCCTGATTGTAGAGAACTAAAATTTAAACTCTTATTTAATCGCATTGTCCAGCCCCGCTTGCATGCTAAAAAGGTTGTAAAAGATCTTCATGTTCTATTCTGCCGTGAAGGTGACATTAGACCCGGTGAAAAATTTCAGCCTAATCACTATGTTCCTCTTCTTTTTCATCCACGCCTCCAAAAACGAAAACTGGCTGCTAGCTCAAAAACATTAATACCAGCCATGAAAAAAAGAGTATCTTCTCTTTCCTCTAAAAAATCTTTGAAAATTCCTGCTACTGATATTTGTAACTTTTTTACTGTAGCAGAAAAACCCTTTGCCAACCCATCTTCTCAGAAGAAACCTAATGAAACTTTTTTTTCTGCTGCATCACTATCTGCCCATAAGTTGAAACAGACTAGTACACATACAAAATCAGCAAATCCATCTTTTGAGAATGAGGCTAATGAGTCTATTACTCCTGCCACTTTGTCTATGGCTCATAGTCATAAGCTAGAACAGCCTATTAAATCTGCCTCACCTATAGGTTCTGTTACTTCGAAGTCTGTTCCGCATTCCATACACCCTTCTTCTGGTAATGTAAAGTCTAATTTTGTTCATAACTTTGATGTTGCATCATACAGGGAAAGAGTTAAGGGTATGCATTCTTCTGAAATTTGTGAGTTAGTCAAAAAAGTATTTAAGCCTGATAAAAATTTTTCTTTTCCTAAGACTAATGGTAGAAGTTTTAGATATAATTGGTTAAAATCATACACATGGCTTTGCTACTCACCATGTACGGATGGTGCATTTTGTTTATCTTGTGTGCTGTTTGGAGATTTTTTTGTGGCAAAGCCAAAAAGATAAATAGGTTGTTTTCTGAACCCCTTCGCCGTTGGAATGACGCTGCATTCACTTTTAAAACATGCTGGTGAAGGTACGGGAGGAGAAATGGGATTACATGCTTCAACATTTCCAATGCTAACTGCATTACTTGCTCAGATGTCAGGGGCTGCACAACCCATAGAGGCCATTTCAGATACAACAGATGTTAAGAAAGAAATTAAGGAGAACAGGGATAAGCTGGCTTCAATTGCTGATGCTGTCCTTTATTGTGGTCGTCTAGGCTTGCCATTATGTGGCCATCGGGATGATTCTAAATATGATCCAGAGGTTGGCCAGTATTCAACTGGGGGTGTTGGCAATTTTATTGAAACACTTAACTTAAAAGTGCGATCAGGTGACAAAGTTTTAGAAAATCACTTGAAAACATGTGGCAAAAATAGAAGCTACGTTTCTAAGACTAGCCAGGATAAGTTGATTAAGTGTTTTGGTCAGGTCATCTCTGAAAAGATTATTAATGATATTAAGGAAAGTAAGTTTTTTACTATTATTGCTGATGAAGCTGCAGATTCATCCCACAAAGAGCAAATGGCTCTTGTTTTGCGCTTTGTTGACACGAATATGGATGTTAGAGAGGAGTTCATTGCTTTCCTTCTGTGCAAGTGGGGATTAAGTGGAG
Source organism: Muricea muricata (assembly GCA_963855995.1). NCBI lineage: Eukaryota > Metazoa > Cnidaria > Anthozoa > Malacalcyonacea > Plexauridae > Muricea > Muricea muricata. The sequence goes on along the minus strand of OY979716.1, from coordinate 51,788,134 downwards.
AGAATCTTGCCAAACTTTTACTGGATTCCCTGAATGACCTTGATTTGCCAATTGAGGATTGTCGAGGACAGAGGTATGATGGTGCTGGTTCTGTTGCTGGTTGTGTGAATGGTTTGGCTGCTCATATCTTAAGGCTTAATCCTAAAGCTCTCTACACTCATTGCTACAGTCATAGACTAAATTTGTCAATTTGTGATAGCTTATCAATTATTGAGGTCACAAAAATGCTCAAGCATGTTAAAGAAGTGACCAATTTCATTAATATTTCCCAAACTCGTAATATACCTTTTGAGAAAGCTGTTCATGATAGTTCTGAAACTGACTCAAAAAGACTAGGCTGCCAGATGTTTGCCGAACCAGGTGGGTTGAACGTATTAAGGGTCTGGACACTTTTGAAGATCTGTTTGTACCTGTTTACAACTTGCTTGACGATATGTCAAATGGAAACTACAGCGTGTCCCAAAAAAAAATGTCACTTTGACTAAAGTGCAAATAGAAATGTTCTCAATAGAGTGGCAATCCTATTTGTAGGTGAAACTAAAAGTTAACAATATTAGCTAGCATTTCTGTTAATTTCAGCTGCTTTCAATAAGAAACGACAGAGTAATAAATGTTTGTGATCGCCGTTAAAAAATGAAGAAATACCAAATGTATTAAAAGGAATGCATTCGAACAAACTCTGTTTGTCAAATATTCAAAGTCGTTCACTTCTGCCAAATTTCAACACAACATGGTTCATGGTTGGGGTGCAATTCACAACCGAGCAACGCACGTTTATTACAACGCACGTGTATACAATTCGACTGGAAGTCCAGAGCGGGTAATTGAGCGTTTGGAAGGAAGATTTCTAGACCGACAGCCTCCATGTACCAGGACGGTTTTGAGGAATTTTGCGAAGTATTCGACACATGGGACCTGCCAAAACTGAAATACTGAAAAGTCTGGAAGATGACGAACCACTAGGTCAGTAAATAACATCAACACAGTACATGAAGCACTTAGACAAGATCCACGAATCAGTGCTAGACGTAACCCAATGGGACTTTCGAAGACGACATTCAACAGAATCATGAAATTGGAACTTAAGTGGCATCCATACACAATGAACATACGACATGAACTTTTCCCGCAATTATCAAGCGCAACGTTTAGCATTTTGCATATGGTTGGTGGAAAAATATGCCCACCCCTGGCCTAATCTTGTCATTGGAGATGAATGCACATATGTGCATTTTACACCATTGCACGTTGTGTGATGAATTAGTTTCAATAAACTTGGGAAATTGAAGAAGAAGTCTGTTGGCATTAAACAGCGATCATTTTATGTTGTGCGAATGAAAGTTCTTCAAATTAACAAGAATGATAGTCAATACAAAAAGTCATTAATCTAATTCATCAATTTAAAAAAAACTTGCTGAAATACGATTATATTTGTACTTAAGTAGCAGTGACATTTTTTTTGGGACACACTGTATAATCCATCTCTTCGTACAGATGCAAATGCTTTGCTTACAAGTATTTCTGAATTTGAGTTCATTGCAATTTTAGTAATTACCCGAAATATTTTTGACCTTGCTCTTCCTGCAACACAACTTTTGCAAGGTAAAAGTATTGATGTGATGGATGGTATAGAATTAGTCACTTCCTTGAAAACTAGTGTTGTTAATGTGAGGAATTTTATTGATTCATATCATGATCAGTGGTATGGAATAGCTTTGACATTGGCTAAAAAGGTTGATGTTGAAGAATCTAAGCCTAGGACAGTTGGAAGACAAACAACCAGATCAAATCATCCCTATAAATTTATCTCTGAGTATTACAAGAGAATAATCACTATTCCTTTAATTGACCATCTTTTAGTTTCTTTGGATGCAAGATTTGACATTGACAGTGTCAATGTTTATCTGGGGCTTAGCATTGTTCCAACTAAAATGTTTTCTCTTATTAACAAAGGAGATGATAGGAAAGCAAAGTTTAAAACTGTTTCTGATTTTTATGTTGATGATTTACCTAATCCCTTAAGTCTAGATGCTGAATTGTTATTGTGGCAAACTTTCTGGGAGCAATGCGTTGGTCCTTACCCTAGTAATATAGCTTCAACCTTAAAAGCTATCACTTTTGATGGTTTCGAAAATATAAAGGTAATACTTCGGATTTTAGGAACCCTTCCCATCACTTCTTGTGAGTGCGAGCGTTCAATTTCAGCTCTAAGAATTCCTAAAGACTATAAGAGAAGTACTATGGTTGAGGAACGCCTAAATGGTCTTGCTTTAATGAAGATGCATCAGGAAATTATTCCTGATTTGGAGGAAGTAATTAACAAATTTTCTATTGGCAACACTAGATTGAAATTTAACTAAATATCTCTTTCTGTTTTAATGTAAATCATGATACGTCTACATCGAGTAATTGTCGATTTAAGATCAATTTGACGAATAAGATGGACGGAGCAAATATCTTTTTACTCGTATACAATGCCGTCAATAATGATTAAAGTCAGATGATTTAAGTAGGAATAGGGTTAGGTTAGTAGTTCGAGGGTTAGGCAGGGGGGTAAAGGGTTAGAATTGACTTGGGATGGTGTGAAAAACTGAGCAATTTCACATCCATGAAAAGTCCCATATTGTCACCCATTTCTAACCAAACTCCTTTTGCTCTTGTAAAAGGTGTGAAGGCGGGTTTCTGGCGCCTTAAAACCAGACGCTTGTTCTTATGTTCGGCTATTTTAAAATGGCTGTCCATGTCGGATCACGGTTTACTATTCTTTGGTAAATGTGTTTCCTAGGCATGCTGATGAGCCCTGACATTGGGCGAAACAGTCTATTACATGCAAAACATTTTGAATTACGAATGGAATGCTATTTACGCATCTTTAGTTTCATAAAATAAAAAATCTACACTCCCGCGAATATTAGACTACGATCCTGACGTCAAATGACGTCATCAGGTTACGTCATTGATTGCGTCATAGAATTTTGACTAACGTACGAAAAATCCTAGATCCGCCCCTGGGCCTAAAGACTATTGTGATATTCTTTTATGTATCAATAGAAGTCTTGTAAGATTTCTTACAGGACCTACACGAATCTAACAGGACTAATACAGGATTCTATAATTCTCATAGGCTTCTATAGGAATTCTTACAGGTTTCTATAGGAATCCTTATAGGATTACATAGGAATTCTAATAAAAATACATAGGAACTCGAATAGGAATATATAGGAATTCTAATAGGAATTCGAATAGGACTATACAGTGCGTATAAAAAAAAGGTAATTGCACTTTGCAGTGCTCTAGCGCGTTCATTATACAATCTACAGAAATCATTCTTTCGCATGCGGAAAGACCAGGTTTTTAGCTTTCGATTGTCATCATTTTTGTGAAATTTGAAGAAAGATTGGGCAAATACGAATCAAATGAAAATAGCCGGTCGAAATAGCATATTTTCACCTCTGAGCATTACTAGGGCAGCGAATAAGAAAAGAAAATTTCGTTAATCATTTATCTGTCACGAGAAACAATTAACATCACTAATAAAATGCAAGAAGTTTACTACCTAAGCTGAAATTGGCAATTAATTTGTAATTTAATTCCCTAATGGGCTTAAATTTCAACAGATTTTCAATAAACTCCCAACGGTGAAAAAATGCGGTTTCGACCCGCAATTTTCATCGCATTTGTATTTGCTTGATTTTTCTTCAAATTTTATAAGTCGGCCGGCCACGATATCAAAAAGTGCTTCTAAAATAGCTTGATGGCAACTTCGTGTTAGAAGCCGGTAACAAGTGGAAAGATATAGGTTATAGTCTAGTAAGCAAGGTTTGCGTTGTTACCAAGGCTGATTCAGGATTTTTGTGGGGGAAATCGAGAGATTGTGACTATCTACTATTAAATTGTATTACAGTTAAAAATATGAAATTTCGTGCTCAACGATAAGAAAAAAGGACTAGCATCATCAGAAAGAGCACAAAAACCTGCATATAAGACTCTTAAACAGTTTTTTTATCCTTCAAATAGTCTTCGTGTTATTTGTGTTTTAAAGGGGAAAATTGACCCGAAATCGCGCAATAAAAACTGGTAACTAGCTTAAAAATGAAGGTTTGAGAACAAATAACTTGAGAACTATTTGGAGGATAAAAAAACGGTTTAAGAGTCTTATATGCAGTTTTCTCTGATCTTTCTGATGCTAGCAGTCGTTTTTACTATTGTTAAATATAAAATTTTACATTTTTTACTGTAATACAATTTAATAGTAGATAGCCACAGTCTCTCGATTTTTCGCATAAAAATCCCGAATTAGACTTGGTAACACCCCAAACCTATATCACACAAGCAATACAAAGACAAATATCGCGAATGTACTTTTCTAACACAAAGTTGCCATCAAACGTTGTATTTCAAAACTTGGCCGGCCGACTATAAAAACGATGGCAATTAAAAGCTAAAAGCCTGGTCTTTCCAACTATGTAAGAATTATTTCTGTATGTTAAATATTGAACGCCCTAGAGCACATCAAAGTTCGATTACTTTTTTTTTGATACACCATGTATAGGAATTCCAATAGGATGCTATAGGAATTCTAATAGGATTTTAGGCCAATTTCTAATTAGATCCTACAGGAACTTCTATTGATATCCTATAGGACTGTGAATAGGATTTCTTATAAAATTTCTTATAAAATTTCTTATAAAATTTCTTATAGGATTCCTATTGAACTTTTTTGTATACTGGGGCCCACCAAGGACACTCACAGACTATCTTAAAGAGGCAGGAAGAGCAGGTCGAGATGGCAAGCAGGCCCACAGTACAATAATTTACTATGCCAACTAGGCTGCTCACTGCAAAGATGATGTTAAACAATTTGTTTATGCAGAAGGTTGTTATCGTGTGGCAAGTTTAAAGCCTTTTTTCCCCAAGTTTATGCAAATTGAACCTCCTCATGACCGGTGCAGCAAGAGTTTATCGGTAAACCGGATCAAATCCGAGTTTGAGTCAAGGCCAAGTCCGAGTCAAATGTACAAGTCTGAGTAAACTGTATGAGTCCATTTAAATATGTTAAAATACATACGGACTTATTTAAATTTAACTGTGCGAAAATTTAAGGTGTTAAGTAAACTATAGCTTATTTTTTTTTGAAAACTGTATTGAGCCACCTTAAAAGCTGAAAAAACAAGGCTCAAAAGTATAATGTAAAATGTAAACATAAGCAGTGCCAAAAATAGTACATCTACAATTAGAATAAAGAAACCGAGCCAAAACTTTTGACTTTTCAAGTTTGAGACGACTATAGTTTAGTGCAATAGAAGTTTGAATAGTTTAGGGTACAAAATAGTTTAATACAAAATAACAATTTTTTTTCCAATTTGAAGTAACCTTGTATTTATTGTCAATGCATTCATTCTCTATTTTACTGTAGTGCAAACTTGCCGTTCAGCAACTTATGAGGCATTTGAAATAGCACTATATACCATATGGATAACGTTATCCAGCCTTCGTGCAACTGGTGCTGACTCTTCCACACTCCCTAAATATCCTCAGGAATCCCTGGTTAAAATTTTGGGAGTCGGGTGTTATTTTAGGGACTGTGAATCCGGACTCGAAAAGTTGCAAATTCGCTCGAAAACTTGCAAATGTGTTCGAAATCTTGTAAATACGCGCTTAATGTTTGCAAATACGCTTGAAAAGTTGAAAATGGTCGATATGGAAGATGATTTGATCCACTTAATGGTGTTACGGCGAAAAACCCCTGGAAAATATCATTCAACAGCTTATTAAGTGACATATTTCCTGCAAGTCCGGTGTAAAGTATTAAATATCATATAAAGTTATAAACACATGTTACAAGTTTGAACGAAAATGGCCCTTTGCCGCCGTTAAAAAAAGATTTTTTATCGGAAAGAAAATGTACTCATTCATACATTGAAAACCGACAACATGGATGAAAATTTGTGTTTGGACGAAAGCGGCCCTTTGGGTTGTTCACAAGATTCATGCAACGAATTAGAGATTTCTATGTTAAATTTATCCCTTGATGATGATGATCATCACCAAGATGATGAGAAGAGCAGTCCTTTGCGGCAGCTAGATAGCTTTTTGTCGTATTCAGACGAAGAATTAGAGATTTCAATGCTGAATTTATCCCTTGATGATGACGATCATGTTCGAGATTCTGAAGGTATTTCGCCATATTTGTAGCCATTTTAATATGTTCTGAATGGAAAATTTGGATGTTTTGTGCAAAATATATCATTTACCATTATATTATATATTCGTAGAATTAGATAACCAAATTCCCCAAACAAGTACGCCTAACGCTTCAAGGCGTTCAACCCCAGTGGATGGCCCTGTGCAAGGAAAGCATCAATTGACTCCGTCGTCAAAACTTTACCAGCGCCAAAGAGGTTTCGAACTGGTAAGTAATCGATCTGCTAGAGCAGATTTTTTATTGCAGTTGTAATTCAGTATAGATTTAAAACAACTTTTGTTGGAATAATAATGTTGGCCATTCTAGAAAGTTAATACCCACCATCAATTGGTTAGATTATTGGTACTGATCTGTTGATAAAATTCATCAATCTGCAATTCACATCACTAGCATGGTTGGTCTAATGCTAAACTACTATGACTACAAGACATGTAATAGCAATTGCTTCAGACATGATGTCAAATTTGTCTATACTATTCTTTCTGGCATTGAAGGCAAAGAACCTGATCAATTTACTGCACACTGATTGGCAATTTTGCATAACATATATTAAGGTAGCACTGCAGCTGTACAAATAGTGAAAATTAGTTGTATTAAGTATTGCCCTTGCTAACAGAGCTGATGTATAATAATAATAATAATAATAATATAGCTTTATTTAGAGAAGGTTTAAAGTATTTACAAATAAATACACCAGTTTAGCTAAGTCTTACACTGGCTATGTCAATGGAAGGCTCCCTGAGCTTGATGGATAAAGGTGAAATCAGTGATAGCAAGATTAAGCTTTAAATCAACAGGCTAATCATTGATTAGCTCATGCAACTTCGTATGCATTAATAAATACTTACAGAATTACAAAATTTTTTTACCAAATTATATTTACAGGAGGAAAACCGTGTGGCAAAGAAATTGCGAACAGAAATGCAGGGTTAGCAGAGCTTTTAAGAAGGCTTTGAGTTTAGAGAAGATGTTGAAACAAGCTTTAAAAATGTCATGATCTATTTAAACCTGGATGAAGGCAGGAAGGGTCTTGTGACACGCCTTGTAAAAGAAACCTTTCCAGGTGTCTACCTAAGGAGAGAAAAGAAAATGGGACAAAAACAGTATTCTTTACTGATAAACTGGATTTTTGAATCTCTTTCAATCTTATCTTTTACATATACCTGCAATTCCTTTTTGAGCCTTATGAGTATTAACTTCAGGGACTTATCCACATACTGTACATGTATAGAAAGTTTTTCTTAATAATTACATCCACAGAATATACTTTGTACACTTGAATTTGAAATCCCCTATTGGACAGTCTTCTAAAACAGCTCATGCAGGTGAAGATATTGAGAAAGGTATGTATGTAAGTGAATAAAATGTATATTGCACCTGTAGGGTCATGTGTGTAAAAGTATGAGTTGAATTCATACAAACATCAAAATTCAAGGCAGGAACAGTTGAGTAAAAATATATGGATATAAATATAAATACAGACTTCGAGCATTTCGCGAGCATCATAAAGGCATAGGTTTGATTCCTGCCAGAGTACCAATAGTTGGTCATGTATTCTTACACAACTGTTCCTGCTTCGATTTTGAGTATGAAAGTGAATTCCACTCGGATAGTCCTGCTAATACACATAACCCTTCAGATATGACAATATTCCACATTCAGTGACCTGCCACAAAATCTTCATTACCTATACCTGTACTATTATGCTTTAATAAGTATAAGGTACTGATGAGTCAGTTAATGCTCACAATCTTCAGTAGCATTTTTTGCAGCAATTGCCTTTTGCTGCCGAAAATTGTGAAGCTTAATTTTTCTTGTCTTTTATTGACTACTTTAGTGAAAACAACAGGCAATCCATGTAAATGTAACCTTTTATTATTTATACTTTACCAGTGCCAGTAGTGTACAGCAGTAATCAAACTACCAAGTTTACTACTCTGAAAATTAAGTATTAACAAATGGGTAATAACTTACTTCTTTAAAATAGAACACATATTAACAAACTTGATGACAAACTTGGAAATATCCAACTCAGTGATGACCCAAATATGGACTGCTATCATGGCAACATATAATGCTGGTGGTGATATCTCAGAAAAATTGGTGGAGTATACAAAAGAATCCCAATCGAGAGAAAGTTGTATTGCCACTTTAGTCAAGTTGTACCAGGAAGAGATCCAGAAACTGAAGTGTGACATCCCCAAAAACACATTGTCCCAGAAACAAAAGAATGCAGTAAGACAAGAAATTAAATTCTCGAGGACATATGTGACAAAAAGATCAGGAGGTCTTCTGTAAAAGATGTCTCAGCCAATATAACCCCATCGATATTTAAAGATATTTTAGATGTGGTTCATTTTAAATGCCCATTGATTCATGACATGATAGAAACTCTGGTCATTTCTAACCCAGTGAGCAAAAATATCCTGAAGACAAATGCTCATAAGATGCTGTGTGGTCTGCAAATACTTGGATTTATGAGTAACATCAGAAACCTAAACACAAAAAATTGCTTTCCTATGTTATTTGGTCTTCTGTGTATCTCTTATGGTGCTGGAAAATAGTTTGTTGACATGCTACAATCAATGGGACTCTCTTTGCACTGGGCCACTATGTAAGTACCATTTTACATATACTGTATGTAACTTATGTTGAAAATAGTAAAGTCAGGCCCAGGCTCTATTCATCAAATTTGTAAATTTGCTGTATATACCAGACTATATATGAAACGTTGGAACAGGCAGTTTTAATTTCCATTTAGGACATGAATAATCCATTCTCCAAAAACACTTTGATTAGCAGCAGTGCAAGTCAGAAAACCACAAGCAATAGTCTCCCGTCCAAGTCCCTAACTTGCCCAAGAAATCTAAAATTTTTTTTCTCCTTTTGAGGTATATTCTGTAGCAGAAATTGTTATTATAAATTGTTATTATATAGCATGTCATTTTTGGATAAGCGCTTAACAGAGTTCCAATCCTTAATTGATGATTGTCCACCAAACTCGAAGCCTGTAATCTTGCTGTTGGACTACGTCAACATGTATCGAGGAAACATAAGACATCATCGTCTTTTGAAAGGTGTTGGCCCAAGCATGTGGAACTTTACTGTTCTCGGACTGTTAGTTCCTAATATGTCAGATATGGAGCATTTGTTTGAACGCGAAGAGACTGCAGAAAATTCAATATCCAATGAAACAGAAACAGCACATGATACATTTACAGGTAGGAAATTATATTTAGAGAATTACGGTTTTTATAGAAAAACCGAAAACTGTCCGAAAAGCCCAAATCAATTTTTTTAAGAAAATCCAGAACTAACTTTTTTTAATTTAAAGTTGCCGTTGGATTTTCAGCCTAGCCCTAGGTTTATTTAAAATAATACAACTGAACAGAGTTATAGAAACTTTTAGAATATAGTATACTAAGTCTTTTAAGTTTAATCGGAGTAATCGTCTCGCGAAAGATCTTGAGGCGAAAGATAGTTCAACACTGATTTTTAGTCAGGTTTTTAGTGAGGGGGCATTTTTGGTTTTCCGTTTTTTCCCCGAAGGTAACATCAATTAATTCGGTTTTCAAAGATTACATTTTTGTTAATCGTATATTTTTCATTTTATATTATCAGAAAGCAATCCAGAACACTTGAATGTATGGAATGAAGTTCAAGATAATTTTTTAATCCAACTATTTCATTCTGCTTTGAACGTCCTACCAACTCATAAAACGAATTTAGCAGATATGAACGAGAAGAACTTCAACAAATGGCTGAAAGAGCTAGACTTTAGCAAGTTAACAAACACCCAAGTACGACATATCAGTACCCACCCAAAGTATCAAATCTAATTCAAACTGCCAAAAATCGGAAACGTTGATACTCCCTTTGTCTTTGGAGAATAACGCGACGACAACAGGAACTGCTGCAATCATTGAGGAGTTTGGCAAAGAGTTTGGCGTCCCTTGTGAACACGATAAAGAATACTTACCTTTTGACGTGAAAAACCAGTTGTTTGATCTTCATGCTGCACGGCAACACCACGAATTTTTAGCATCTTTGAACATTCATAAAACCACAATGGTCAGAACTGTTCAACAATTGAACGATGTTGAAAAGGCATTTCATTTTCCAACGACGGATACGGAGACACAGTCAACAGAGGAGGCAACAAGCAGGCAGAAGGAAGATCGCAAGTTTAAGAAAACATTTGATAACATTGTTAGGCAAATGTGGGAAGCTCAACAGAATGACACAGTAGAGTTTGTAAAGTTTATTACTTGGTTAGATAACAATAGAAATCAATGGGAGAATATCAAAGATCATTACGAAAGGACGATTCTTCACAAAGCCATTGAAAATGGTAATATACCGTTGGTTAAAACACTTGTTACAGCAGGAATTAACATAAACGCTAAGGAAATATGCGGTGCAACACCCCTTACCATTGCTGTGGTGAAAAAAGACGAAGGCATGTCACAATACGTCATGGAGAACCTTGCTATCTTTGATAGCCATTATTTTACTACCATTCCATGTCCTTATGTCATAGCTAAAAAGTCGGAAATGAACGTTGTGCATATTATGGATGAGATCATGAAGAAGGATTTTTCAACAAATGAAGAAATTTGGCAAGCGTTTCAAAGCAATGAATATGCAACAACTGTAGACGTACCAAGTCCGGAAGAGGAAGCCAATAATAATAAAACTGAAGGTTACAATTACAGGAGAAGTAACAAATCATCTGTCACGCTAGTTGTTGGTGACCAAGGTACAAACAAAGTTATCCGTGGAGTGAAAGGTCGATCTCCGGCAGCATACGGCAACATTTGGTATAGCTGCCATACTGGAGTTCAAAGAATCCAGCATCTTTCCAAACGAAGATGAATTGAAGGCGTGTAAAAGGTCCACTGGTAACCACAACGCTGTACTATTATCAAAGTTAAAGGAATGGGTAATTTCAAATCGTGAAGATGCGTCCTTCAATTATTATTTTCAAATGGTTTCATTGTTTGGGCCATTACAGCAAATGTATAGGGATGCTATCAGGTATGGAAACGGACTTGCTCGAGAGGCAGTCTGGATGATATTGCAGCCTCTGTTTGCCCAATCAAACAAACGGAACTTTCATACAGAAGCGATGGTCCATGTTGTCAACTTTCTTTTCGTGTGGCCATTAGCTACGAGGGAACTTCTGCGAAGAAATTGTTCCATAAGTTTGAATGGAAAAGAAGGTCACAATTTGGCACTTGATGAGTGGGTGGAAAGTTGTATTGTACAAGCTTGAAAAAGTATTCCACTGGTCAGTTTAAAGAAGATAGTTTGATAATCCCATTTCAAATATTATACACTTATGAGTTCTATACACGTAGAAAGTATATACTGACTGGTTTAATATCTTCTACCAACGTTCCAAAAAATAGGTATATGTAATGCGGTTACAGTGACAGTACACTACAGATATGCTGAGGTTGTAGCGGGTTTAATAGCGGCGTTTGACACGTAGACCATTCGTGGAAAAGCTAGTGAAAAATTTCTTCGCACGAAAGGTCGAATACTCGAATTTTACGTGTCTCAACTTCAAACATTGAAATAACCTATATTTGTATATAGTCTATACCTTTTATGCCCTTTCCCGTTGAATTATATTCGTTGATTAATTCAATATAAAAAGATTTATATGACGTGAATTTGACCTCTAAATGGTATGATATAATATTTCAATTGAGAATTCCAGTTTTTGCTCGGAATTTCTGACAAGGACATTTTCTAATAAATGAGAGGTACAAAACAGTCGGACCTCGTTGGTTTGATGTACGTAAACTATGATGTACAGTATAGACTTACATAGTAATTACAGTATATAGCCGGTACCTGTTGGTTGATGTTTTTGTTATACTTTATGTTCTATAGGACACACCACAGTCAAGATGATGCAGCGGTTAATGGCAAATATAGACCTGATTTCTCAAACAAGGAAAACATTTCAAAGTCGCGAAGCATTCAATGTGCACCCAACAACCAGGCATTAGGAGCAAGATCCCTTTCCCGACCAGATGAAAGCAGCACACTTTATATTGCGAAAAAAGTTTCTCAACCCTTCACCAGGACAAAGAAATGTTGCAAAGTTTGGCAGTGAAGGAAATGCATACGTGTCCACCAGTAACGTCGACGCTTATGGAAGTGGGAAGAAGAAAGTGTCACAAAATTTTGAAAGGAAACTTTATTCATTGTATGGCATCATCAAAGAATCTGCCCAAAGGGACGATGACGACTACGAAAGCAACTCTGACTAGTGTGGCCGAATGGATTGAGTCGCGCACATTCCACTGTGGCAATGTGCCAGCAAACGCGGAGCCAAATGGTTGGTGTGTTAAGGTTAAAAATACCTCTGTAAAGGTTTTTTCTTCTCATCGCAAGATACACTGGTAAGCTTGTTCGCAAGCAACTTGTGGTGAATCGCAGCAAAGTTCAGTAACTTTAACAACACTTTTTCTTCGCCCAATCATCTGCGAGTCCTCGCAATCTTGCAGCAACGAGTACGTTTTGCGATGAGTGGAACACGGCCTTAAGATTATTTTAATCGATATTGATTGTTTTACAGCGTGGCCAAGGCCTAGGGCAAGGAAGTACTACTGTAACAAGCACGATAGTTACTGTACATTGTTGGGCTGGTGCACATTCATATCTTATTCACAATGTCCAGTGAATTTCTTTTAAAATCCATTTCTTTTGAATTCACTTTGAAAAGAAATTTGCGGCCGTGGCGAAAAACAAGATTATATATGAATATGCTTCCGCCTACAATTGTATGGCTAGTTGCGCTCAAAACTCAACACTTAGTATTAGTTGCAGTAGATACTTTAATACAAACTGCAAATCTTTTTCTAATACCCTAACCATAGGCAGCCTAGGAGCGTGGTGTTTGTTCTTATCGATGTGTACATAATTATAATTATCCTATAATTATGAATTATAGTTATCCTATAATTATGCACCCCTCACATCGATACAAAAAACAAACACCGTGCTCCTGGGCTGCTATACCCTAACTTTCCATATATGCACACTTCAAATACCTGATATGCACAATATGTACCATTAAAGTGTTATTTTTCACAGTGGTGTGGCCAGGGTCATAGTTTGGGGGGGGGGGCAAAATGCAAGCGCTGAAGGCATTAGCTGTCCTAGGGGGGTCCAGGGGCATGCTCCACTAGAAAATTTTGAAATCTAGGTGAGATTTTGATGATTTCTCCTCGGGTTTCATTCTTTCACAGGGGCGGTCCTTCAGCTCATTGGGGTGGGGAAGGGGCTGAGCCCCCCTTGCCCCCTGTTGTCTACGCTACTGAGTTTTCACTAAATGGTTCTACAGTAATATATTTTGGTGTGTGTCTCAATATACAATTATGTACTGCTAGTCACTATGAGGATTACCAGGTTGGCAAGTCATTCTAATTTTTTCACTTTTGACCACAATAACAACCATCAGTATAGTGTACACATTTATGGCTAAACCTCTCAGTATAGTGTACACATTCACTACTCATAAATAGATACAGACTCTAGGCAAATGCATAAAAAGTACCATATTTCCTCTATTTTGCCCCCTGGGGCTTATGTTTATTTGACACCTTTTGAGTGAGGGCTTGTTGTAAGCGGTCCAAATGGAGTGTTGGTTCAACTAGTAATAAGTTAATACTATACAACATTCTGTATACTGTACAACATTCCTCTATATCTACAGTGGTACATTTTCCTTAATAAAATAGCAAATTCTACATAGAGGGTGGAGTTTTATTCACTTTTGCCAGCTTTTGAATAGGGGGCTCATTTGAAAGGGGTTAAAAGTGGTTGGGGGCTAAATAGAGCAAATTCTGTAATTTGGATTTGAATACATTTTATGTTCTGTTTGGTAAATTTCCTGTGAATTTAAAATCGATTGTTAAGGAACACTACTTTACATTTAAATCAACTAATACCTCAAAACGACCAGCTTCCCATGTCTTATTAATGCTGTTTTTTTCTCCACACCGCAAGTATGGAAGTGTACCACTTTCATTCTCACTTCAAAGTTCTTCAACAATAACATTCTGAACAATTAACATTTGGACGAAAAGTTTAAGCTCATGGTCAGAAAATATGTTTTTTCCCTTTCCATACTCTGGAACAAGATGGAATGATTTGGCAACAACTTCCTTTCTCTTTGAACCTCTATAAACCAGCATCAACAGATTTGATGTGACCTTGCCTTGTAACTTGCACATGTTGTTCAAACAATTCAGAACTTCCAAAGCTTGAGTATTTCCTACTTGGGGTTCCACGCTTGTCTCCCCCAAGCACAAATCACAGCTGCTAACACAGGGAATTTCACACATCTCACCAAAATATTGTCCTAGTTGAAGCTTTCTACATTTTGGTAGAATACAAAACTTGACAACTTCATTTAAATTTTTCAGCTTCATTGTACGATGATCACCATCAGGTAACTCGCTGATCATTTTAAGGTGTCGAGTGCGGTCTTCAAAGAGGAAAAATACAACTGATGTAGACGCTTCTCCGTCTCGTCCGGCACGTCCAAATTCTTGAGCATAGCATTCAAGTGATGATGGTACACTTAAATGAATGACAAAACGGACATTTGGTTTGTCGATGCCCATCCCAAATGCCACTGTGGCACACATAACCTGAGCTTTCCCATCATTCCATACTTTAAAGTTTTCATCCTTTTTATATGGATCAGGTGCACCATGGTAGTATGTTGCATTTATCCCTTTGGTTTGTAAAAGATATGCCATATCAGTTGTATCTGCTCTCTGTGAACAGTACACAATGCCACTATTTTTTTTGTGATTTGTTAGTATTTCAGATACCACTTGCTCTTTTCCATTGGCCTTCTTTTGTTTCACAAACAAAGAAATGTTTTCTCTGTTGCATGTTTGTCTAATAATGGTTGGATTTGTTAACTGGAGGTATGAAATTATCACTTTCTCAGTCCGTGAAGTGCATGTTGCTGTAAATGCAATAACTGGACAAGATAAAGCAGAAAGAACTCCAAGTTCGGCATATGCTGGCCTGAAATCAAGCCCCCACATGTCAATACAATGGCTTTCATCCACCACAATATATTTGAGTGTGGCCTTAGTACTCATTGTTTGTAAAGTACTCTGTAACTCTTCAGAAATGGCAGTTTCGGGTGTAACAAAAACAAAGTTGTATGGTGGATCATCAGAAACCTTGTTATGCATTATAGTATCTCGATCATGTTTTGCTACACTGGAATTAATGTAAGTCGCACTTAGTCCTTTTGATCTCAGCTTTTGTACTTGATCAACCATTAATGACAACAGTCGACAGGTGACCAGAGAGACACCAGCAGAAATAATTGCTGCGATTGCATAACATAGGGTTTTGCCAGCACCAGTTGGTAGAATTATGAGACAATCACAACCAGAAAGCACTGCATTTATTGCTTCTTCTTGTTTTCCCTTAAACTTGTTGTGATGAAATATTGTCTGTAACACTGCATGCTTTTTATCTTTCTCTCCAGAAATAGATACAGGCACAGACTCTTCAACCGTGGACAATGCTTAGTGCTGAACTTCCAGTGGCATATGATGCAAATACTAAAAATATAACATTGAACATTACATATAATTATTTCATTTACTATTAAAATACTTGGCACATGTTTTTTTGGAAAAAGTACATGTCTTGGTGATAGGTTCTTATATATATTTCAACAAAAAGCATAGTCTTTGAAACAGTGAAAGTCACACTGACATTACCAGTGCATACATCTGAATATTTGCCATTTTGATACAAATAACATTTAATGATCTTTCACGTCACATACTCAATCAGGTCACTGTTGCATTACAAAATACAGCACAAATCTACAATAACATTTATTATTATCAAATTATACATACCATAATAAAATACACACCTTTTTTACGAAACAACATTCGACAACAATAACAGTCCTCTCGATGCTTCGTTCCACTCTTTCTTGTGTAAACCATGCCTTAAAGCGTGCTTCTTCCGCTGCCCAACGCACTAAGACGTTACATGGACGATCTTTATCAGCATACGAATTTAGTTTGCCAGCGTTTAGCAGAAACATTCCGTATGTCTTTGAAGCTTCTTTCGGATCCATACCAAATATACGAGCAACATTTCCTTCCCCAGCAACGTCAAACCATAAACCATTCGATACTTTCTATAATTTCGAACGCAATGTCTCAAATTAATCTACAATTCTAATTCTGAATAGCTTTAAATTATGCACACATAAATGTTTAAATAAATTGTGCAAATTAGTAGAAACGCTTGAATTAAAATAATGCAAATGTTATACTATTGTACGGTTATACTATAATGAATAATGCAAAAAGTTATACCTTCGACTTTTCTGATAAATACCAAATATAGTTTAATGTTTCCTCCCCATACATACGCTTCATGATGGAAGTAGAATCTAACAAATCTTGTTCTGTAACTGGCTTTTTGTGAACCGTGCAAAAATGCCGCGCCAATCCAGCATTTCTTTCAAAGAACAACATATTTTCGACGCAACATGAAATAGGGCAAATACACTTGTTTGCCAAGACAGCCTTGTGCAATGGCTGGGAAAAATTCCTATTGGCATTGTCAACGTCTGCGTCCGCCATTGCAGCGGTCGCCATTTTGGATTCCCGATTTGCCAGTCGCTTCCTCATTGTTCGCATTCCCTTCATCCAACGCGCGCCTGCACGCGTCTTCAACTAAAGCGACTGGGGACGAGTCAGCAACTGGTGAACCACAAAGGGTGAATACCAAATTCAATTTCAACTTTACTTTTGCCCAAACACAACATGTCAAATGCAACTTTGACAGTAAACATAAAATTATTTTGAGAAATTAGTTCGAGCAATTTAGTTTAAACCAAGTCTCTTTAAGGTGCCTCCCCACAATTTTACCAATTTTGCACAAAATAGAAGAATAAGAATTTAGATAAGAAAATTATGACATTTGATAACCACTGAAAAAGTAGATGTTTCAGATCTTGATAAAACAATGTCTAAAGATTTTAAAAGCTCTCAAATATATGCCATAACTTGGGTTGCTATGGCAACCATGACGTGCAAAATGGCACATATTTTGTTTCCAAACCACTGTGACCCTGAAGATAGTTCAGTGACCCCTATTTTAGTTTCATAAAACGTTTGAGACTACTGAAAGGAAGTACTTAGTAAACTTTTTAAAAATTCGGTAGATGGATTCGTATTGATAAAACGTCATTTTTGGAATTAAAAAAAAATTCATCCGCAGAATTTTTTAAAATTTGCAAAACACTTCCTTTTTGAAGTTGAAAAAGAATTTTGAAATAAAAATAGGGGTCACCAAACTTTTTTAAGAGTTACAGCGGTTATTAATCAAAATATCGGCCATATTGCACAGTCATGGTACCATAGCAACACCATATATGAAACATATTTATGAATACTGAAACACTTTGCATATTACTTTATCAATCTCAGAGCTCTTTATTTCTCTGGGGATTATTAATTTGCAAAACTTTTTTAACTAACTAATAGACCTTATACATAAATTGTGATCCGGACCGTGTATTGTAGGATACAACATGGAGGATAGGGAGTCAACATGGAGGTAACACGTACTAACGTTGGGTGTACTTTCTTCGTGATACTTGTTTGGTTCTTGCTCATATACGCTCGTTCCGATGACAATCAGTGTTTTAAAGATCGTATGTATGTACCGAAATACAGAGAAGGCTGCTGGAGTTCAACATGGAGATATTTTAAGCCATCCCTGTCTGCAAAGACGACCAGTACGGAATTCAAGCGACAAACATATCACAAATTTGCAGGCCCTGGTGGCTATATAATCGGCTTTCTACTCTTCTGTGGGGACATAATTAGCCTGCCTGGACCTAATGCTAGTCAACGCTATGTCAAATTTTTTTACTATCAATGCCAAAAGCCTTAAAAGCAAGCATAGAGTGACACAGATACCTGTTGTTTATAACTTGTCTTGTGTACAAGACCTTCTATATGCTGAAAATAGTGATGTTGTCTGTATAAATGAAACCTGGCTAAACAGCGATTTTGACAACCAAGAATTGTTACATACTGGGTATACCATCTATAGGACAGACAGACTAAATCAAAATGGCGGTGGGGTGCTTATCGCAATTAAAACCGATTCATTTACATCAGTGAGAGAGTATCTAGTTGACTCGGATGAGTTACTAGATTTGGAAATTGTGCTGAGGTTACCACCGACTGTAAGAAAAAAGTACTTTTCTGTTCCTGTTATCGACCACCAGATGCTGATATAAGCTGGGTTAAAAAATTTAATACATTTTTAGACCTTGTCAGTGATTTATATGACAACATGCTAATTACAGGTGACATGAATTTTCCAAATATCCTGTGGGACTCATCGTCCCGTGCAAGAGCTGCTAATGAAGTCGCTTTTGTTGATGCACTCAATGACCATTATCTGACCCAAGTGAATGGTGTCACCACTCGCGATGGGAATGTGTTAGATCTAATAATAACAAGCGTGCCTGATCAGGTTACTGTGACAGAAGTATTGTCATCAGAAAAAAGCGGCGTCTTTACCGATCATTGCGTATTGTCCTTTGAGTATTCTGCTTTTGTCAAATCACCTAATAAGATTAATCGAACTGTGTATGATTATGAGAATGGAGACTTTGAGGGCTTGCGCGTTGCTCTTGATGCAATAAATCTGTCCTTAACGCTGGGATCTGATGACATTAATACTGATTGGCAAAATTGAAAAGACACATTCCTGGCAGCAGTTACAAATTGTATACCCACTAAACAGATCAAGGGCAAAAATCCTTTACCATGGATTAATGGTCCGATTCTTAATGTTATAAAGAAAAAGGAATCTGTACGGCAAAAACTAAAGAAATCCTCTTCCAGATACTTAAGGGACAAATACAGCCATCTTCGCGCTAAAGTGAAGTGTATCCTACGAGAGAGCCGCGATAAATACCTCGGGTCAGTAGAGTCTGATTTTAAGTCAAATCCTAAACGATTTTGGTCGTTATTGAGACAAAACTCAAAGTCACGCAGCATACCTCATCGGATCTCCATGGCATTTGGGCCATCTAGGACATCCGGAAGGATAAAAGCAGAAGGACCAAATGCAATAGCGAGTCTCTTTAATCGCTATTTTTCCTCTGTGTTTACCGAAAGTAGTCCTGAGTTTAAAGAACTGAATGAAACTTATGATTCTAATCAGACAGCCTTGACTGAGCTTAGTTTAACTAGCGATAAAGTACGAGCAGTACTTCTATCTTGATGTATCCAAGGCAACGGGACCAGACGGGATCCCGGCAAGGCTGCTCAGAGAAACTGCAGATGTCATTGCACCATCATTATGCTGCCTGTTTAACAAGTCGCTCAGTTCTGGGTCTATCCCTACTGAATGGAAACTGGCAAATGTTGTACCGGTATACAAAAAGGGGGACTGTGAATATACAGAGAATTATATCTATTCAGACATTATTTCTCTATTGTCGATAATATCGAAAGTATTGGAAAGATGTGTCCTTTGACAATATCAAAGACCAGCTCTATAGTATAATTAATTATTGTCACTGCTAAATCCTGCATTACGAACCTAATCGAGTCCTTGGACCATATTGGATTCGTCCTGGATAAAGGCGGACAAGTTGATACAATCTATTTAGACATGTCCAAGGCCTTTGATAAGGTGGATCATGGCTTACTTATAACCAAATTACGCGGTCTGGGGTTTGGTGGTATGTTTTTGAAATGGCTGACAAACTACCTGTCTAATCATCATCAACGGGTCACGGTTCTCGGTGCAACATCACATACGATGGCAGTAACATCTGGGGTGCCCCAGGGGTCATTACTGGGACCTGCTTTATTTTTATTATTTGTGAATGATCTATCAGAATCACTTAAATCGAGTTCGATGGCTATGTATGCTGACGATACCAAGGTGTTTAAGGCCATTAAAAGACCGGAAGACGCTTTTGCTTTACAAGCAGATTTGACCAATTTACATACTTGGTCGATGGCATCGGGACTTTGTTTAGCCAGAGCAAGTGCCATGCTCAGTCAATAACATGCAAGAAATATCCAATTTGTACCAACTATAAGATTAATGATATCCCACTCCAGTCAACGTGTTGTGAGCGTGACCTTGGCGTTCGTATATGTTCGGACCTTGGGTGGAAAGAACAAGTGTTGGATCAAACTGCACGTGCGAATAAGCCACTTGGATATGTCAGAAGGAATACGCATCATATCAAGAGTATATCAATTAGAAGATCAATGTATCTTACAATGGTTCGTCCACACATAGGTTATGCCACGCAGGTTTGGGCACCTCAATCAATCGACCTAATGCTAAAGCTTAAGAGGATTCAGAGGAGAGCCACAAGATATATCCTAAATCTATCGTTACTGGCATGCTACTGGCATGAATATTTAGATTTGGTATTCCTCTTTAAATCAACCCATGGTCTGATTGACTTAATTCATCAATTATTCCTCGTTCATCCGCGGATGTCAAGTCTATAAAGTACGATATACCTAGATGTAAAACAACGACATACCAACGCTCCTATATTGTAAGAGTTGCTCGGACTTGGAATGTCCTGGCAGATGATTTGAATTCTTCTATAGATAGCTTAGCTGTTTTTAAATCCTCCCTTTTAAAATACTATTTTAATGCTTTGAACACAACTTTTAACATAGAGGATCCAAGATCTTTAAAACTATATGCAGTAAATGTAATACTGCTCATAGCCTTAATAATAGAATAACTTGCTGTTTTTAATTGAACCACTATGTATTTGATGTAATACTGCTTTTATTACTGTACGTTGTTAATGTAGTTTTATATTCGGCCCCGCTGTAATTGGCTTCTGCTGTTGCGGATACCCTGCCTGTTATGTCCTTTGTTAAGTATTGTAAATGTAATGTAAAAGGCGGAGTTTTTAAATAAATAAAAAACGGTAATTAACACATTGTTATTCATCACTTCTCGCGAAGAGTGACCAATAACAATGCTTAAATTTCGGGTTACGATTTAAGGCTTGAAAATTTTAAGATTTAAAAATCTGTAAACAACGATAACAAATACACAACAATAACAGTTTTTTGGCTCTACATTAACAGGCTCATGGATCAGTCCATTAGCTTTCAAAAAGACAGAGGTATATCAAGATGTGTTATCATTTCCCATTCTTCTTGGCTGAATTCTACATTAAACTCTACATCGAGTTGTGATGGAGCTTTTATGTTCGTACTGCCACTTGGGGGGTCCCCAGTTATGCACTGTATATTTAAACAGAAGTGGAATTTTCTTGGTACGGTGAAACTTTTTCCATCCTTTGTTTTATGGGGTGGGGTCCATCTTGCATCACAAGTGATCTTTAGAACACTGCTGCTTATCTTGCTGTGACATGTTGTGCATCGGGGTTTAGTTCAACACGTGCCTTGTAACGGACCAACTACAGGTACTCTCATCACTGGTCTGTTTTGCCACTTGAGGTAAATCATGCGGTGCTTTTTGTTGGCCATTAAAAATTGTCTCAAGTTCGTGACAAGTACACCCACGCTGCTGTAGTACTGAATTCTCTTCATTGACATTAAAACGATTGAGAAAAAGCCAAATGATATGGCTACATACTTCGCGATCATTACAATAACAGCAAGAGCAGTTCGGTGTTCTACAAAGTTCAATGTCATAGGTTGCACCAGAACCAGTAGCCAAAGTGTAATGACGCTCATATTTGTAAACTACAACCTCGCGCTTCAACGAGAGAGACTTCATCTTTTTTGCGATGTCTAAGACTTGTACGAAGTTGCTGCTGCGAGTATTTCTTGTCGGGCATGGTCGTTTCGTTGTTTGCAGAGCTTTTGATTTTGCAGAGCTTTTGTTTCTGATTCATCTGACGAGGAGGATCATGTCTATGAGAAGCACATTTGTCAACAAATGCCACATGTGACTTTGCTTGTGGTGGTGAAGCATCATCTTCTATATATGCTAGAAGCTCTGCACTGAATGCCTGAGCACGTTTCTCTTGCTCTGCGTAACTCCTCTTTGACAGCTCGCTTTTTCCAGGACCCTTACCACTATAAGAGCCATGCTCATAGGACTGGAGATTAGATCGCAATTCCAGGTTCTCTGCCACATTTTGCCTTGCTGCATCGAGTAAATCCAAGTAAACAATACCACTGTTTTTCCAAGAGAAATGCCCACTTTCTGCTAAGTTAACTCTAGGAGCATTTAACGATGGGCAAAATGCGCGAAATACATGCCACTTTCTTCTTTTCCACCACGTCCACCAAGTTACGAGTTGCTTCATTAGATACTTCTGCTGAAACATCTCCAAGCGGTTCTTGGCAACGTCAAACATATTGGGAGTGGCGCTCTTTAAAATGCCTGTAAGTTTAAATAATATATGTGTAAAACTACATGTTTTAGCTTGTGCCTTCGTTATAATAGAATATAACAATGGGGCGCATATTTAGTTGAACATTTTCCCAAATCCCATGGCGCTTACAACTCTGATATGTCTAAGGACAATTTGAGTACAGGGTCCTCTTTCATACAGTATGTTAATTCGGGGGCAGTTGATCAAAGATAGTTTAGTGCTAACTCTGGGATTAAAAATATATGAAATGTACAAGCAAACACATCAGAAATTTGGTTTAAACTTTAGGTAGGCTAACCCGATTTAGAACAGGGATAGACGCCCACCATCCACCTCCTTCGTCTACCATTATGCCACTTGGATTAAACTTGTATTCATTGTTACCAGAGAGCTCTTTTAATGCAGTATTTAAAGTTCTCCAAAACACTTTTACGTTTTCCTTTCGATCAGATTGTTTCCATCGTTGCCAGCTTGACAATTTGTCTCAAAATTGGATGATATACCTATAATTCCAGAAAAACCGATGTCTGCTAATACATAAAATCATAGATGATTTTGAGATTCATGTACTATCGCTT
Source organism: Muricea muricata (assembly GCA_963855995.1). NCBI lineage: Eukaryota > Metazoa > Cnidaria > Anthozoa > Malacalcyonacea > Plexauridae > Muricea > Muricea muricata. Next base: position 51,764,913 of record OY979716.1, on the reverse strand, counting down.
ACAAAAAGGTTATCCTGGCCAAATATGTGGGGATACAACTTATCGATCATATTTATAATATTATATACAGCTAATTCAATATAGGTTGTTCTTCCAGAAGCGTAAACTGTGAATTATGGGCGCACTAGGAATGACGGATTATTGTTTATTTACGCCATTATACTCAGAGAAATACCTTTGTAGTAAGTGAATTTGCCGTCGTAAGATTCCGACATGCTGTCGATGCTGTTTCAAAAAAACAAATTCCGAGTTTAGAGGTAAGAATAAGCGATAACCTGTCATCACTCACGCGCTCATAGTTGACAGTTTATGCTTTTGGAAGGACAACCTTTATTGAATTAGCTGTATATACGATCAGGACAACCTTTTCGATAATTATAGTAATACAGGATATAATATTTCAAATAAGCGGCCATCTTACCCAAAGATTTAAAGTGATATAACCTTGACAACACTTTTGATTTCCATCCACAAAACAAACTTCTTTTGCCAGTATACCGTCTCCGTCCTTGTCCATGTTTAATACCATGCGTAGCTGAGTTTCCCTGCTTTTAAAAATGTAAGATAGTCTGTTTGACAGCTGCCCTTTCATGGCTCTGTAAATAAGGAACTTGTCTAGTTTGTCAGTTGTGATTTTGTATTTTGCAAGAGCGTCAAAACTATGTCCAGAGGAATTTATACTTTTTTTAACTTTTTCTTTCACCCATGATATCTCATTTAAAGCCAAATCTGAAGCTAAGCTCATTAGATCTTCAAGGTATTTCCCGTCCTCTACTGCCTCATGATTTGCAAACTTGCATAGGCTTTTGGGCCAAGTTTTTTGACAGTTGTAAACGTGGATGTTGCATTCTCTAATGTTTCCTTGGACACCTTAGAGCTAGAACGTGGAACACATGTATGCGTACCGTGATGGTAAATATCGACCACTCCATCTTCATCGTTGAATTCCCATACTTATTGAAGTATGGGAATTCAACGATGAAGATGGAGTGGTCGATTTCAGGATATTTTTTGGTGACATAGATGAGGACAATGATCTTAACATGTTATCTACAACGGATGTGCATGTATGTGATGGATTTAAACATGACCTTGGTGAAATAGATAATTGTAATGATAATATATCAGTATGTAGAGCGGAGTACTTCAGTGACAAAGAGTTTGAAAACTTATAGTGAGTACATGGGGGTTAAATAATTTATATTTCTGATGCATTTTGTATATACATTATTGTTTTATGTTCAACCAAGCTGCTTTTCCAGTTATTGTCACAGTAACATAAGTTGTATTTATACAAAACAAATATAAGATTGGGCCTGGTTGTTCTTTAATTCTCAGATTCAATTCTCATTTGTTATTGTATATACTCATAGACAATACAACGTTAACACACCGTGTAATTGTTGAATAAGACACAATCGTCTATGAACAATGGTGACAATACTGCTGGAAACATCTCCTAATTTATATAATTATGAGTGGCATTACCCAATTGGTAATTTTGTGTAATGTTTCACCTTTGACTACATGCATGTAACAAACCGCAGTAAAAAAGATGAAATGCCATTAATTTTTCTCATATATTGACCCCTGTAACCTAATATGCTCATTCACCCACTTGCAAACTTTGCAATAGTCAATGTCTCTGATAAGCCTTCCATCAAAGTATGGAAATACTGTGATTCTCTCTGCCTTCTACGAATTGAAATGCCTTTTCTGTTACTAGATCCTCCACAAATTGTTGGACACTTTGTTCTTTCAAAGACTGTCTTCCAATTCTTCCATTATATTGACAGTCTTTCTTTACATATTCTATAACAGCTTCAAGAGGTTCTAAAGCAAGAGCCAGCCTAGCAGCACTTTCTTGATATTTGCACCTAAGGACCTCCAGAAGGTCTTAAGGACTTTGTTTTGTTCTTTTTTCAGATCCAATGAAATATTGCTACCTCTGCCACCACTATAGAATGATTCGACCACAGCTTCCGTGCCTTCTTTGCCAGAGCAATATCAATAGCTACACATTCTTCGATACCTATGGCTTCAAAGATATGGCTTTACAAACTCATAATGCAAAGAGTACAAGTTGCTCAGACAGTATGTCGACTCTTCCGGGTCATCGCTGTGAATAGACCTACTATCATCAATCGTAAGTTTCAGAAGATCATAGGTAGATGGCAGAGAAAACCATTTGACCACATAGTTTCCTTCAGTATTACACAAGCACATCTTCAGAGTCTTTTATATTGTGCAAGACTATGTGTGCAAGTGCATGATCAAAGAGCAAGTCCTTGTCTTTGTAATCCCGACCAAGTTTCTGCATGTGGTCTAAAGAACATACGAAAGCAAAAAACTTGTCAAAATCGGCTTTGCCATGCTGCTCAAGAGGGCTTTCGCCGCCGGATAGCTTACTTTTTCCGATTTTCGAGCGTTGACCACAAAAGAAACTGAAAAAGCTGTCGAGATCTAAGCATGTCAGGACGGACATCAGCTCCTTTAAAATATCTAGTATTCAATTGTCAAAAAGGACAATAAGAGATCAGCAGCGAAGACCTGCAGATCAGCTTCAACATCCTCTTTCTCTCTAGCTTCCCATTGGTCAACTGTGATTGCATTTCCTTCTTCATTCATACTCGACTCTGATGACTTTATTGACCATCCTTTGACAAGATCAGTCCCTTTGAATTTCTGGGAGAGTATGTCGCTTGAGTGTTTTTTTAGAAGTGGGAACGATGATGTTGGGGATTCGTCATAACCCGCAATCTGATACTCCTTAATCTTGGAAAACTGGAATTCTCTGAAAGTCTTGATGAACAGTGGGAGGCTTTCTAGCAGTTTCAGAAACTCCATGTATTGTGACGTTGTAAACCTTGTACAGCACACTCTGCTCGTTAACTTCAATGCGAACTCATCATCCATCTCCTGCGTTGCCATGGCATGCATCAACATCTTTCTGTGCTGAAAAATTTGGTGAACAACACAAGACCGTCGAACCAAATGAGTTACAAATGCTTCTGAAGTTCCATGTTTACCATCAAAAACATCACTGAATGCAAGATTGATCAAATGTGGTGGGTCCCACAATACAGAAAAGAAAGCAGAATCATATTTTTTCTGGTTGAGAAGAGTTGCAAGGGTTATTTCAAACTCTGAAGCAGTCGCGTAAGCCCCATCACATACAGTACCCATCCACGCACCTTTAATTGTGGATTCCTCGATTGTAGGATATGCATTTTTATCTCTTAGAATATAGCTTTTGCTAGCTTAGGTGCTGTTGCTCCACTGACATCTCCATCGATGCTTTCTTCAGCTGTTTTATCTACCTCTGGAGCGCTTACAGCAATTGCCTTTCGATTACCTTAGATCATCGGGCATACCATCACAGCTTAATTCAAGATTCTGTTTGGTGTAGATTTATTGGCAGTGGTGTAATAGTGGGGAGGAGGCTTTGTAGAAGACAAGGGTGTAGACAAAAATGTTGCAACTTGGTTGTTGCACCATACTTGGACTGCACGTAAAATTTCAGAAAATTGCTTGTGGCTATGACCGAGTTCTCCGACATCGGAACCAGTGAATGCATGTGATGCAACCAACGTTTCGTAATGCAAGGCGGTGGACTTTGATTTTACGACCGTCAAGGCAATGTTGACAAGATTTTGCATAACTGATAGCCCTCTTTCTTCCCTTCTGCTACACTCTCTTTAATACTACACAACAAGAAATATCATAAATAATTCTCGTTTCTGCCTGCATAGTAATAGTTCTATGGAAATTGTAAAGAGGGGCATTTCGACCGTAACTGCCGTAATTTTAAATGGAAATGGTTTCAAAGGTTCACCTGCAGTGCCTCAAAATGGACATGACCTCCAGCGAGAGTAACATGCTCCTTCACGGTGTTCTTTAACTTACAGAATTCTTGATTACCAGCTTGAAGCAGTAAACTGGCCCTTTCTGAAGAGTAAATTAGACCAGAGCTAAGTGATCCAGAAAATCTACAACATATGCAACGCCATGTAAGTGTAAGATACTGTAGAAACTACTGTTATAGTTATAACTATATATCGTATTTCTCTTGGAGACTACATTGGATAATACCACATGAAGATGACAGAAATTAAGATACATTTTATTTTTATGCAAAATATGTGATTTTCACCCTAAACTTGCAATGGTTTATCACCAAATTAACAGTAATAAATCAAATATCCAAACACTGATTACATGTGAACACACTTTACCTGCTAAGACCTTTCCTTGCAATGGCCATTGGGGTTGATGCCAACGACAAACTTCCTTTGAACTTCTTAAGATACTGATAACCTGTTTCACACCGCAGCACTGACAGTTTACCATGTTCTGCATCACCAGAAAAAAATTGCACATGTTTACAAACTTGAACCAAGTCAAGGATGTTTTGTACCTCTGACCAACGAAGCAGGAGTAGTGCTGTTTCTTCATGAGATATCCTATCAATAGCCATCAGTGGGCTTCGACCAGGTTTCTTACAATTTACCTGCAGCTTCAGTTCTTTAACTTCTTTCATGAGTGTGTCAATCTTTGAATGTAATGAATGAACTTTTCCAATCTGCTTTTTTACAGGTACAGGGGCATCAACAGGTTGAACTACTTCAGCTGATTTCTCTAATTCATCTGAAAGCCGTTTTTCCTCAGACCTGTGCTTGATGCAGGATCTACTGAAGAAGGAACCACAGCAGGTACACCCTTACTACAATGTTTTTTTACAATACATCCTTGCTTTTCGTACTGTTTCACTACTCCCAAGATAAGGTTGAACATCAATTTCAGACAACTTCCCATTGTGTCGCCTCTTAGCATGTCTTGCTAAAGTGGCATTGTTGGTGCAACATAACTTGTACACATCTGGGTTCTTTCTAGCTCTGTAAGCAAAAATAGAATTAATTTTATGTGCCCTTTTATTTTGTTCTTGCCATTGGCCTTTTACTGTACAATACTTGTATTATTATTTCCCATATTTTTACCTCACTTAGTGGCAATGCGCCCTGCAATTGGCTAGTGGGTAAGTGGCAATGCGCCCCCATGCGCCCTGGATTGATGTCTTAACTTGCGAGCATGATTGCTGAGCACTAATTGACCTGGTTGTCTAGCAACGGATACGAAAATAAAATGCGAAATTCGAGCTTTTCAACGGTGCATCTTGCTAAAAATTCGATCAAAAACTCGCAAAGTTTTTCAAGTTTAAAATTTTAGTTTTTCAAAAAAAAATGAACTGTGGCGAAAGTGTTGCAAGGATGGAAATTATAGCAGGATTTAAAAGCAAAAAAAAGAAGAGGTTTTTAAATGATTTACAACCAAAGTTTAACATTGAATGAAAGGGACTGTGCTGACCTTTTGGGTCAAGTTTTTCCATGGACCATGTGCGAGATTTTCAACTAAAAAGATGAGGATTTCTCCAAAGTTTACCAAATATACAAGTTGGAAATCACAAGAAATATGAACACCAAACAGAAGTGAGCAGATGGGGTTTTTTAAGGGTATTTTTGAGTAGAAATATTCAATCAAACACCCGCAAAATTCGACTGCGTTAAAGTTGGTTGAATGTCGTTTAAAGTTATCTTTTTAGAAGAACTGTTCTTGCAAATCTGTGGCATAATTTTGACTGTTTTGGTGACCCGATTGTTGGTCTTCTTGTTCAAGCTGTTTTTTTAGCTAAAGTATGTTTCAAACCACATCAAGGTTGAACACTGTGTGCATATGCACCATTTTTGGCAAGAATAGTTGGAGTAAAATCACATTTAAATTAAGTAGGATATACCAAAATCATTGTTATATCTGTTTCTATAAATTTTGTTTTAAAATGATCACTCGTTTCAGAGATATTGTGATTTAAATAAGTGCATTAAATTAGTGCGCTTGCTCGCCCTGTGCGAATTCTCAAAAACTCTGCCCTCAAGTTCTACGGCTTTTAAAATGCTTTTTATTGCTTTTTCTATCCCCACAAAACTTTAAATTGATTAAGCAGATCATAAAGTTATTGCAAAATCATTTCCTAGTAACTACCTGTTGAGAATTAAAGAAAAAATTATCGAAATAAGACCCGGACGGTTATTTGCAAAATGCCCCTTGTCTCTGAAATGGCTTCCTTTGTGGCAAGCCATCAATTGAAATCCTGAAAAAAAACATAATTTAGCAGTTGTCTTGGGCCCATTGTTCACTTACTTATCATGGAATCGCTTCACTACATCACTTTTAATAATGTCTGTTAAATACTTTGTAGTTTTCTGAACGAAAAGAATATAGTTTCGAGATGTTTATCTTGTCAAAACTGCACGCGCAACAAATTGGCACTAATGTTGTTCTCCTGTCAGACAAACAACCTACGATTAAAGTCCTTATTTTATTCTTTTGTAGTTACGTGAAATACCCAAATGTTAGGTTATCTACTTTATTTGAGCATACAGATAACATATCTATTAAATTAGTCCTTGTAAAGGACGTTTTTCAAACTCAAAAAAGCGATTGTTTTTAGAGCCAGATTTCAAAAGAAGCCGTCTGTCTGACATTTTGTAGCAACCTAAATTTGCAGGCCAAAGAATTTTGGCTAAAAAATTATGCTTTCTCAACAGAAACATGAGAAAATTGAGCTGAAACTCTTACCTGATGTATGTTTAAAATGTTTATCTCTTTATAATACCTTTCAGTGCTTTGAGTAGAGAAATAAACAGCTTTTTAGTTTTGTCACAGCAATTTGCCTCAGAATACGTCAGCTGTCATTGTCTGTCATAAAAGCACCTCAGAAAATTTATATTTTCTCACCTTTCCATCCTTGGTTTATTTTAAAATAAATAAATAATAGTACTAAATGGCCTTTCAAAAATATTTGAGGTGATTTAAAACTTTAAAGAGCTACAAGGACTGTGTTTTGGCTCGCACTCTTTGTAGGATTTGAACACCTAGCTACTGGTTGTAAAATGCTGTGCCTATACTCAGGTATGATAACAGATTATTTCCATCTTTCTGTTAGTTGCAAGGTTTGTAGAAAACAGCCTGCTGTGATTTTTTGTTTTACTCCAGTTACCAATTCCAACTTTTCAGGTGTAGATCCAGACTCATTTTCTAAATTACATAACAGTATATCAGCACCTTGGGGCTTGGACTAACTTTACAATGGCTGTAATCTGTAGGTATCCCTACGCTTATTACAGGCTGTATGCAGGATTTTTGACTGGGGGAGGGGTGGCAGCAAGAACGTTTTGCTTCTCCACTGGCCTTGCTCTATTTGTTACTGACTGGCAACTAAGGATTTTATTGAAAGTTGTATGGCCCAGACATATTAGCAATTCTTACCATTCTGCTGCTTTAAACACAAGTTGCAAACAACAGGGACACCGTATCCTTCATCCCCATTGGGATTTTCACCACATATTGCATGAACTACATTATTACATCGCGGGCACTTGTGTGCACTTGTTGTTTGTGCTTTGCAAACATAACATTGTGGTAAAAATCTACAAAAATTGAAATCATTTAGAAATGCTTTAAATAAATATAGTTTCTGCATCAGAAAATGCAAATAATAATTATACTGTATACAAGATTGCATCTCTAATGTGAGACTGTGAGTTATGTAATGTGGTAGCGGTACCTGCCAGAGGGATCTGTATGTTGGACTCAGATTTTTATTCTTCAGCTTCTCCTGGATCAACATCCATATCTTTAAAAATTGACAGAAATAAAGTATTTATGGTTTTAAACATAAACATTTGATGATTATTATCACTGACTCAATTGTCAGTTTGCTGTCTGCCCATAGTGGAAAGTTTGCTTTTCCTGCACCAGAGATTGTGATTCCCCTGTACTAAAATATATTACATTGGCTGTATGCTGCCTCAGAGATCTCTGGCACAACTGACAAACTTTCCACCAAGGCTGTCTGCCATCTCCATTACTTAAATTAGTTGAATTATATTAAATCAGGACAGTTAAGTAAGTAGTGCTTTAAACAGCTTTAACACACTTGTTAACATAAAACAATAATAATTAATATAAACACTAGTTACACTGCTAATTAGCAATTCAAAAATAAAATTAAAGCTCACCTCTAACCTCTTTACTTGAATTACAACGTCACTACGTCAGTGAGCACGATTGCACGAACAATAAAAAAGTTTTATAGTAATAGTTTGAGTATTTGACAACAACGAGGATTAGGTAATTCGATTCATGCATATATTTATGACAGAATTACTTGGGGAAATACTTAAAAATTATTAAGGATATATAAAAGTATTTTTACAAAAAAAATGTCGATTTTCAGGTTGGCAGTTTGCGCGGAAATTTTTCGCAAGTCGCCACCTTTTTTACTTATTTCATATGATACGGTGAAACTTTCCTGCATTGCAGTACAGTTTCAGCAGTAAAATGCGTTATATACCTCTTTAAGCATTAGCAAGGCCAAGTTGACCAGGTGACACCTCATTTTGCCTTTCCAACAGGAACAAACGGACCACACACAAAGCATAAACTCAATTGAACTCAATGCATGAGAACAACACTGAGTTAAATTTACGAGACTTTGTGTAAGAGAGCTATACTGTGCCAAAACAAAACGTGTTTATAAACAGTGCGCAGAAAATCTGCGCAGAATAGACTTGCCTTACACTTTAAATTAGAGTGTACGAAACTGTACGGAGTCAGAGTGTTTGCCAATTTGTGTAATTAAACTGTGGTGTGCCAGTGCTCAATGCCAGTTTAAATTTGAAAACTTGTGCACCAACTTAACTGGATTTGTGAATGTTCCACGCTGAAGATCTTCGGCGCAGATTACAAACTTTCCCCCCTGGTTTGTGCTTTAGCGTTAAGTTTTTCAAAGTCTACATATTTGTCACTCAAATGCCTGCAAGACCACTCCTTGGGCACCTTGGGCAAGGGTCACATCTACGGTCAAATCTAGCATCATGCGTGGAGTTCGCTTTATGTTAGGTGGTCTTAAATATTCTATTGCAATAAAACAACACACATCAATTTATAAACATCTTTGTTTAAACAACATTTAAATACATTCAAATATTTTAATCCTTTTTTTATTTAAACAATGTTTCTGATTCTTGCTTTACTTTAATCTTAACTTTAAAAAAATAAGTGTTAATCAAAACAGAGGTTTTGTCTTATCGATCTTCACTCCAACACACGAACAGCCTCGATGAATTGTCTCCTCAGAGTTCCTTTCTCCAACACTCGCTCCACAGCCTCCCAATTGTACATTACTCACTGCTCATCCAATGATATCATCAAACATTTGTGTCTTCTTTGACTATGGTGGTCCACTTCACAGCCCTGACACCTTTCTTTACATCAGTTTCCAACTTGGGCAGCAACCACCTCATAAAATATAGCATCCACTAAATTACTTTCCGCACTTCGTTCATAGCTAACCCACTGGGCAAAAACATCTCCCCTTTAGAAATACCCATGGCACTAAACATACAACACAAATTCTCCATCTGTTTAAAAATATCAATCGCTGACTTATATATACCCACACCTCCTAGTATACCAAATAACGTCAGATAACCAAGTGCCACACGAGTGCTACACAACTGCAACCGTAGTGCCACACTTTTGGCGTCAGCATGCCTCATGTGCACCACGTCACCATAGCATTGCATCACCACTACCCCTTACTTCCAGCACTATATGGCTGTATTGTGACATCATTTCTCCTTCTGCAGCTTGCATACTAATTACTTCCGCCGCTATATGGGGGGAGTTAATCTACAAGTATACGACTTTCGCATTTTCAATGCTATATCATGTCCAATTGAGGAAAAATATTTGTTGAAAATATTTGGGAATGAAGTATTAGAGATATTATGTTCATTTTAAGACATCTAAGAGATGTTATATTTTTTTATTTTGACCTTTTACGATTAATTAGATTGTTTATACCTTCCCATGTTTTGTTCATATTAGCAATATTAACCATATTATATATATCAATGTCACCTGACAATATTATACATATCTATGTCACCTGACTAAAAAAGTGAATTCTTAATCTTGATTGATTTTCTAAGGCCTTGTGTTATCCATGGTTTGGAAACAGGTCCCAAGGGCCCGTGTTAGTTGATTAGTGTTTGTGGTTTGTTCTAGAATTTGGAAAAAGATTTACTTGGATTGTTTGTGCCGAAAATAGCAGTACTTAAGTTTAGTTGGGAGGGTTCATCATTGAATTTTCTATAGATAGTTTTGTTTGTTTTCCTAGTTATTGATACCATTCTCTGAGTGGGAAACACAGAATTGCAAATAGTGATCGCTGATGTTAGAGACTATATTACCATTTAGAGTAGTATCATTAACATTGCTAGAAAATATATTGTCGACAAGTGTGGCTGAATTTGTGTGCACACGCATAGATTTACCCGTAGGTGGAAAGAGGTGAAAACTTTGTTGGGAACTTAAGAAAATTTTGTGCAAAATTTATGTGTTTTACAGGAGTAGATTTATGTTGAAGTCATCCATAACGTAAATGGTTTTGCCAGAGGCAGTAACTTTCTCAATTGTTTCTTCAAAATAAATTCGGAAACGCTTTGGCAAGTTGTGTTGTCTATAAATTACTCCACATATTATGTTTGCATGTTTGCCTAGATGATTTCAATCCAAAGTGCTTGAAAAGCCTTGCTGGTGCATTTTTCAATTATAGATCTATGAATATACATCCCAACGCTCCCCCCCCCCAACTGCTACAGGCGTCGGCACATTTTCTAAGGCATAGTTTGTTATAGTAGGATTAAAATAACTTATTTCTAGTTGGTTAACTCAGTTTCAGTGGCACCAATGAAACTAAGATGTGAAAGATGTGATTGAAAATTTTCGATGTTCTTTTCAGGCTCCTCACATTATTGTGAAGAATAGAAAACAAGCATTATTTATAGCCAGAGCAGGATTATTTTTCAATTGATCAAAGCTATGAAGTGAATAATATTTACACCACACTAATTGTGAGTGATTAATGGGTGAAATATCATCTGGTGCATTTAAGGTGCCTCCCTACAGCTCAGCCATCAACAGGACAATAGAACAACACTGGAATATTTCTTTAAATATTCTATTTCTATTTTTGACAATGTTTCTGTTACCATAGCAACGTAGCAACAGCGTGAATTCTGCATAATTTTCCACAAATTTATCTGTCTTGAAAACAAAGTTGGGTGACCCATCTTTTTTATTTCATATATCATTAGTAACTAAAGTTCTACTAAAGTTAGTAACTACATGTATTGTCCAAGTTTAATCAAATTATATATTGTGCAATTTTTTCAATACGGAAATTTTATTGCGAGATTTCCACAATATAGAATTTTTTAAAAATTGAAACAAAACTTTTCAATATTTTAAAGTTTTGTGCAAAATATTAAGGTAGGTCACCAACAAAAATAACAAGTAAAAGGCAAATAAAATAAAAAATCTGGAAGTATTTTTGATGAATTCTAATATCCTTGGAAGGCGTTTTTGCAGGGGTGCGCTTGGAATTTCATGGCCACTTTTGTACAATCGCTTGAAGTTATTTTGTATTTCACTTGTATTCCCCTGAACTGTTGATGCTGCAGGACTTATTATTGTATCAGGAGTAATATACTCTGACTGTGAAAACTGTTCATCTTTGCTTATGATGCAGATTTGAACCAATTCAGTTTGTTTCCCAATTGTTGTTGTTTCAGTATCCCATATCAAAACGTTGTAATGAGAACTTTCCTTATATGCATGAGGCTCTACTTTTCTACGTGTTATTGAGTCCTGCAAGAGTGCCTCGCATTTTTTAAGAATACCCTTGCATTTATTTAAGTTGATATCATTTAGAATTTTTAAACTTTTTCCTTGCAGTTCTGTGTTAGGATTTAAGTTTAGACCAATGTTCGACTCATAGCTAGCTAATTCTTAAGATTCTTTTCTTGTTTGTTTTGCTGACTTGTTGATATACAAAGCGCGTCTTTGAAGTTTAAAGGCTGTGGCAGACTTTCTTTTAATATCCTTTTCTTGCTTTTTATCCAACATTTTATGGTAATCATCACATAGTTTGCCTGGTGTATCCAATGTTTCAGAAACATAACATTGCATTGTGCTACTCCACATGCTATGCGGAAGTCACTGCTTTTGCTATCTTCGTTAAATCTTATTTTGGGATTTTTTGAACCAATTGTCCCATTGAGAGACTCATTTCGCTGGGAGTTTAAACAAGGAGCTAGCTTTTCCAAAACAATATCAGTCGTGTATTCAGAAAAAATGTTGAGAGCAATGTTTTGAGTGCATCACCATGTAAATCCTTGGTATGTCAGTGGATTTATGTGGGAACGGCACCATGATGGGTTACAATTTATGTGATCACCAAATGCATGTGGTATGATACACTTCAATGACTTTGATATTTCAGGCTTATTACCTATGTTCTGGTGCACACAGTAGGAGAAGCATTTCACAAGGTAGTTGATAACTTTTTGGGAAAGGGTGGAACAGTTGGGGAAACTTGTACTTTGGCTTACATTATACAGACGTGTGGTTAGTGATCTTTTAATGTGAACAATGTCAGAATACTTTTGCAATTCATATGGTGTCCTCTTGACCAGCTCTGCTAATGTGGTGCTGTCATCATCCCCAACATAGCTTGAAAATTTTACATTCTCTCTGGTGCTTCTTTAAAAGTTGGCATGCAACATCTGTCTGCATAATTTTTGAAGAGCTCCTATGATTTTTACGACAATCATGTTTTATTATGTGAATTTCATTTTCTTTCCCCCTAGGACTGTCGCAAAATCTACATCTTTTATTTCTTGAAAAGTAACCCATGACCTTTCCAGTCTTTAACCCCATTACTGCTCCATGACCGGTAAGAGAATTAAACCCCCATCCTCTTTTTTGTCATCCCATACCATAGCTGCATTGTATTCGTACTAATCCTTTATCATCGGGCACTGCTCCATTTTCAACTGCAATTTTCCTTCTTTCATTACAGTATCTGTGCAGCTTTTTTTTGCAACATGCTCAACGCTAATCCAACCTCCCTTTCTCTTCTTTTAGCACTTAATTTTTGATGTCACTTTTCGGTCCTCTACAATATAAATGGTATGGTATTAGTATGGGCATTCAAGATTTTTAGTGGTTAATACAGTATTGAATAATCGGTGGTGGTACCACAATTCACTGGCAAGGCTAAGGTCTCTGATGAGAGAGGGCTTGGATCGTATACAGACAATTTAGACATATAATTTAACCCCTAATCATTAAGAGAATAAGGGTAGTTTCTGCAAGACAGAATGATGTCTGACGATGACTTTGAAATAACATCAAAAGCACGCAGTTTCAACCTGCATCAACCACTCTTTTTTACAAAACTTGTTTTCACTTGACAAACATGAATAGGGTTCATCATACAACAATAACAAACATACTTTTTCTTAAGTGCCAAAGGTCAAAGTAATGTTTCACTTCCTTTAACTTTTCTCTCATATGCTTGGCTATGGATGTATGACGATCAGTGACAAGTGTGTCATACAATATGCCACAACTGCTCACATATTCCATACAACGTTGAAATGCCATGTACTCCATCGCCTGGCTGCTTCCCGCTTCATTCCTCTAATGTTAATATGTAAAATAGTTCTAATTAAGTAATGGAATTTTAAGAATAGAAAAAGGATGTACAATCTCAACAAAAATAATTTCTCTAACCTGAACTTATGAAAAGTGAAATATGCATGGAGATGTACAGCAGAATATTGTGTAAGCACAGTATTTTGCACTGTGTCCCATGCTATCATGCCTTCCATCCCCTGCAATTGTCAGTGGTTCTTCATTTTCTTCCACCAACTTGGCAATCAGCTGCCTTTGATACTTTTTCCAGTGTAACGAAATGGCTGGAAAAAGCTTATTCTAGAAATATTTACAGCAGATTTAATATGTTGTTTCACATTCATTAAGGACAAGAATTGATTTCTGTGAGTGTTCAACAAAGATGCAGTGAAAATCAACAATGGCCTGAAAAAGTAATATGGTACTCAAGATTCAAAAAACAATATTGGATTATTCAAAAGTGGTGTTATTGCTGAGTTTCATTAAATGTTGTTCCTTGTTGATACTCATAAGAAAAATCAACTAAAGTGTAAAAAGTATGCTCCAATATTCTATCAAACCATGTCTTACAAAGCACTATGATCAACTGTTGAAAATTCAAATTGATAATCAATCCAGTTGGTTTAGCCTACCTTTTAATGCCTGAAAAAAGTGCTTCCTGAAATGCATGAAACACCCATATGTGTAAACACATGCTGAACTTTGCTGATTGATGTACCAGCCACCAAAACTGCAAAACTTAAAAGAAAGTTTTCAGCTGCAATCTTTGTTCCCTGCATATTAGGCTGACTGTGCCAAACAGAATTCCTTTGTTTGCAGTTGGGATTACCACAGTAAGTGTAGACAACAACCTTCGTTCCATGCTTACTGCTCTCGACAAGAGGATTGGCTGCTTTACAAGATGAACAGAACTGAAACAGTACCATCAGCTGGGACAGGAACACGATGAACTTTGGCTCTGTCCTCAAATTGTCATCCTTGATATATTCTCTACAAGTTCAAAATAATTTTACACAAAAATAGATTTAAATCCTAAATATCCAGTGCGTTTCATTTGGTGTCTCATTTGCCAAAATATTACCATCTTGGTTCATAATCGTCACTTTCATCAGAGTTGTCTGTCTCTGTTACATCATCCCACTCAGTTTTGTCTGTATCAGCCTCAGATTCAGTAGTTGGGTCACCTTCACTTGTGTCACTACTTCTATCTCCTTTGGCAGCTGGTTCCAGTTCACTCAATAGTTCATTCTCCACTGAAGTTTGTAGCTCTGTCAAGTAACAGAAACAATAAAGAGTTGTTACAATTCCTGTGGTGTGCTCATTACAAAAATAAATCTTTTAGCTTTGGCCAAAATCCAACTATCTACATGTATAATGCCTATAAAGTATAAAAGGATTATATAAATTCTTCCCACGTTCTTAACTTTGAAAGTATTGATATACAGTGATGTATTTAAAGTGCACATGCAGCCATTTC
The DNA here is from genome assembly GCA_963855995.1 of Muricea muricata. Classification (NCBI taxonomy): domain Eukaryota; kingdom Metazoa; phylum Cnidaria; class Anthozoa; order Malacalcyonacea; family Plexauridae; genus Muricea; species Muricea muricata. The sequence continues at coordinate 51,749,834 of OY979716.1, read as the reverse complement.
AAATTTTGCAGTTTTATATAATTCAGACCATGAGGAAAGCAATGCCGAGGTTTATTTTAGGTAAAAATTAAAATCAACGATAGTTTTTAGCAGTTAAAGTTGCTTATTGATGGAAAATTTCCGCGAACGGCAAAGGGATTGGGGCAAAATACTTGTGACATCATTTCAGGAACACGCGACGTGCTGGAAGACAACAATATATTTACATATATACATTCGAGTCAACCAAATTTCCATTTTTTGCGGCAAAACTTCTATAATATCGATTAAAGAATGTCGGCATCCGAGTAACATCGAAAGAAGACAATTCTGAGATGTGCAACCGCGAATGCGACTTAGAAGACGAGGAGCATTTGCCTAAAGAGGCCAAGACGCTTGGCTATAGCAATGTCGAAGCGTACCAAGATGAACCTCTAGCAGATCAAGATTGGTTAGACAATTACGCTAGGGAGACGGAACAGGACCGACTACAACAACAGGAGAATATGCGAAGGATTCAAGGAGAAGCTCCTCTTGATGTATGGTAAGTATTTACTTGAAATATTAAACATACTATGTTGTCGATGCGGATATTAAAATGTTAATAATACTGTAATTCTATCTTCTTGATCAATTTTTTTGAGCGGCTTGTATTTTTCACTCTTATTTCACAGGTGCAAATGTGGAAATTGTCGGGTAGATTTATTGATCAACCCAAAGGAGTGTAGATGCTGTCATGAAATCGCAGATTGCTTGATAGAAATGAACAATGAATTGGTTGTCAACGAACTCGGAAAACAGGCAAAATGTATCACAGACCATCCAGGTTTCAATGCAATTTGCCTCAATATATGGGCACTGCAAATGTCTGCAGGCCTATACCAAATGCGAGATGGAACAAGATACCGTAAAAAACCCTTGCAACAAAGGTAAATATCGATTTTGTCAACAATGGTAAACCAATAATCGAGTTTTTGTTTGACCAAAGAAAGATATGCCAATCGATGAGGATTGCATGATCGATATTTGCTTTTTATTATTTCCTATACTGTTTTATTTGTTCTACGTGGATTAGTTCAGTTCTGGAGTGGATAATCTCTAAATAAATTAGAACTTTAAAAATTCTATCATTTGTTGTTTGTGTAAGTAGCTAGCTGCCATGTCCATACACACAAAGTGTGTTGTGTTATATGCCAGAGTGCAGATAGTTTACCAAGACTTTATACTTTCGAAGGATATGATGATGATGATGATTTGTAAATATTGTATATATATTCATTTTAATCATTTTTTTTTATTTTTTGGGCAATTTAAAACATTTTTGTGGCCTTTCATGGGGTTTTTGCATGCACTGCAACAAGGTTTTGCCCTCTCTTGCCTTTGATCAGCAGAAGTCTCTTCGGCAGCTGTTTCTGGTTCTTCAACTAAACAAATATATGAAAATACAATGAGTTAAGTTTCCTTGATTTCTTAGGCTCATAATAGGCCAGGCTGGAAAACTTGTATCAAATCCGCTACGCGTAGCTGCGAGAGTATGAAATTGATCAGCTGCGAGTAATCTTCAGTTACCTGCGAGCTGCAAGTAATCTTCAGTTACCTGCGAGCTGCGAGTCAGCGACGACAGTGAATTAAAAAATGTATGGGGTTCAACAGACAACAGTTTTACAGCTCCAGCCTCCAGGCCATTATATGAGCTGATGTTTTCGAGGTATAAGTTGGTATTTTTGAATTTTGACGACAATTATATAAATACCGGAAATGTTGTGACAATTGGACAAAATAACAAAAGATACATGAAGTATTGCACGTGCATTATTTTGCACGTGGTGTTGTGAACTCCTGGTTATAATACGCATGCACTCTACCGCTTTGTAAATGCTTTTTCAAGACAACGACAAAGAATGCGTTTGAACTCATGAAAGGTATACCATTTATTTGTCTCTTGACGATATTGTCATGATATTTGTGTAAGTTTTTGTAGTTTCCTTGAAAACTGGATCGAATTTTGCTTTAACTATTAAATCATAAATATTCATATATTAAAGCATAAAATTAATATTATATTATTACAAATATACAAATCAATAAGCTATTATTTCTTGTAGTTCTGGGCAGTGGCGGATCCTGGGTAAGTCAAAATAAATTATAGCAGCTCAATTTTAAATTCAAAATAACTTTATAACAATGTCATAGGTTATGAATTTCAAAAGAATAAAATCTAACCAATGAAGTTGCTTTGAAGGTATTTTAAAATGTAAATATATCCTAGAATGAGCTGTGGTAATTTATTTTGACTTACGCTAGATCCGCCACTGGTTCCGGGCTGGCAGTCTGGCACCACTGGTTTAAATAAATCCAGTTATTTAACCCACTCTTACACTAAAGTGCTTTCAAAACATAATGAACATATACAAACATCATCTAATAATAAGTTGCAATATGTAGAATACCATTATGTAATACACTAACACTGCATTAGTTATGAATTTATAAACTTTTATACCATATCACCATATGAGTCACGATTAAAGGGCAGTTACTATTTTTAGATTTTTACAGTGGGTTAGGATTAGGGTAATATTAGGATTAGGACTAGATTTAAGATTTGAATTAGGGTTAAGATTAAGGTTAGGAATAAATGTACGATAGAGTTAGGTATATTGAAATGCAATTTTAGGTGTTGTAAATAGAGTACACGTTATCCTTAACACTGTATATTGTATTTTTATGCAGTGGAATAAGGATGTCAAGCAGAAAATGTAAGCTAAGCATGTCTAGTGATGAAGACAATGATGAAGTTGGTTCAGTGAGCAAGGAAGACCTTTCTAACGAAGAATCTCAAAGTTGTACTGAAATTGCTTCGGATCCTTCAACAGGTTTAGTACTTTTCATTGTTTCAATAAACATTTCATTTCATTTCCTCAGTTTTCATTTGTGTGCAGTTTCTATTATCTTATTTGGATTTTTAGTACCATGGTGGTTGAAAGGCAAGCAAAATATAAAATCATCTAACACAGACTCAAAAAAAAAAGTGGAATAGCCAAGCAATTGTTGTGCAAAGAGTGTCTTTTGAATAATCGAAAATATTATACCATTTCAAATGGAATGCCATCAGACATTGAGCGGCACAGAAAATCGAAGCAGCATTTAAAAGTCACTATAACAACTGTTTTGAAGGCATCTAATGAAGGACGTGATTTGCTTGCAAGAAAGGAATTTGGTAGAAAACCTAAAAAGCGACCACCGACAAATTCAAGCACTGGTGGATCATCCCCGAAACGAGCTCGACTTAATAACGCAGTGAAAAATGTAGGAGAAAATCAAAATCCACAGGTGCTACAAGGAATATCGATGATTACACAAGATTCTGTAAGATCAAGTACCTGTAATACCTGCGGAGGAAATATTCTGCTTAGTTGTCCTGACCCCATAAACAGTGTAGCAAAAACAGTTTCAACTGAGCTTGAATCGGAATCAGAAGTGGAACCGAACAGTAAAAGCCAGATTAATGTCACTAACTTTTTAAATCCACGCGTTCACGCTACAACCGTATGTAATGCAACCGAAGTTGACAGTTCTGTTAACTTGTCAAATCAAAACAATAGAGCGAACACTGTTCCTGAAATGCCATTGGCAACAGATATTGCAGCAGAAGTGGTTAAGCTAATGAAAGAAATGAAAGTTGTTGATACCTTAGAAGATGAAGAGAAACCAAAGCAACTTTTGGATGAACAGCAAATTGCCAATAATCTTGATGAGTGGAGAAAAATCAGAAATATAACTGAACTTGTAGCCCAAGTGCCATGTCTAGAGTTTTTCTATGATGAAGTTATGTCCGAGAGTGTGATACGTTGTGAAGTATGCTTCAAAGTGTCTATGGGCAAAGAAAACATGAAAAATGAGTCCCCCTATCAAATTGCTCGTAAGAAAAATCAATTCAACCATGGGGATCTAGTGACGGGAATATGGAATGAAAAGGAGAAGACAGAACAATACCTTAAAGGCGGCAATTCATCTTGGAGATCTTTGAAATCAGTCTTGAGAGCACATTTATTGGGTACCTCAACAACTAGTCGTGGAAAATATCATTATATGGCTATGAAAGAACTTGAAAGAGAGAAGGAACGTAACAGAAAAGCACTTGAAGCAACAAAGAACTTAGTTAAGTGCATGGTGACAGACCTTAAACTTAAAGCAGCGTCAACGAAACTCTTGTTGCCTTTTTAGACGATTCTGGTGTTGACGTTGGGCAGCAGCAACACAGCCGAAAACAAGTGCTTCCTTTGCTTGTTGCTGCAGAGGATTTTGTTGACGAAAAAACAACGAATATTCTGAAGACGGAGCTCACATGCACTCAAATGCAACCTCATTTCTTTGGCGTGTTGGATAAAGGAACAGTGAATCGACGAACTAGCCATGCATCATATATTGTCTTCATGTATAATGGGATACGCCGTGCCTATCCTGTTGGCGCGCCGCTCGCCCACCCAAAATATCGTGACGAAGGTGAAGAATCATCTGACTCAGAAGATAAAGATGAATCAGAGGAAGAATTTCCTGATGTGAGCGGTGGAAGTGCCCCAGAACTTGCCACTAACTTCCTGAACACGATAAGGTTGAAACTGAACCTTAACGAAGAAGATCTGACCAGATACTGTGGAACGTCTGCTGACGGTCCCTATCAAGCCCACGAGTTTAGTTTTACCATACAGGAAGAGACAGGCCGGCACAAAATTCCCAAGGAATTGCAGTTTTGCCAAGCGGTAATTTGGGATGCTACCCATTTGTTGAATTTAGCAGCAACTGACATAAAAGAAGGAAAGTTTGGAGAAAGTAAAGAATTTTTTACCAAATTTATCAAGAGAGCAAATGAGTTTAATCACATGATGGGAAGGGGGAAAGGCTTTGCACAACTTGAGCTGAGTGCAAACAACAGTTCAAAACGGGCATCTGTTATTGTTCCGTTTGCCGCTCAACGTTTCTTAAGCTCTGCCGTAGGCCAATGGAAATCAATTGAAAAATCATTCCCAGTCTTAAGAAAATCATTTCAAGCTACTCATCCAAATGCTGATGAAGATTTCCCGCTACAGTACAGGATGTTCGGACAGGATTTTGTCGTGGATCTGCTTGGTTTGTTAGACATCACGGCACCGTTATGCGAGTTGATGATGCTATCACAAAGTGTGAACTTTCTTCATTGGAAAATTGTATTTTGGGGTCAACGAATGCTTTCCTGGATGGAAGCAATAGTGGATAATTTAGCCGGTACACCACGCTACAAGAAATATCTGCAAGACCTTAAGAACTATTTATTTAAAGAAGTTCAGCTTTTTGAGGGATGGCATTTACTAAGCGATAACAGAATGGTGCATCCGGATTATAATAACGAAGCAATGTATACCTGGACTGAAAGATCATTAGACGAGTCAATGGAAGAATTGAGAAAGTTTGCTGTGGATTTAAAAGGTTCATCAGAAAACAGGTTAAACAATGGTACAGCAAAAGTCTCGAGGCTTCTCGCTAAATGCTTTGACTTTGAGAAGCTGTTGATTGCGCTAGAAGGATCAAGGTGCTCTAATTCCGACAACCAGAATCCAATCGTTTGCGTTAAAGACAAAAACAGCTATCTTGCGATGGGAAGAAAGGAATATGAAGTGTGGTTTACATACATAATATCGCTTCCACACGTACAGAAAAAGAAAGATGAATTACATTACCTTACTGCTAGCTGTGCAGATACCTTGTATCATCGTTTTAAGGAGTGCCTTTGCGAAATGTTTTGGGGGAATCTTAAAGAGTATGGCGTAGCATGCATGCAATCTTCTGGAAAATATCTTTCTTAACACTTTGTTTCACTGGAAAAGGATGAATCGACTGGAATACGCCAAACTTTCACCTTGACACTTCTTAATGGAAAGAAAATTAAAGCTGTACTAGATGAATCAAAGCTTGTTGAAATATTATACACGGTAGAAAGTGTCTATACTAAACTTGGACCGGAATTCATGTTGTCTCTAGACATCGCAATGGCGTCGAGCGGCAGTGAAGCAATAGCCGAAAGTTTTTATGCTATCATGGATACACAGCGGCAGCGATGCCATCAGTCTAATAAGATCCTAGAGCTAAGAACTAAACTAGATTGGTTACTTCCTCAAATTGGTAACAATACAGACAATCTTGTTGAAGGAATTGCTCGAAAATATTTGGAGAGCCACAATTCACCTATGCTTCGCGACCCAAGGTCAATTGGGAACTATTTTAAAAGAAACAATCAATCAAAGGTTCTTCACAGAATTAAGAACGTGCCAGCCAAATACCCTTATCTTCTTTGAGATCACTGGATCAGGTATTTGTACATAATTTAGTATTAATAAAGAAGCTGTGTTCACTGAACACAGCTTCTTTACTGTTCAGTGCTAACTCGTATTTTACATACTACCGCAGTTACGCAAACCGAAGAACGTCAGGCACATTAGCCGGTGGATGCATGGTAATTGATGTGGTTAATCACTCATGTTACGCACACGAATGTTCCGTTTTTTTATCCCAGTCCCAGATTCGCAATTAGATCAGAGGCGGTACATTCGTAACCCACAACACTAAGGGTTAACCTTCATGCGAGCAAAGCAAAATTAAGGTGCGAGATTAAGCATTAAATTTTTGTGTAGCTGCGAGTGAGTACAAGTTTTCCAACCTGGATAATAGGACTTTCCTTACTCAACAAGGTATTTCATGAGAGATCAAGAACAAGTTGTCTGCAACCAACTACCTGGATTAGCTGGTGGGACATCTGCTGTAGTCATGCCCTTTCTTTGAACTTTCTTCAAAATGGCTTCACTTTTGGATTGCTTGACCAACATAGTGTTCATTGGCAATGGAGTCATCTGTTTCAAGTCATTTTTGGCACTTTCTAACTTGCCAGCTTGAATTGCAGACAGCATCACCTCATAGATGTCTTCAACATAACCTAGGGTGTGATTATACATTTACAACATCAAGTATATGCTTAAAACAGTAGACTTTTGGTCTCAATAGGCTATATGAAACATACTGTTGATTAAACCTTTCTTACCAAACTTTTGAGCAACTTTCACATTTCGAACAACAGCTTCACCATTTTTAAATTTGGGATAATTCACTTTAACTTGGGTTGTGCCATTAATTGTACAATCCTCTCTATCTAAATTGCTGTTGAAGTGAACCATTGCAAGGACATGCCTGGGAAAAACATTAAAATTAGTATAATAGGTTTGAAATGCATTTTTACTTAAGTTTTGCAAACCAGCTCACCTGCAAAACATCCGAAGGGAACGAATAGCTGATCATTTTTGGTGAAAACTGGTTAACCACTGAGTGAAACCCTTCTAGCGAGCTTGTTTGTTCTACTGGTGATGCTTTCATGATTCCAGCAAGCAATCTGGGCTTAGTAAGGGCAGTCTTCATTTTATTGTATGCCAGAGAGTCTAAGTACAAAAACAGCATAATTTCAACTGCTATAATTTTTAGTCATTCTTAGAAAGAGAAAAACTTTTTACCTTCGTGTAACCATTTGCGTGGTTGAATTATAGGACCGTGAGCACATTTGTCAAACAAGTGGTCAGAGAATCCACTGTGTTGGTTTTTTACATGACCAATAAAAGACTTAAATTTAGCAACAATGACATTGCCATTGCCATTCAGTGTTGTTGTGGCATTCCAATACAGATGGTTACTGCATGGCTTTATCCATTCCAACAGCGACTCACATCCAGCATACTTGGCAAGTTTGGTCAAGACCTTGGTCACTTCTACATTAAGACAGCAATACTTGAATGAGAAAGAATTACAACCAACAACACTCATTCAGCTAGTTACTGTACCATACTGGGGCCAGTTGTATGAAAGGTGGATAAAGTTATCCCCCGGATAGCAACTTTTCCAAACGTCCTAAAATTGTTGATTTACTGGAATGGTCAAATTTAGTGTTTAGCATTTTAAAGTTAAAGGAGGGGGGGAACTTATAATTTGGCTAAAGTATATTTAGTTTGATTGTATTTAAAAGCATTTTTCAGACAGGACAAAAAATCACTATCCAGTGGAAAGCACTATCTATCTTTTGTACAACCGACCCCTGGTACCAATAATTCTTTCGAAATATAAGCCAGGTCTCTTCATTTGAAGCACTGGTACATACTTTTTGTCAAATGCCACAGATCAAAATAGTGAGTTATAGTTGGACATTTTTCTCTCATGTGTTTGGCAATTTTTGCATGCCTATCAGTGATCAACGTGGAAATGGGGATCTTTTCCAATTCAAGGTAATCCACTGACCTCTGAAAACCCTCAAATTCCATTTCGGTACTGTTTCCAACTTCATTTCTCTAAAAAGTAAGTACAATTAGAAGTCTTGATCCTAGAAGCATAAAAGCAAAATCTGGGGGCATATGTGTAGACACTATTTATATAAGGGACAACTGTACCTGTACAAGTGAAAAATGGATAATTTTTGGTATAGTGCAACAGAATGTTGTGTATGCACAATACTTGGCACTGTGCCCCATGGAATCATGTCTTCCATCCCCAGCAACTATCAATGGAGTTTTGGCAGATATCATTTCTTGCTTCATTCTTTCTTTCTTGATATTCTTTCCAGTACAAAAGAATAGCCGGATAAAGTTTTTCCTAAAAAACATACAGTAAGTATCTCTCAATTATTGAAATGTATTACATGATGCATTAATCATACTGTACAGAAAAGGGCACATCTACATAAATGTAATTAATTTATGCAAAGTTATAATTTAATTACCTGTTGGTGAATGAAGTATGTTCTTAAAGAAATACAAGCCAATCCCATATGCTGCAATGCTCTGATAACCTTGGTTGCAGAGGTACCAGCAGTCAATATGCCAAAGGACAGCAACAAATTTCCAGCTGAAATTGAAGTCCCAGTCATCAAGGGTTGACTGTTCCATGTTGTGTCTTTCTTGATGTATTTTGGATTAGAGCAGGTCACTTTCACTTGAGCCATTGTACCATTTTGAAAGATATCAACAAGTACATCATCTGATTTACATGATGGGCAGAATTTGAAAAGAGCCAACAATTGGGTCAGAAAAACTATAAACTTTGGCTCTGTTCTTAAATTGGTATCTTTGTTGAATACTCTGAAAAATGACAATTAAAAAAACTCTAAGGGGAATGTAACATATATGTAACATGGGGAATGTATATATATATTTACCTTTTAAATGTTCTTGGCTGCTCTGTGTCAGTTTCCATATCACTACTTGTACCTTCATCTGTCTCAGTTTCATACAGCTCATTTTCACAATCATCTTCAGGTTTTGATGAGTCTTCATGGTCACTCAAGGCAAATTCCTCATCACACTGCAAGTCTCGCAAACCATCATCATCAGTCATGCTGCTTGCAAGTGATGTATCTGTGCTGTCCCCATCTTAAAGTAAAAGATATAATTTTATTTTCCATTTTAAATGTGAAAATGCACCATATATATTATGAACGAGCAAACAGCAAGCCACCGGACAATACTTGAGCTGCAGTTAGTTGCAAGAAACCATGCATACATACCATGCATACATACCATGCATATTAAAAGCAATATAATTGATGGCATGATATACCAGAATCCATAATATTATACAAACTTCCCCTGTTTACACTGGTACTTGAAAGTTTTTTAGTCACCACATTGTGCCAACTTTTTTTTAAAATCTCTTCTCTCAATTAACCTAACATGACTTACCTTGTTCGGTTGTTTCATCTAATTTAGATCTGTTCAATTCAGCCCTGCTACGTCTTAGTTTATGTTTTGCTCCAAGCCATAAATTTTTGTAGCGACGTTTCTCTATTTCAAGAATAGAAAAAACAGCTGTTTTCGGTTTTTATGATATAAGTATTTATAATCTGTGACATCAATCGAAGATCTTTTCATCTTGTCTGCCGGTGGGGCTTTTCATATTTGCAGTGTTTGTTTATTTAACGGGTATCATACAACTGGAGCGCTTGTTGAAGTGTTTATTGTTCATGCTTTGTACGAAAACTACAAAATTGGGTTGCACGCAGTTCGATAAAAGTAATTATAATTCATATATCAAGTACCTTAATGATTGGATCTGATTCACAGCTACGAAGGATAGAAGATTCCTCATACTGCTCGTCACGATGAGAATAAGTTGGAGGTTCTACGGGAAGTTCAACATTTGCATTGTCGTTGGCTCGCCACAGTGGCTTATTGGCATATCATCATGCACTTCAGACATCAACTTTCTTTTAATCGTAAAAGAAATAAAAAGATAGAATAAATTCCTACGCACAATATACTGGAAAAACAAAGAAAATACTAAATCACTCATGCATAAAGTATAAAAATTTCCTTCATAAGGTACTCACCATTCTTCGGTCTCGTGTGGTCAATTCCGTGACAATTTTTGTTTGAATCGTTGGGTATGCAGCGATTCCGAAGTCGTCTCGAGACAAACGAGAGGAAAAATGAGTTTCTGAATCGGACATAACACTAATTCGCCGAGAAGACGATTCTGGAGTAAAGTGTTCCGAGCACACAGCCGAATTCTTGGTTGGGACCCACTTGTCGCGTGTAGCCTTTACAAAGTCGACCCACAGAGTCCTAATGACCTACAGAGTCATTAAAAAAAGGTATCAGGTGAAGTGAAATTCCCTTTGCAGCATTTGCAACGTTGGAGCAACCAAAAACTACACACTGATCCGGCACCCCCCCCCAACCTCGCACAAGTTTAGCTTTCAGACACTATGACTGTACACTGTATAATAGTACAATTTCGCCTTTGTAAATAAAGCGTGTTCCTGAAATGACGTCACAAGTAGGGCCCAGGGTGCAAGTTCAATCTCTCGGTTTTTTTTTTGTCGCAGAAACAAAATAAGAGGGTTTTTGCGAACTTTGAGAACAGATATCTCGGAAACAAAAAAAGATATTCGAATTCGGTAAACACTATTTTGATTTTATCGCTAATATCTATTAATGTACGTAAAATTTGAAATGGCTGCATGTGCACTTTAACACTTATTGACTGTGCCTAAAGGGAAACAGTATGTTTTGTGGACCTCAGACTGCCGATGTTTCCGAGGCGAAATGAAATTTGACACTCAGTATATAAAAACAGAGTCTGTATGCCTTAGCAAAAAGTCACTTCAGAGTATAATTGACACAAAAAACGTCAGTTTTGAGACCACTTACTAGGTCTTAAATCCATTACGATGGACCTTTCTCTCGCCAGTTTTTGTTTCCAGTCAATGACTTGGTTCCGAAGAACGCGGTTTCTTTCTTCCAACTCAACGCAACGGTTGCATACAACAGTCGCCACTGTTTGGGTGAATTTATCATTTGATACCGACCGCTCGACATCCTATACAGTATAATCAGTCATATCATATTTGTATAAAAATACAAAGTTTCATTTTTTGGAACGACTACAATCTATTGTATATACTGCATAAACAAAGCTGAACTGGCTTCGACGCAAAAAAATGCTAATTTCTGCTTACATGATACTCGACACTTGGCCTGTCAAGGGGCACGTCCAGGTCCATTTCTACTTCAGGTGCAACAAAATCAGACAAACAACCTGGTCGCGACTCCTCTGAAGTACCTGGTTGGTTTTCAGCTGTATTAATCTGAAACTATTTGAACGCAAAAACAAACCATTAAAGCTCGTTTAAACATGAATAAACAAAGACTTTATTGTTTCCCACCTTGCGTTTGGTCGCTCTGGCTGCTCTTCCTGAAAGCGTTTTTTCGGTTTCATCTACATTATACACAGATGGAAATGATGTAATTCCATTGTCATCCCTTTTAAGCACTGGTCTATATGTCTTCTGTTGGCCAGGTAAATGGACAATCCTCTGAAAATCATCTGCCTTAAAATGCTTAGAGCATACGCAGCTTAAACTGTTAGGCTCCCATTTTGCACGTTTGCGCTTCGCAAAATCAACCCAAACTTTTTGCCTTTTAATTGCTTCTGGCCTTAAATCCAGATCGTAAGGTATTTTGTGAAGTATCATACCATTTTCAGGATCTGGAACATTGGAACAGCCGTATACAGCGCAGCGAGAAGGCATTTTGCATGCGACTGAGAACAATATAATGATATAAAACACTATGTGCGTGAAATATGAGGTTCCCGATTTGACGTCACACTTGCCATTTGTACTCAGACTCTTTTCTCCCGGCCAGGTTTTAAAAAACCCCTTTTTTTGCATGTTTGAGTTACAATAACTTTGGAAATACTGATCCGTTTCAAAAAAGTTTTATATCGTTAGAATTGTCTCGGCACGGCCGATTTTTGAAAAAAAAAATAGTAATTTTGACATATGCACTTTAAAAATAAATATATACAAATATGGAAACAATGCGTTTTCAATTATTGCAAGTGCAACTTTTAACTAGCTCCTCTAAAGGTTTTACGTAGGATTTTTTCCTTGTTTGCGGTCCTTCAATCGCTAAACCAATAGTGTCGCAGATGGTTTTCAAGTAATTGACTTTTAAGGACATCAGTTTGTTCTTTTGGGTGAGCTGACAAACATTGAATCCTTCGACTTCAATCGGATGTTCTGGCTTCCTTAGATCATTGTAGACTTCTAATCGCAAGTCTTGCAAATTGGTTTCTGCCTCTAATGCTTCCATATCCTCTTCTGCAATCTCTTCTTCTACATCAGACTGGGAATCGCCAATTTGCTGTTGTCTCAATTTTACTCTGTACCTGGAAAAAAAGCTCTTTATGGTTTGAGCTGTTTTCCATTTGCCAGGCTGGAATACAAGGTTTCCGCTGGCATCCTTCGTGAATTTCATCTCTCTTGCTACTGAATAGGGGTCTGCTTTAGAACCACTCCTTTCACCAGCCTTGAATTTCTCGATTAGGAAAGCCCTAATTTTCTCTCCGATTCGAGGTCTGCTCTTGGTTTTCTTGAGCGCCCATCCCATGCTGCGAGTCTCGGTGGTTTTTGAAATGCCAGCAGGATCATCTTCGTGCACTACTGTCAGTGTTTTTTCTTGCAACACATTGCTGATGCCTGGTACACGCTCAGCCCATTTCAATCTGATTGAATCTGAAAGAGAAACAGACTCCAACTCTGTGATGTGTTTTCCCATGTGGGCTTCCGCCTTGCGCTGCGACTTAAATGTCAGGATACATGTGCTTTCACTGCAAGAAAATATTTCTGTTGAAGAAGTGCCTGTTTCCCTCATAAGACCACGATCTTTTTGGCGCGGCCCAAACGGCTCGATGACAATCAAGCTGGGGATGGTTTGTGGCTCGGCTGTCAGATCTTTGTAGGTTAGGAGTCTCCCCTTACCAATCTTGTAAGCTTTCCATACTCTTATTCCCTTTTTTTTCGTACTTGAAATTGTAGAAGCGGCTGATTTCTGGGATCTTATTGGCTTCGTTAAGATCTTTGGAAGCGTCAGTTTCTACAACAGCAGCACGGCATCCCCTTAGACCTCCATGAGACTCTAGTGCTCTTTTCATGTCGTCAGCAGTTACAACATTGTTGTTCTCGTTGACAAAGCGTCGAATGTGCGCTTTCATGGGGGCTATCTTACGATCGCAAAGATCTTTTCCACCTTGCGGATCTGAAAAGTCATAACGTATGGGAGTAATGCCATTACATTTTCCAATTTCAAGGAGACAAAGAAGTAGTGGGCCATTGAGGTAGCACCCTGCATTATCAGATCTCAGGTATGCTTTACTGATGCTTGGATATTCTGACTTGATGGTGCAAAAGAGATGGTCAAATATGGAGGCAATGGCGTAGTTGTTCTGAGTGCAAGAATTGAATATATGCACGAAGCACTCGACTTCAAACCGGTCATCTTTCTTTGTCACAACTGCACTGGCATGCCAGCTCCGCCCACATTTACCAAAGAATTCACACATGTTTTCCCTGAACTTAAGAGGCAGAAACTTCATGGCCCAATCTAAAATAATGAGACAAGTCCCACTGTCCAACTCATTAAGTGCTGTTTGTTTCGCTTCTTCCTGTAGCACAGTTTGCAACAAATGCGCTTTCCATGCATAAATAGCTGATTCACACTGAGTGAAATCAAATTTCAACCTGTTTCTCTGTTCTTCATGGACGTTTGAATTGTTGATTTTGTCCTTCATCTTCTTCAGTATTTGATCCAAAGATTCGCATTGTTCGCACTCAGTAGTAGCATGTTTGTGTTTACATTTGCTTTGGAATTCTTTGTTCTTTTGATCACTCAGAGCGTGCGTTGTGCAATGATCTGTACAATGTTCTTCTCGACTTAGATGGGCTTTAAAGTCCGTTTTAAAATACTTTTTACTTCTTTGACTTTTCGCTCAGCTGTCGTACCCCACGCTTTATCCGCTCCGTTTTCTACCAATGTCTCAATTATCTTGATCAGATTATCTATTGCCTCTGTTCCTTCGGCAGTAACGTTGTCGAGACCCGCTAATGACTTCTGCATAGAAGCACTACATACTTTGAGGATTCGGTATAAAGATCGCTCAGAGGTTGGTTCAAACTGCTCCTGCTTACAGTATTGCACGTATTGTTCTCTGATACGAGATGGAATCAAGGTTCTCACCACAGCTGGAGTGACGATATGCTTGCCGGAGTCAAGTTTTGGCATCTTAGTTCCAAAAGCCACATTTTGGAGTAATTCAGGCCGAGAAATGTAGTCAAGGAAGTGATCCACTCTTGCGCTTTGAATTCTTGCACGGTATATAGGTTTTTCTTTGACAGGCTGGCCTTTTCCTGTTTGAGTTGCATGGCTGCGGGCCTGGTCTATCCTCCATTTAGATAGACCAGGTATCAGGCTCTGCAACTCAGAACGGCTAAAGTCATTTGCAAAGAGGGATAATATTTGCCTTTTAGTCTCCCAAGACTCCGCTTCGTTGTGGGCTTTAATCAACGAATCAATTAGCTCAGAGCTGATGTCAAAATACTTCCTCCTTGATGCTTTATCTTCACTCTGTAACAGAGGTTCTCTACGGATTGATTTTCAGAGCTCTTCTTCTTGTCCAGGACTTATGGCGGACAGTGTGGCAGCAATCGTTTCTTTTGCTTTCCTTGCATAATATTTCTGCTGCATGACAGAGATGTCGTCCCATTCAGTATTGAGGGTTGATTGTAGTGGACTAACGTGACCATCTGTCAAGTTATTCAGACTGTCATCCAGTGTTTGGCGTTTTGCTCTTCTTTTTCATCCAACCAGATGCTAATTTCTCTCTCTGGCACTGTACTACATGTACTTTGGGAAGACTGGGAAGTTTCAGTTTCACCTCTAGTATTTGGCGTGTCTTGAGATGACGTAGATTCAACTTCTTCTTAAATGCTACTAGTAGACTGCATCTCATCTACAGCGATCTGTTTGTTAGTCATCAAAATAAAAAAAAATTAAAATAAGTATCGTGAAGATTACACTGTTAGAAAGAGTAAAAACATGAAAAGCAGCTGGTGAAGGTTGGTAACGAGTGGTTTGCTCTTGAATGCCACTAGTGGACTGCATCTCAGCAATCTGTTGATCATCAAAATTAACAAAAATTTATAATTCATAATAATATCGTTAAGATTATGATATTGTTCGACTTACCACAGCTGGTGGAGGCTGGTAAGGAGTGGTTTTCTCTTGAATACCACTTGTGGACAATGGTTCTTCTGTAATCGTCTTTTCATCATAAAAAATAAACATCACAATTGGGAATTTTGATTAATAAAATGATATCTAAGTAGTTATAGCGCGCTGCATCAACGAACCGAGATTGAAAATGTGGGGTAGTCACGAGCTCTATTTTTGCTGCAGTGATCCCTATCTACCGGCCGAAATGGTGATCTCAAGAAGTTCTATATTAGCCTGCTCCCTAAAAAGCTTTTCTTGATCCCTACAAAGACAGTGATTGGGACACCAAACACTACTTACGATCCCGATCCGAGAGCTATGGAGTTTTCGTCGATCTGCAAAACGTTCGACATCTTGTTCCCTGATTCTTACTATACTGGTTACTACCCTATGAAAGGCACAACAACACAGAAATCATATATTTTACCTGTTCACTTTGTGATGCACCTTTTTGGTTCAAATCCCTGGCTTTGTAGTGAGCTGTTCGACAACTTGGACAAACAGCTAGAAATGTATGCAGAAAAAACATGTGTTGTTATGATTATCGTATGATGTTATAGTCTTCCTTGGAGCCAGATGATAAATCAATTTATTATACTCAGTATATGGAGTTTTCCGATTTACCTCTATCTTCGCAAAAGCTATTTGTAACTTAACTATTAACTATTTCTTTAAAATCTTAATTATTATACCAGTATACATAGGCGGCGGAACCGAAAGGGGCTAGGGGGGCTGAAGCCCCCATAAATTCAAAAACGAGTGAAATGGGGGTGGGGAGGGGGGGGGGGCCTAGCCCCTCCCTGTGATCCAGTCCATCCTCAAATTAATTAATTGTTAAATATATTTAAAACAAACTTTAATTTCATAATTGTGAACCTTCTGTGAGCATTAATGAGCACTACTCAGTCATAACTCAGTCATTACTTCTTTGTTCTCATCATTTTACAAATTAGTTTCTAATTATAGATTAACTAATCAGGGGCTGGAACCGTCGAAGGTGAGCACCAACACCATCGCCATTTGCCACACCATTCTTGTTCCCAGGAAACGATGATGTGCTATATCATGGCGTATGTACCCACGAGCGTATCTATAATGTGGTTAGGCTGTTTGGGGTTTAAAAATGGCAATTTTGTCAAACAAATCGTTATAATTGAGTAGGGCAAAAAGCGTCGGAAAACCGAAATCGTAAAAGTTAAAACAACCCTGAAAATGTCATTTCCGGCAATCCAAGGCTTCATATTTTCGAAAATTTTCTTGCTGAGCGCTAACCATGGAGGGGCCTCGAAAGGCAAAGTACCTTGCGTTATTTTCGAAGAAACCTAGGTCACGCAGCTTGAAATCTTAATCTCTTCTCGTGGGTTAAACATAACTTACAACCCCTCAAGCTTATACCTAAGTTAAGCCCCCCCCCCCCAATAATACACATCTTCCGCCACCTATGCCAGTATATAAAATAGTTCCAAGTTTTTTATATAAAATAGAGTTTCCATGATCATTATCACGTACTTACCAGAGCCAATAAACACAGAAACCTGACATCTATTAAATATTTCCTCTGACATTTGGAGATTTACTCGTCTGACGGTTCGTAACTGCTTTCTTCGCCCTTTATGACATGGATGACTACAGGTTATGCTTTTACGACCCGGCCAGTCAAATGTGAAGTCTCTTCTATGTTTCGAACAAATTGTCATGGATCTACTACTTTCAGCATCATGCCCAACATAGCCAGATCGGTTCAATATAAGCCTCCACTTGTCAATTGCAGTTTTGCTTTGACGCCCACGCTTCGAACTTGTACCTAGACTTATCAAGTGAGATGTCATGTCTTCGTTGCATTGTAGCAAAGGCACGATCGTAGAGTTTTCTTTAAAACTCCCACAAGGAGAACTCTTCGCGAAAAAAGAGCAATTCATAGTCCAGCTTTCATAGAGCAAAGAGCAATGATGAGATTTCTTTACGCTTACATAGTTACGAATTTCAAATTCGAGCTTGTTTATGTCACACCATATTGACTGTGTTTACATTGTAATGTCATACTGAATTGCACAATAAAACAGTACTTGAGAGCTAACTGACCTATTTACAGGTCATAGAACAGCTGTTTAACCCACGGAACATTGAAATTGAATAATGGACAAATCATGGACAAAAACGTGACTTTTTGTTCTGTAAGGACTTTAAAGACAAATTTTACTATAAGACACATTGTACAACTTTGATACCCTCCCATATTGCGGCAATTGAAATTGCCAATTTTGAATTTGATTCAAATGAAAGAGAAACCTTCAAGTAACTAAGAAATGGAATAAATTTTGAAAAAATGCCGCACTATTGAGAAATAGCTAACCAAACTAAGCTAGAATTTCGCGGTGGCCGAAAAAGTGTCAACCATACAGTGTTTTACAGCCCTCCGAAAAAAGGCATTTCACAAAACACTTTTGTTTCAGCTGCAATGTTTGAGCAAATATATGGGAAATAACTAGATAACAATAAAATTTCGGTTAATATTACGCAGAATTTTTTTTGAGCCCTCAAAGTTGGCCTTAAATTCGCCCTATTTCAAGGCTTTATCATGGTCAAAAGTTAGGGGGGTGGTCAACTCGTAAAGTAAAGGCTCGTTGAAGCTCATATTCAGCCAGTCTTATTCCTACCAGGTGGCTACTAAATGGCACAAATTTGAGCCAAATCGGCCGACCCCATCTTTTGTCCCTGCCCGGTTTTCTCAGACAATGACTCTTAACCCTAAAAGTGTTTTTTTTGGACACCACACAAGTGCCACTTTGGAAAATTTTTAATTTCAATTTTCTATCTAATATTTAGTTGTTCGGGCACGAAAATTGCACACTCGCTTCCGCGAAGACTTCTAGGCTTAAAATTTGCTGTACATTAAAATCGTTCTAAAATTTTTCAAGAAGATCAAGTCTCAATTCGGTGAAAAAATTATGGGATTTGAAGCAAAACATCTCGAGTTATGACACATAGTTTAATACAGAATTTGCCGTTGTCTCACGTGGTCGAATTTAAGTCACGCTAAAGCCTGAACAAAAATACGTCCTTACTCAACCAAAAAGTGAAAATCAAAACTTCTAATATTGGCTTGATACCTTTTAGGTTGAAGGCAATTCATGGTAGAAATATAAAGGAAATCTAATTTTCAACTTAAAACGCAATGCATGGTTCTTAGTGGGACAACCACTTAAATGAATTGCCCCCAAACAAGCGAAAGCAGAATGTTTTTCTTATTGGTCTGTGGTTTGGAAGTGGAAAACCAAATATTGTTAACTTTTTAGAACCATTTACCGATGAAATGGTCAAACTTTCAACTCTTGGGTTTAAATGGTTACGAGATGGCCAGTTTGTGACATCTCGAATTTTTTCTTGTGTTTGTTCTTGTGACAGTGTAGGTAGATGTATTCTTCAAAATATTCATCAGTTTAATGGTATTTGTGATTGTAGCTGGTGTTATAACCCTGGGGAAGTTGTTGAGAAAGGTAGAGGTCACACAAGGGTTTATTTAGAAACTCCTGAAGGTCATGAACTGAGGACGCACAGCGAACTCAGTGAGGATGCAAAATAGCATTTCAGATGCAGAAGTGGTAAATGGTGTTAAGGGTCCTTCTAAGTTGTTAAATTTACCACATTTGACACGGTGAGAGGATTTGTGGTTGACAATCTCCATTGTGTTGATCTGGGAGTGGCAATGTAGTTAGGTCACCTCTGGTTTGACTCTGTCAATCACAAGCAATTGTGGTATCTTGGCAAGCACATTCCAGTGATTGATGGGAAACTAAAGTCAGTCATGTTGCCTCATGAGGTTACAAGAACTCCCCAGTCAGTAACCCAGAGATCTTATTGGAAGGGATCAGAGTGGCACTGGTAGTTGTATTCTCCGGTCATTCTTCATGGTTTGTTACCATCACAATATTTTCGCCATCTTTTGTTGTTGGTTCAAGGATACTTTTTACTTTCCAAGTCGAGTATCCAGAGTTGTGAGATTGAAAGGGCAAATGCATGTTTGTCGAAATTTGTGAAAGATTTCGAACGGTTATATGGTAAAAGCAACATGACCTACAATGTTCACCAGCTTAACCATTTAGTGCAGACTGTGATTGATTGGGGACCACTGTCTGGTTATTCTATGTATATATTTAAAAGATTTAATCAGATCCTTCTCAAACTTTTTCATGGTACCCAAAAGCTGTTCCAGCCCAAATAGCAAATGCATTTTTGCTTTACCAGGCACTGGACAATATTTCCAATGATTCTTTAGAGTATGGGTTGGGTTGTAACGTTGTGTTAGCATTTTTGAATGCACAGTTGAGTAGACGTTTGTCGTTAAAAAAGGCAAGAAGAGTTAGTGATGAAGTTACTCTTTAAGGTGCGCCGTACTACAAACCGCTTATATACAATTCTGGGCAAATGCCCTCCCAAACTGCTGCTGATACTGCTTCCTTTATACCACGCATGTACCTGTTCGCTAGCCTTGGGTCGAAATCTATTCCCAAGTCTTTAATATGTTGCATCTGCGAAATGATTCCCATAATCTTTGAAAGAAAACAAACAAATTAGCTCAATGAAGCACCTTCTACAGGTAATGGTATTTTGTGGATACATAATTATAAATGTAATATAATGCCATGTGAGTGGCATTGATTACCTCTTTGCACTGTTCGACACCATATTCATCGTATCCGCCATCTGGAACATGATACCTCACTTCCTGGCCAACCTTTTTGCCAGTTTGCAAACATACCAGAGATTGAGCATCAAAAATCTTCAATACTGACAAAAATGTATCTGAAGTCACAGAAGTCACTCTGTTTTCCAGAGCTGTCATCAAATCCTGGCGAACTGAACATGGTCTTTTTCTACATCTCCATCCTCTCGACCATCCATGTATAAGTCCTATCTGTACCTCTTCCTTCTGTATTTGTGACTAACCAGCCAGATAATAGGGTCACTCCATCGTACGTACAGCCTGGTTCGAGGGACTCTTTCACTTTATGCAACCTTGGAAGGGAAGTAGGATATTCACTTGATGCCTTTTCCATCTTCGCTCTAACCCTTGGCCACCATAGCTTTAGCTTCCATATGGGTGCGTCTAATGATTGAACTCGGAGCATTAAATCCACCACAGGTTGAAGTGTATCAAGGAACGCTAGAAGATCTGCGATAAAATCAGAACCACCAATCATATATTGATACTGTTCATCTTCATTACAATTGGGATACAGAAGATCAAATGCCTGCCAAAAGGCAACAAAACGTTTTTCAACCTTTACCCACTGTTCAAAAGCGGAACTAGTAAACCTTTGACAAGCATACGAGACAGGTTTTCGTGCAGAAGAATCGACGATATTGAGAAAGGCAAACTCTTTACCATTTGCAAGAATGGTATTAAACACGTTGCAGCGCTTAATAAATTTTTTAAAGTGTACACCGCTGGCAGTGTCGGCATCCTTGACATCTAGGACTTCCAAATTCAGCACATGTGCAGCATCCCACGTTATGGGTAGGGCAAGGTTATTATCCTCAATTCCGAGATACTTCAAAAGCTTCCGACGGAAACCACTTTTCTGATACGGACCATCAGCAGCAACACCACACAATCTTGACAACAAGTCACTTGAAAATTTTTCTTCAATGGCCTTCAGTAACATCTCTGCCAGATTCTCATAAGAAGCAGCTTCAACTTCCAAGTACACTGATAATGCTGAAACAGGAACAGGATTTGGAATACCCTGGTCATCACGTGCAACAATTAAAGTAGCTTGGTTTGTTGTTCTACGTGGCATACTTTTATCCACCATTGCCCAGTAATGTGGCGGGACCGTTGTTGATGGAAGGGGTGAACTTAATTTAGTTATCTTGCCATTAACAGTGTCTTCAAGGCAATTAAGTATGTCCTTAAAGTTCTTTCGGCCATGCCCAATGCTACTAACGTTCACTGAACACAAAGCTGAAAAGGAAATCAACATTTCTACATGTTGACCAGCAGCACCAAGTTTCAAATTGACTATCACAGAACGAAAAACATTCTTTGCCGCAGTTAAACTTTGCTTCTCAACTAGCAAATGCCTGTTATATTCATCCATGGCTTTCTTGTGCACGTTTGATCCTGTTCCTATCAAACACAAGTGCTCAATACACGAATTCTTTCTGTGATACCACATTGTATTGCACCCCTCGATAAGGAGTTGGGATGTTTCTTTCTTCATCAAGATACCTGTGGCAAGTGTTCCACTACTGCTTGAAGATAAAAGGCGTTGAGCTTCTCGGGGCTTAAGATTTGCAAGAGTTGGTTTGGAAAGTAAATGAAGCCGGAAACAAGGTAAGCAGCGCAAAATTCCAATCTCTTCACCTTCATCATGATACCATTCCAAAAGAGATGACGATTCAGTAAGTTCGAGAATGTTTTCAGCTGCTTTTAAGTGAAGAATACCTTTAGACGTCTCACTATCATCACTGACAAAATGCATTAAAGAGGGATGTTTTTTGGCAACATCATCAACTTTTAAAGTCAAGCTGTCAATGGCTTCCATAACATTTTCCAAGGTGACTGAGTTACCAACATTATCAGACTGAGGTTTACCAAAATTAAGCAATGTTGACTGCATCTTTTCAGTTTTGGAGGCAATGGAGGTGGATGTACTAGCCAGACTAGAATTGTCAACCTTTAATGCAGAAATGTCGTCCTTCTCGAGTAAATTCAACTGCTCGGGCATATCTGTTCCATGTTCGAGTTGAATTGAGTTGTTGTTTTCAAGAGACCAAATTTCCGTTACAGATGTTTGGATTAGCTCTGGACTTGCTGTAGATCTGGGATGCTCTGGAATTAACAGTGCTGGTGATGCCTTGTCATATTTTTGTCGCAACACCTGTACTTCGGTTGAATTTGATGGAACAAACGTACAAGACTTGCTTTTAGGTGGAAGGTGCCACCTAAATTTATGGCGTTTAATACTAGTGGTATCCAGTCTGCAGATCTGAGCATATTTTTCATCACTTTTCCTTGAAGAGCTGCCTCAAAACATTCAAGGCACAAATACTTTTGCTGCACACCTCCGTTTGCACCAGTACTAGATCACTTTCTTTTCTTTGTAGGAATTTGACTAAGAGATTTGCCAGATTGTTTCCAATCACAAATTCTTTTTGGGGTTCGTTCCTTAATGGTTTTTGAGTTTTTGTCAGGATTGCCAACAGACTCATGAGCAATGTATTTTACTATTGTGACAGGGTTGTCTGTATGAAGAAAAAATCCTGATCTAATATAGGAAAAGATGTGAATTACTTGCTAACTAGAGTTTATATTCTTGAAAAGTTATATTTCACTCACTTACCAACACAGTGTTTGCACACAGCCTTTTGTCCATAACCTTCTTTGTTTTGCCCAATTCCACAAAATAGATGAATATATCGGTCGCATATTACACATTGATGGGCGTTCCCAACTTCATTTTTACACACATGACATACATCATTCCTGTCAATAGGCTGGGTATCAATATCATATCTCCCAATGTTGTCCATTGAAAGCTAAAATAATTTAATAATAGTTAAACAGTAAATATCAGTAACATACCTATAAATGTATCCAAAAATGACAAAAAAATCCACATGAAATTCATTATAACTTTTTGAATGAGCATATTTTAACATAAAATTAATGTTTAATGGTGTCAACTGTCAAGAAGTCAAGAACTATGTAAATATATGCATGCTCATTTCATTGTTTGTTTCAAAATATGAAGATAAAATATTTATTAAATATCTCACCGTTAAAATCCATAAAATGATTGCATAAAGCAAGCAAAATAATCGATTCGTTATTCCTTTCCTCCCCATTTGACGTACATTTCAAAATAGGCTGCATGTCTCCAATAAAATCTGCCGAATTGCCAAGCCATGATTAGGAAAATGCAAGAAAATGTGCAACACAGCACACATTTTTCAGCAGCATAGCTGCACAGGTCGCCCAATATATGTATTATCGAATCAACAAAATTAAAATGATTAAATTACTTGACATTCCTTGCGAGAAGCGACGTCCATAGCATAATTATAATAGAGGGAAGTGAACATTGCAAACGAATACGACTCATAAAGATATTTCTTGTGTGATTTCATGCTGATATGCGCCAAAATTCAATGTGAAAAAAATTACGCCAAATTACAAAACACTTATGTGCCAACGAAGCAAAATAGAGAAAAAGCTGCGCCAATGCGCCAACCATCGGCGGAACTCCACGCCGATTTCTCCAAAATATCCTACATGGAATCCACCCTGGAATTCAATTCATACCTAACATAATATATCAAAATTTTATATTATATTTTGGTACCTTGGCTCTGTTATAATGTACCTTGCAATGAAATTCTGTTCTTTCTCTTTTGCTGCATGGTCCACCAACCAACACATATTAAAACATCTGTAACAATGTATACAGAGCTGCATACCTTTGAATGATTTAATGAAATGATAAGATATATACAGTTGGTAGCATATAACATTCAATTTTGGAATCAGTGGCTGTTTCACTTGTTCCTAAATGGTAGTGATTTCCACTCTTTATCTTCGATAGGAATGACTGTTGAGGCAAACAGACTCCTTGCAATATACAAGGCATCATATGCAGTACCATCTACTAGTACTGGTATTGGTAGAAACATTGAAAATCTCCAACCATCTGCAAAAGTGAAGCTAGATAAAAATTTAGGCTGGATTCCAAATCCACGTACAGAAATGAACAAATTCTATGACAATGTTTATAAGCCGTTTTATTCGGAGCGTAGTGGAGTATACAGACAAAAAAGGACTTCAAGAATGCATTCCACACTGATGCCCAACGTCAATATGACAATGAGAAGAACATTTCAAAAATCGGGAAGCAAGTGGAGCATATTCAGTCCAAAAAAGATCCTTCACAGGCTGGGTATATCCTCAGGGAAAACCATGTGCTAAAACCACATGATAGTGAAGCAATAAGGCAGAACATAATCCATATAGATGACCTCCAACATTCTATCTACAAAATTGAAAAAGAACTAAAAGAACACCTTAAGAAAACCATTCATTCACTATCTGGGTGAGTTTTGACTGGACACAAAACTGCTCGTGATTTTGATGTAGCTTAGTTGCAGAGAGTGAGAAATGAGCTAAATATTCTGCATAATAGAATTTTAGAATGTAAAGAAACATGCAAATCTGCATTCAGACACAACTTTTCTGGAATGAAGAGAAAGTCCTGCTCAAGAAAATGGAACATTAATAAGTGTAAGAAACGGAAAAACACGAGACATTCGGAAAGAAAGCACGCTTGGCATAAAATGATGCGAAATCGGCCAAGTTCGTCATTCATTTGATTCAGCGGTTGCCTGCAACAGTGTAGGAAAATTCAATATAGCGCATTTAATGAGTGGAAAAAAGAATGTTTTTGCGATTAAAAATTTTTGTTAGATTGCACCCCAACTTTTCCTCGAAACTATTCAAGCATGTGTGAATTTTGTTTGTACATTGTGAGTCGTACTGTTCTCAATACATTAAAAGGATGAATTGTTTATTTGTCTCGTAAAGGAATCAATATAAATTTATCGGACATCGTATTTTGAATGGAACTTCTCATGGACTCACTGGTTTGAAAAAAGCATATAAGGGGCATAAAAATTACTTGTTTCAGAGGAAAAAATTACTCACATGCTGGCAACTGAGGATACTTTCTTCAACTGATTTAACTGACGTGGAAAAGGAAAATTAGATAGGCTTTATCAAGATACTTGATCACTTCATTCACTAGATGTATCTCAAGTGCTTTAATATTCTATTATTAGTTTAGCTGGTATATGAACTTATTGGCCATGTTTGACTTTCTTGTTGTTACATTATTTGCCTTGCTTCTAAAAAGAATTTTTAAAAATTTGTTTATTGCTATAATTAGGCCAGGTCAGCATATTGCATTTATAAAGCTCAAGATCTGTCACTGTGTAGATGTATCAGTGTTTTATTTATATTGGATAATGTTTTGCTTATTTATTGATGCGTGAATATAAATTAGAGTTGAATTGTAGCTGTCACTATTTAATAAATGAATAAATTGAGTTTATTATACCAAAATCTTCTTTTATAACTTTTTACAAATAGACATTGTGTTATGTTTTTATATTTGATACAAATTAGTTTCTACACCATTTTAATATTTTAATCCTGTTATTACATCATCAAATACTTTTATGGTATCAAATGTGGAATCACTGCAGTGGTCACAATGCCCATTTGGGTAAATAACACCATATAAAGTATGTTTCTGTAACAGCAAATCTGGCAGCTACTCAAGGTGAGGGTAATTTAATGACACTGAAAAGACCTAATTAGTGACACAAACAGTAGTACAAAAAAAAAAATAACCACTTGAACAATGTTTGTTGCTTTAACATCACTTTACTCTGTTATTTTGCTGACCACTTAGCTATCAAGTGATAAACTAATGATGTTTGGTCAGTAATTAGAGGAAAATGTGTACTCAAAATACATTTTGTTACTTCACCAAGTCTAATTCTACACAGCTAAAGCTGTGTGGAGATGGTCCTGGACACGGTGTCCTCTTGCAACTCTTACTCAAATATATATTGCTTATATATACATATTGGTTGCAAAACTAAAAGGTTAGTCAGATATTGAAATAAAGTCATGTGCATTTGAGCAGAATTTATAGCTTGGACACTAAATCATTGACAAAAAGAACCTATTTTTGTTGTTAACCAAACTTACCCTGGTGATTTTTACTTGATGAGGTAACTAATGATATTGGACATGAGATTAATGACTTGTAAGTTTGGTAAATATCTTTCTTGTGTCAGTCAGTAAATGTGTTGTTTGGCAAACAACACACACACCGACCGACATGATTGGAAAATGATTGCCAATTTGTTCTTAAATGTAGTTTAGCATTAGGGGCACATTAGAGCAAGAAGTGCCAAATATTTTCCAAAATAGGTAACAGTAATTCATAATTAATATGACAACTTTAAGAAGGGCATGTTTAATCTGCTTCAGGCTAATCAGTGAGAAATTCAGTTGTGACACCAAGAATGCATTTTTTTGCTGGAGCAGGAAGTGACATACTCTTATTTTATGAGCTTGTAATCCATGATCAGTCAGTTATGTCTGTTGGGAATTTGTTGTTGTAAGTGAAATGCCCGTTTGCGGGTTAGACGTAAGCGTCTACTTCATGTTAGTGTTAATATAAATTAGGGATGTGAAATCCAAGATGGCGACCGAAATGTGATTTTGTGAATTAAATAAAGAGATTTTGTATTTTTGAAAGGGTTTCATTTACTTCTGTGTTTATACAATTAATTGTGATGATTCGTGGATACTAGAGGAGGCAACATTCACGAAACAGTGGCACCTCCGATTGGACTTCGCTGATTTCTAGCAAACTGAGATTGTGAAAGGAAAACAAACAACTTTGTGAGTATTTATCATACGTGACCTAACATGGAGAGACAAATGAGTGAATTATCAAACAAAGTGAAGACACTGAGCTTTAGGAGAAGTAAAACAAGCGAAGTGCTGAAGAAAAGAGATTGACAAGCGTGCGAACGACAAAAGCAAAGCATTATAAATATATCGAAAGCTGTGAATGAATTGAAAGAGACTATCGAAGAGAAAAGGTTTGCAAAAGGTGAGGACGATGCAACCGTAAGTGAGTGGAGCAAAATATATGAAAGCGAAATCGAGAAAGCTGATCAGGATATCAAATTGTTGGAAGAACACATGAAAAACATGGATGATGAGGCAAGAGAACAGAAAATGAATTATGAACATGAGAAAAATGTAGCATTTGAGCTAGAGTTACTGGAGCGCAAGGCAAAACTACAGGAAGAGTTGGGTAAGTCGAAACAAGTTGAAGATAAACAACCAAGTAAGTCAACCAGTGGGGCTAAATTGCCAAAGTTGCCCATCACCAAGTACATGGAAAAATTGAAGCTTGGCTACCGTTTTGGGGTAAGTTCAAGTCAGAGATCGATTCTACAGACATACCTGTTTTAACAAAATTTGCATATCTAAAAGAGTTGTTGGATGAGAAAGTTCGAACAGATGTGGATGGTCTCCCATTCACAGAGGCAGGTTATTCAAAGGCAAAAGAAATTTTAGAAGCAGAATACGGACAGATGTCGGATGTTGTGAATACATATGTGGTGAACATTATGAGCTTACCAGTTATAAACGGCAGAGATCCAGTGAAGATCAACGAATTCTATAAAAACCTCAGATACAATGTTCAGAGCCTTGATACCCTGGGTCGACTTAGCGAAGTTAAAGGAAATGTTCGGGCAACACTCGATAAATTAAAGGGAATCGAAGGTGAGCTTGTTCAAGGTCATGACAACTGGCAAAACTGGGGCTATGAAGATCTTCTGAAGTCTCTAAAAACATGGCGTGAAATCAACCCAGTGGAAGAAAAGCTGGAGAAGCAACGGCATGGCGGCAAGTGGAAAGGCCACTCGAGACTCTATCAAACGCAAGATGGTGATCAAAAATCTCGGCGACCTGAATGTGTCTACTGCGAAGAAAATACACATAAAGGGCTCAACTGTTCCAAGGTGAAGTCTCGTGATGAACGAAAGAAAATTTTGGCGAAGAAAGGACTATGTTTTAATTGTACAGGGACACAGCACCGTGCTAATGATTGCAAGAGTAAATTGGGATGTCAGAAATGCAAGAGAAGACACCACACTTCGATATGTGACCAGACAGAACAATTTCTCGGTGCTAGTAGCAGCAGTAGTGTTATTCACCCTGTGGTCATCGTACAAGTTGGTGGTTACAAGTGCAGGGCCTTGTTAGATACGGGAGCGGGCAGTTCCTATATATCAGCGGCATTATTAGATCAGATTCCGAAGAAATGCTGCAAGAAGGAGATCAGGAAATTGATATGATGCTTGGTACAACTACAAGAGAAGTCGAACTGTCAACTATTCAAGTTGCTGGACTTTCTGGTGATTTTAGCATGCCTGTAAAAGTAACAAAAGTGAACAAGAGTGAATTGTTATATTTGGACAACCCAAAGTATGAAGAGATTATCAAGACCAATGAGCATATGCAAGGAGTGACCATGGATGATCATGACACAAAGGATAAACTTCCGGTGCATATCATATTAGGCGCTAGTGAGTTTGCAAAACTGAAGACAGAGAAACCGCCGAGAGTAGGGTTACCAGGTCAACCGGTAGCAGAACTTACTCGATATGGTTGGACGATCATGTCCCCTGGCAAAGAACCCGTAGATGTATCAAGTATGCTTCTGGCACAGACATCACAAGCCGACTATGAAGAGCTGTGTCGCATCGATGTGTTGGGACTTGAAGATAGATCAATCAACTGTGACAGTGACGTTTATGAAGAGTTCAAGGAACAACTCACTCGAGATGAAACTGGACGATACGAGACAAGCTTACCATGGCGCGCAAACCATCCCCCTCTTCCAAACAACCGTGTTGGCAGCATGCGTCGACTAACCAGCTTGACAAGCAAGCTTGATCGTGAGGGACTAAGATCCAAGTACAACGAGATTCTGGAGGAGCAGAAGCTAGATGGAATCATCGAGAGCGCCAATAATCCCAGTAAAGGTGTGGAATTCTACATTCCTCATAAACCAGTCATACGATCTTGCGTGGAAACAACAAAAATCAGAGTCGTATACGACGCCTCGGCAAGAGCCCACAACGCAGCACCTTCATTAAATGAGTGTCTACACCCTGGTCCTAGTTTGACAAATAAACTCTGGAACGTATTGGTGAGAGGACGGTTCCACCCCATAGCTTTGAATGGTGATTTGCAAAAAGCGTTTTTGCAAATTAGCGTAAAAGAATCCGACCGAGACGCCCTCAGATTTCACTGGCAAAGTGACGGTCAGTCTGATGTTGAAATCCTGAGATTTGCCAGAGTTCCATTCGGTTTAGCACCATCCCCATTCTTGTTGGGTGGGGTCATAGACATGCATCTAAGCACTTGGGAAGATCGAGAACCAGACATCGTGGCTAAACTTCGAAGGGAACTGTACGTTGATGACCTTGTCTCCGGATCCACCACCAATCCTGAAGTTCGTGAGTTCAAAGAAAAGGTTACGAAAATGTTCCGTGATGGTTGCTTTAACCTCCACAAGTGGCATTCCAACGATCGTGATTTGGAATCAGATAACCAACAGGAAGATGACTCAACTTACGCAAAAAACCAGCTGGGCAATTCTGACGGGGGAGAGTGCAAATTACTTGGACTTGGATGGTCCAAGGAGTCGGATACATTACGCATTGTCTTTCCAGAAGAAGAGACGGTGAAGACCAAACGAGGTATTTTAGCTAAACTTGCTAAAATTTATGACCCATTGGGGTTCGTCTCTCCGTTATCCTTAAGAGCTAAGCTGATATACCGAGCAACTTGTGAAGAAAAGAGAGCGTGGGATGCAGCATTATCTGATGACCTGATGAAACAGTGGACACATTGGGAAAATAACTTACCAGCGCAAGTCGAGGTCCCGAGATCGTTAGCAGTGCACAGAGAACCGATCGAAAGCATTAAACTGCACTCGTTTGGAGACGCCAGCAAATCCGGTGTAGCAGCTTGCGTGTATGCCGTTGTGGAACAGGCATCTGGCACCAACCAAGGCTTGGTTACAGCAAAGGCTAGGTTACCCAAACAGGGACTAACAATACCCCGGTTAGAACTGGTGGCCGCGCATACGGCCGCAAACTTGGTGGTAAACGTGAGAGAAGCGTTGACGGGATTTCCTGTTGAGAGCAGTCATTGCTGGACTGATAGCTCGGTAGTGTTACATTGGCTCAAGGGAAATGGCGATTACAAACAATTCGTCACCAACCGCGTAAGAAAGATCAATGCCCATCCAGACCTCATTTGGAAACATGTCCCAACTAACCACAACCCTGCCGATATTGGTAGTAGAGCCCGTGATATGAGTAACGAGGAGCTATGGTGGCATGGTCCAAACTGGCTTAAAAACCCCGATCAGTGGCCAGACGAGATCGAAATACAGCCGACCGCTGAAAGTGATGCTGAAGTGAAACCAAAGAAAAGTGTTTTTGCGGTCGCAGTGAATGACGAAAATGAAGCAGATAAAATCCTTAAGAAGTTCCACTTGCACAAAGCACTTCGTGTATGTGCATGGATGCAAAGATTCGTCGATAATTCTAGAAGTAGAACAGCAGATGCTCGCGTTACTGGACCGTTGACAGCGAACGAAATTGATCGACAGCGTCAGTTCTACCTCAGGAGAGCTCAAAAAAGCAGTGACATTGAGATTGATCGAGTTGCGTTGAACTTACAACCGCGAAACGATGGCCTACTAGAGTGCCGTGGACGGTTTCAAGGGGAATATCCAGTGTATATTCCTGATGGTCATCTCATGTCCCAGAGAATCGTAGAAGAAGCACATCAAAACACCTTACACAGGGGAGTTAGTTTGACAATGGCGTACGTTCGAACACGTTATTGGATTCCAAGGCTTAGGCGGCTCGTGAAGAAAGTGCGAAAGCGGTGCTACGGATGTAAGAGGTTGACAGCAACCGCGTATGCCACGCCTCCGCCAGGAAAATTGCCAACTACGCATACTCAAGGGAAGAACGCATTTCAAGTGATCGGTGTAGACTTCGCAGGTCCCCTTAAATATCAAGCAGAAAAGAAACGAGAAGGGAAAGCTTATATTCTTCTTTATGCTTGTAGCCTAACGAGAGGGATCATGATCGACCTTCTACCAAACATGACTACAGATGAATTCCTGTTGAGTCTCAAACACTTTATAGCACGAAGGGGGCGACCTGAAAGAATATACTCTGACAACGCCGGCACCTTCGTTGCTGCAGCAGAATGGTTGAAATTGGTGAGAAGTGATGAAAGGTTCCACGACTACTTGAGCAAGCAACAGATTCGTTGGCAGTTTAACCTAAGTAGGGCACCCTGGTGGGGTGGACAATTTGAACGCATAATTGGAATAGTAAAATCGGCCTTACGAAAGTGCATCGGGAACGGTATGCTGAAATGGAAAGAATAGAGGAAGTTCTCTTAGACGTAGAAGTCACCCTTAATAACCGGCCTTTAAGCTATATTGAAGATGAGGTACAATTTCCTGTATTAACTCCTAATACCCTGCTGTTTGCAAATAGCAATATTCTACCCGAATTGGAAACTCACCATATTGTGGACGGTGATTTGCGCAGACGCGCCAAGCACCTGCTTAGGTGCAAAGAAGCAGTATGGAAAAGGTGGTCACGAGAATATTTACGCAGTCTGCGGGAAAGACATCGTGCAAAGATAAGAGCTGGACCAGTACCGAAAGTTGGAGATGTCGTTACGATTTCAGATAATGAAAAGAAGAAGGGAGAGTGGACATTAGGGATCGTCGAAGAATTGGTGACCGGGAAAGATAATGAAGTGAGAGTTGCGAAGATTCGTAGTAGTAAGTCACATCTGGAACGAGCGGTTCAACAACTTTATCCATTGGAACTATCTTGTGATGTCGAACAACCTATTCCACCAGTTGTTATGAATCCACAGGCACCTGTATTTCGACCAAGAAGAGATGCAGCAGTTGCAGCACGTGAACGAGTGAAAGAGCTGATACAAGACGAAGAAAACTAACACTTGCTAGGGACATTGTGTTTATCAATTTGACATTTATCTCCTCCGGACATAAATGGGGGGAGTGTGTTGGGAATTTGTTGTTGTAAGTGAAATGCCCGTTTGCAGGTTAGACGTAAGCGTCTACTTCATGTTAGTGTTAATATAAATTAGGGATGTGAAATCCAAGATGGCGACCGAAATGTGATTTTGTGAATTAAATAAAGAGATTTTGTATTTTTGAAAGGGTTTCATTTACTTCTGTGTTTATACAACTAATTGTGACGATTCGTGGATACTAGAGGAGGCAACATTCACGAAAATGTCAAATTGGGGAAGGCAATTAGGCAAACTCAACTACAGTACACTAAAACAACATACTTGCTTATTTGTCTACTTTGACACTATAATGAGTATGATATGCATGACCGTAGTTTGACAACAATTCCTTGTATTTTTAGTATATACGAAAAACATGATTTTTTAATCAAAAGCACTTCATTACATGGCATTAAGTGTTTTGAGTTGCACAAGGCATGTCACATTGCCCTGACACAAGGCTGTCAAAGCTGTACTTTGTAAGTATGTTGTTAACTGCATTAAAAACTTTAGTTGTCAATATTTACTCAGTGAAAACATTAAAAAACAGTTAGTCAAGAGGTATAAACATTGTATTTATGCAATATGTAGACATAATTACACCTAAACCTTGGATTTTTACATTTACCATGAACTATGCAATATACTCAGTAAAAATTATTCTAATTCTAAACAAAAGCAAGAAGATTTTATGATCTTCTAGACAACAATAACATTTTATTCCCCTCGAAATATTTGGAGGCTAGATAAAACAAAAAAAAATATAAAATCCTAATCTCACCATGAAAAAGTACAGCGTCGTCTAGTAACATATGTTAACATGTATACATTCTCTTGAATGAACAGATACTAGTATTGTTTACAAATATTAATATAAATATAGCCAGCTTGAGGAGATAAACAACTGCCCGATCATCTTATAAAGTACTGAAAATAGATCACTAACTATTTTGTAGTCATTTCGCTTGTCTGGTCGATAATTCCACCTTTTTCCTCGTCCTTTGTAACGCCAGCATGTTGTAATCTTTAAAGGTCCATTTAACAACACTCGCGTGCGGCACTCTTAGTTCAAAGCGCTCAGTCGCCGTTTAAGTGCCAAATCCGAAAAAATAAAAACATACGTTTTTAGATAAAAGCCACAGGCTTGTTACCATGAAACAATTCTGTACGAATTGATTAAAATACAAAAGTTATTTGAAGCCAAATTTCGGCAATTTTCATGTTATCTACTTCGACGCGTGATTCTCAAGATATAGTCCTCAAAGAATGCTCAACCACTGCAAAACAATTCGTGTAACTATGGCAACTTTGGTATCATTTTGATCCACTCATCTCACTCTGTTGATCACAATTGTTTATATTTATTTAAAGATAACCTGCAGTGCCCCGCAACGGTATTAAAATGACGCATTTTTTAAGAAATAATTTCGGCACCATTCTTCCTAAAAATACGCGCGCCGTCAAGAAAAAATTGTTACGCTCGAGTTGGCCGAATTCGCTACATTTTATGCCAAGCATGAAGAGAGATACAAAAATTGTACCAGATTTATCTGAAGGGAAAACATGCACAAAGACCGATATCTAACCAGCAATCATCAGGGGACTTGGAAAAAGACAAAAAAGTAGGCAAATGCTTTGGCTTCTTCAGATTGTAATCTTTTAGATGTTCAGGCTAAGGAAGAACTACATAGGATCTTATGTGACAATGTTGATGTCGATGATGATGAAAGTGGTGATAATTGGGAAAGCGATTATGGTGAACGTGGTGTGGATTGTTCTCATGATATTGATGATATTGAGGATACTGATGATACTGATTTTATTAATGATATTGATGGTGCTAATGAAGTTCATGGTACCGATGATATAGATAATGGTACCACTGTCAATGATTGGAGCAGCATTTCAGAGGATATTGGCCCTTATTGGGAATCATCTAAATGCACACCATACTATGAACCAACAAGTGAATGACTAAGATAATTTGTACAGTGTATCCAAGCCTATAATAATACAGGCATGATCAAAACAGAACAACTTGTCATTTAGATTTTGTTGTGTATGTTGACAATGTATATATATACTTTGAAATGTTTTTTTATACTCTAAATAAAACTGTTTTCCAGAACTTATTGTTTCTGCAGATTCTTGATTTTTTAATTATTGAAATTGTCAATATCAAAGTTAAATCTAAACCGTTTAGGATAGGGACAACATTGCCTCAAAGAGGTTATCTAATACAGTTGAGTGTGGGTCTAAAAAAACATCCCCCACCCTAAGCATTGGGCCTAAAATTTTTAGCCCACCCCAAATGGAAGCTAAGTAATTTGTAGCCCTCCCCTAAATTTTACCGACCACCTCCCCCAATAATTAATGACAACTCCCTAAAATCTTCCTGTGAATGTAACCAGGGTGTTTTGATAGTGTGTGGTCAGTGCCACCTATGTGATGGACACACAAACATCGTGAACTTGGTGTATGTGAAAGTGCTACATATTGTGGTCCTACTAATAGACATCTTGTTGATAAAGAAAGAGTCAGAAAGCACAAAAGTGAATTAACTGTTCTTCAAAAAAATTAAAGACTGCTCAAGAGAGTTATAAACCCAAAAAAGGCAGCCTATTCTAAAGTTAACAATTGATATGTAGCTAAAGTTGAACATGATTTAATTTTGACCCATTCTCAGCTACATGTGAAAATTGGTTGCAAGAACTGGTCACCGATACACGAACATTGCCGCAATATTAGAGAAGGAATGTTAAGGAAAATGACCAAAATGATGAGATATTCCCCAGTTAGAAAAAAATAGCAAAGGATACAAAGACTTCGAGAACTATGCTAGTAAAAATACGATTCATCTCCATGTTCATCAGTGCCACCGAAAACTGGGAATTCAACAGTTATGAATCCTGCAATTATTTTTATGCCATTGTAGTAATAGGGGATTTCACGGTTACGTCGGCCATCTTGTTTGGGGGGGCAAACAAACTCGGTTGCTAGGTAACTGCGTATATAAATTCCTATTAAAAGGTCACGCTATCTTCGAAGTTGTCTCTTCAAACGCGATTTTTTCTACTTTTTTGAAGCTTTTAGCTTTCAAAATTCAACAGGATATATTATAAAAGTCTAGCAAGGTATACTATGTTTTTTATTTGAAACATAATATTATTATACTACATATTTTACGCTTCATAAGTCAAGCGTGACAGTGAATTTAATCGCGCGCGTCAAGTTATATAACCAGTATTTAATCGCACTAAAAAATATCATTTTTAGAGGTTAGAAAGTTGCTTTCTACTCAAAACTAAACATTTATAGTCCATTTGTATTGTCATTGTGTGCTTGGTGATTCCCGTTTCGCATGACGATGTATTTAGGCATTTGTTGCTAATACTATATTACAGTAGTATTTATAGTCAGATGAATATTTAAATGATGTGAATGACTTGTTACAATGTACAGTATTAACTGAATTATTCAAACATTTAGCATTATGTGCGAATCCAGTACTACCACTACTTTGTCAAATCTGGACAGTGAACAATTGTATGATAATTTTATTCAAATGAGCTTGGGTGAATTGCAAGATTATTTAAGTTTAAGAAAACTTAGTATATCAGGGAAAAAGAGAGAGTTAGTCGCCAGAGCCTTTGCAGCATGTGAACCGGGTGTTCCAATTGCCATCTCTGATACAGAACTAGAGAAAAAACTTAAAGTTGAGTACTAAAAAAGGGTTTCTGTTCTTGATCGTGATCCTATGTCATTGTCCTCAGAAATGTGGATGGATGATATAGCAACCTGGCCAGCACTTGATCTTGGTAAAATATTTGCTTTCATTCTCTCGAAAAAAGAGTTTGATAGTGACTATGTTGGAAAGTACAAAGCATGCAAGGGATACTCCTATTTTGCTAGTGGATTTGTTGGTACCATTTTTTCCTTTAGCAGTCCACAATATATTGTCCTGAAATGCAAAGTAATACCAAGCCAAAGGGTTCGCGATGAAGCACACAATGTTTGGGTTGGTATTCGTAAATCATGTAGTGAAATATGTGTAGCCTGGTGTAGTTGCAACTCACAAAGTTGCAATCATGTCATGGCTCTGTTATATAAGGTTGAACATGCTGTAACACAAGGCTATACTGACCCTTCATGCACGTCAGTGCCATGTATGTGGAACAAGCAAACCCAGCGAGAAGTTCAGCCTAAGAAAATTAAGGAATTAAAATTTCGAGAAGACAGCCGGGCTGATATTGAAAAGGAAAAGCCAAAAAGAGAACTTTCCTCCACATTTAAGCAGAATTTTGATCCAAGGCGATCATGTGATAGGATTGTGACAAAACAGAGCCAAGATCAATTTCTTGCCCAGTGGACTGAGATAAACAGTCGGTCTGTAATTTTCAAAGCTTTTCCCACCCCTGATACTCCAGTTAATGCCCCACCTTCATTAGTTGAGGCAGCAGCTATCTACTCAAAAGCGCATGAAAATAAAGAAGAGCCTGAATATGTCGCAGATTTCTTGGAGTCACTACATTTCACTAAAGAGCAGTGTCAAATAATTGAGAGAGAGTCAAGAGGGCAAGGTGACTCATCATATTGGAGTGAACAAAGAAAGGGGCGCATTACAGCTTCTGTCTTTCATGATGTTCACACAAAAGTTCAGAGGTTGCTTGCTCGTCGAAAACGCGTCATCAAAGTCAAACCCCTTACTGCCCGTGTCATGGGTCATCATCCTTCTCTTGAGCACTTGCCTGCAATTCAGTGGGGAAGAACCCATGAAAAGGATGCAAAGGATGCATTCATTAAAAGTGAATTTGGCAAGCACAAGAAGCTTGAAGTGCAAGAGGCTGGTCTATTTGTTAAGAACGACCTTCCATACATTGGAGCAAGCCCCGATGCTGTTTGTTATTGTGAATGCTGCACACAGTTTGTCATTGAAATCAAGTGTCCTTATAGTATAAGAGAAAAAGAAGTTGCTAATGCATGGAATGAAACAGACTTCTTGAAAATGGTGGATGGTGTGTTGTCTCTTAACCCTTCACACAAATATTACACACAGATACAAGGACAAATGGCTTTGGTTGGTTGTTCCCATGGTTACTTTGTTGTATGGACAACAAAGGGCCCTCCTTTTATTCAAAAAGTTATGTTTGATTGTGATTTTTGGAAAACCATTCTAGAGGACTTAGTTTTCTTCTTTAAGGGATATGTTGTTAAGGTTTTATTAGGTATTGAAAGTGTAACTTACTGCTCTAAATGTAGAAAACTTTGCTTAGAACCTGGTGAGTTTGAGGATTCAGATGAAAACAGTGTGCAATGTGACATTTGTGAACAGTGGCATCACTGGGGGTGTGAGAATTTTGATGAGGAGAATGATGTAGATTCATGGGTTTGTTCATCTTGTAACAACAACTTGGCATAACTATGTTTACATGAGATAGTTCCATTGTCTATCTCTAAAATCTATTTATGTATAACATCCTAACACCTACTGAAAGTATAACACAAAT
This sequence comes from Muricea muricata, assembly GCA_963855995.1. Taxonomy (NCBI): domain Eukaryota; kingdom Metazoa; phylum Cnidaria; class Anthozoa; order Malacalcyonacea; family Plexauridae; genus Muricea; species Muricea muricata. Next base: position 51,711,993 of record OY979716.1, on the reverse strand, counting down.
GTAATTTAGGCAAAATATATAAATATTTATAATAGCAAATCACAATATTTAATTAAATTATAATATGTATCTGATAATTCTTCTTATTCACATAGTGGAGGCAACAGGTTACATAATGCACAACAAACTTTCAGTATATCATCACAAAGAGGAACACATTTTACAGGCATTACACTACTTAGCATGTTAAAATACTTAAGACGGCCAATGGCTTGTTCCACATAGATGCGTACATTAGCAATTTTCGATGTTTCTGCCACATCATCACCAAGCATTTGTTGATCTTTGGCTGCACTTGGTGGAATAGCCAGTGATGCTTGGTACATGGCTAAGTCATCTCTGATTTTAAAACCCCTGTCTGCCATGACTTGGTCGAATGGTTCCAACATTCTCAAGAACTTACTGTCTGTTACTATAAATTTGTCAGAAGCTCTGCCCCCATAACACTCCGAAATAAATGAAATCAAACCATTTGGTGTTATACCTATCAAAAACTTGAATGTACAATGGTGTTTGTAATCTGACCAACAAGCTGCCTGAACTTCTAAACTTGAAGGTGTTTCAATGAAAACTTCAGAACAGTCAATGATGCAGCGTACCTTAGAATAGTTCTTTTGAAAACATGTAGGTAGTGTTTTTTTAATTTCATTTCTTGATGGCCATTGTATTAACCATGACAGCTCTGCACTCATTAACTTAATCCAGGTGCAGAATATGGAGCTAACCAGGCTCTCTGAAACCTTAAAACGAAAGGCTAGATCGCCGACACATAGAGCAAGACGAAGCCTCATCATAACCAAAAGTAGCTCTTGTTCTAAGGTGAGCTTTCGAGGAGGTCCTCTTTTACCAACAAAAGCTGACATGGTTGCATCCATACTCTCAAATCTGTCAGACTTCTCCATACTTGTTTGTTTGTCACCCTTCCAATAATTCATTCTTGCTGCTTTTGGACTGAGGAAATCAAAAATTGCTTTAAATGCTTCAGTACTTTGAAAGCCAGTATATAATCTAACATCATACTCCCGGGTAATTTGCTCAGATGCTGTACTTAGCTTGAAGTCAGGTTCCACCTCTTCTTGCATATCACATTCAAGGGGCATCTCATCCAAACCATAAACTTCTCCTGTGGCGGGATTGCTTGGGCTAGCTTTCTCTTGACTGAATTCAAGTTTACGCCGTTTATGTGGTGATTTTGCTTTGGAATGCTCAAATGGAGTGAGAAAGAGGGTAGGAATCGGATTGCTCCTTGTAGGTTTTCCATCAACAAAGTGGTTTGAACAGACAATGACACTCTCTCTACTTTTTCCTATTTTGAAGTCTTTTCTTCCTTTTCGTACTTGAATGCACCATGACCTGATCACATCTTCTGATTTGGAGGGTTTGTGAAATCCCAGTTTATTCACATGAGAATGTATAACATATCTTTCCGGGTAACGACGGTCATTGTTACAACCACCAACACAACACTTATCTCCACCACCCATTTTATCCCAGGGTAATGTTTTAAAACTATGGAAAAAACTTGTACAGATGGGTAAACTTGTTAACCTTTTACATCATATTTTGGCAGGCAAACAGGGATGAATGATTTTGACTATCGCAAAACACAACACAATATATTCAAATGAGAATATCTGCCTGCCAAAAATGACGTGAAACGTAGACAAAGTTTACTCGAGTATTGAACTCAACTTCTCAAAGGGCATTTAAATATTCATCTGACTATTAATACTACTGTAATATAGTATTAGCAACAAATGCCTAAATACATCGTCATGTGAAACGGGAATCACCAAGCACACAGTGACAATACAAATGGACTATAAATGTTTAATTTTGAGTAGAAAGCAACTTTCTAACCTCTAAAAATGATATTTTTTAGCACGATTAAATACTGGTTATATAACTTAACACGCGCTATTAAATTCACTGTCACGCTTGACTTATGAAGCGTAAAATATGTAGTATAATAATATTATGTTTCAAATAAAAAACATAGTATACCTTGCTAGACTTTTATAATATATTCTGTTGAATTTTGAAAGCTAAAAGCTTCAAAAAAGTAGAAAAAATCGCGTTTGAAGAGACAACTTCGAAGATAGCGTGACCTTATAATAGGAATTTATATACGCAGTTACCTAGCAACCGAGTTTGTTTGCCCCCAAACAAGATGGCCGACGTAACCGTGAAATCCCCTATTGTAGCCCACGTAACACTGAGGAAGAGTGCAAACAACTGATAATGATGTTATGGATTCTTGCTATGTTGCTTGAACTCAGTATGTAACATACTCAAATACTTTAATATTGGTTTATTGGTTGTGTTCTTTAATTCAATGATAATGGAATAGTTCATGTTTTTAGCATATGGATTGACATTACTGGTGGTGCGAGAAATATTTGTCATATTTTTGTTTTGAAGTTGTGCTAATAAAAGCATTCTAAATTGCTGGTTTACTAAGTCTAAGTTTAAAAAAATGTAAGAAATCTTTGAGGGAACTGACACAATTAGTATGTACTTCCTCAAGGGGTGGCAGATCTTAATGCCAAAATAAAATTGTTTAAATTTATGTGGAACAATTAAGGATGGAGCAGTTATTACAGCTTTGGAACGCCACCTTAAATCATTGAACACTGTACTAGATGATGTAGATGCACTGCAAAAAAATGACGGGCAGTCCAAGTTCAAAATGGGCGAAGAACCAGACGCGGTTGCAGAATGGGGCAAAGAATTGGACGGGGAGATTATAAAACAGACGAAGCCATAACGATGCTGAAGAATGCGATTGCTGAGGCAAGATTCAGATTTCCCTCAATTAGTTAAAACGCTTAAGTTGTGGAAAGATATCAATCCAATTGAGCTGACTGATGACAGCAAGAGAACACTGCCGGGGCAAAGAGTAGAGACTACAAAGAGGGGCCACTATATTAAAAAAGCGTAAGGTCTTGATATGTCATGGGCGCCATGTTCCTAGCCAGTGCCCTAAACAGAAGCATTTCCTCCTGGTATTAGTAGCCATTTTTAATATTTCCAGGGGGTGACTTCCTCTGTTTAGGGCACTGGCTAGGAACATGGCGCCCATGACAAATATTGCATGCTCGTTCCCCCTGGACATATCAAAAATGGCTACAATTTCTGGGGAGGAAATGCTTCTGTTTAGGGCACTGGCTAGGAACATGGCACCCATGACGTATCATGACCACAGTACCTTACGCTTTTTTGAATGAAGTGGTCCCTCTTTGTAGACTCTACACTTTGGCCGGGGGCCTCACGCCAATTTGAAGCGCAGGATTATCTAACTGGACCTGTGGGTGTGTATACTCTTAGTGAAACCCACAAAGCGATTGCCTGTGACCGGTTGACAACAGTTGATGATCATAAAAAACACCTCGCTAAGAACCGTCTCTGTTTCAATTGCGTGAGGTCAACATCGCGCCTCGGATTGTAGAAGTCGCTCTGCCAGTGGCATAGTTAAGGGGGGGAAATTTGTTTCAAAACCACCCTCGCAAAAAGTCTAAATCTTTTCAGAATGGGGGGGGGGGTATGTTTGGAAAAACAAATCTTGCGATGCAAAAAGTATATTACTAGTGTGATGTTGATATAAAAAGTCCAAATTATCATGTCCAAAGTTGCCTTGAGGCATGTACAAGGTGTTTAATTACAGCCGTGGCAATTTAAGTGTTCCTAAAATATTGTATCAATTCATTTGCCAACATGAACAAATTCATTTGATAAAACATTTGAAAATTTTACAATTTCCTAAATAATTGATCAACTTCCTGTTGAATGCTCCAATCACCATTGGCTTTGGCACAAGCGGCCAATCACAAAGAAGCAGAAAGTGACCAGAGATGATCAGATTTGTGAAGTTTGTAAACAATTCCACCAGATGTCAAATCAATTTGTTCTAGTGACCAGATGAATTGATGCAATATTTTAGGAACCCTTCAATTCCCACGGCTGTAAGCATGTGAACCACTGAAATGTCAATTGTCAAATGGCACAGCTAAGTGAATTCGCGAAAGCATGCAATTAAAAAGAATTAGTAAAACTAACATAGCACTCAAGTCTCAGGGAAAAAGTAATTAACAGATCAAATCTGAGGAATTTAAGGTTAAATTAGATATGAGGAGTGTCCTTCCTTCCTAAAATATCCTTCTAACTAGTAACATGTATGCAGTGCATGCACAACACGTATACATACATAATATTTTTGTTTATTGGAAGCCTTATGACTTGTCTTCTTTACATGCAGACTTCGTCGAGGAGTGAACCTGCTTTCATCAAAACTGGTTTCAATAACTGGAAAAAAAGCGAAGTGTTCACAAAGCACGACAAGTCAGATTGCCACAAGCTCATGGTTACTGGAAAACTCAGAAACCAATACATCATCAAATAGACGAGGAAAATTAAAGACAAGATTCGTATCATCAGCAGAATGTACGTAACATGCTGTCAATGGTATTTTTCCCAGGCGATTTTTGCACAACATTGCTGTTGAAGTACATCTCCAGTTGTTGTTGTAAAACACAACACATTACACTAATAAGATGACTGGCACAGTTTCAATTTAGTTTACAATAGTACTTTTTAACAAAGGTGCATTTCTCATTTTCAGATAAAGAAGAACCAAACTGTAATCGGTAAGATTATCGATGTTGTATTGACTTCTTGGAAAATTTAATTTACCTTTTAGACGGCACTGTGAAGATAAAAACTCTTTGAATAAGGGAGTTTTTAAAGAATTTCTTGAACATATGGCAAAGTCCAATTCACTTCTTGACGATCATCTTAGAAATTCTGCAGGTGACTTCATTCATTTGTTCAGTACCGTTTAAATGAGTACTATTTTTCGAGAAGGCAAAATTATGTATTTGATGGGTTATGTGATATCCATGTAGAAAGTCAGACCAACGATATGAAAAACAGGAAACAATTTTAGAAAGGAATAAAAATATATTATATAATACCTCATTAAATTCTGGTCATTTAATTAGTTGATTATGGTCACGTGATATTGGATAAAAAGTTCCATTTTCCAAAAGTGCAATGGAAAGGAGTGCAATAGTTTTTTCCATTGTACTCTCAATTCCCATCCGTCAAAAAGCTCTTCGTAGGGTGCGGTCCTCGTAGTTTACTTTAAGCAGGTTTTGGTCTTGAGATGAATGCGAAATAATCCAAATACTAAAATACAACTCAAATGCGTGTTGTTTTAAATGTCAAATGAATTGGTTTTGAAAAACAATAGTCTGGTGGAACAATCAATCTTTCACCTCATGAAAATATTCTTACCATTGCACTCATAAACATTCATTATTTGGATACTATTGAACGAGTTGGTAAGGAAAATCAAAGCATCATTCAAGTATTTCGGGGTTTTTTTTACTTTAGAAAATGCTAAATACACCAGCCCTGAGATCCAGAGTCAGTTCATTAAAATGGTTGGTTTGGCAATATCAGAAGAAATTATATGGCGGGTCAAAGAAGCTGGGATGTATGCAATTATGGCAGACGAAACACCAGATCTTAGCGAAACAGAACAATTAGCTATGTATACTTGTTCATTATGTTTGGAATGGAGTGGTAGAAGAACGCCTTTTAGGTATTAAACCTATGGATGAAACCACAGCTGAAGCACTTTTCGATACGATCACAGAGAAATTGCGACATTGTGGAATAGAGATTCTAAGCATGCATGGTCAATGTTATGATGGTGCAAGTAACATATAAGTGTTGGAATTACGTAACTATTGTTATCGCGTTAACCGCGCGAGATGCGAGTTTTCCCGGGAAAACTATCGTGACTTCCGGTTTTTGAGATGTTGTTGTTTTAGTTGAGATGTTGTTTTTAGGTGAGAATAAAAAAGGGTGTGCTTTTGTGTAAATTAAAGCAAAGAAAATATATATTATTATTCAAAGAGAAACGTTTTGTGATTATTATACAACTATTTACTACACGTGGCACCTCCACACGGGATTTGTGAAGCGGAAGAACCTAGAAAACACGAAATATTATGGAAAATACGAGCGAAGCGTTGGAGACGGAGAGACAGCTGTTGAAACTTACACGGAACAAGACTAAAGCGATTTTAGACAAAGGAAACTTGGATAAAATCATTCGACATAAAGAAGCGCTAGAAACGATTGTGAAAGACGTGGAAAAGCTGAAGCTACAAGGTGAAAAGGCAAAAATAAAGGACGGAGTTAGTATCGAAGATGTGCAAACATGGGGAGCAGATATCGAAGGCGATATTGACAAGGCAGACGGCGATATATTGCGTTTAAATCAGTATATCCAAGATGCTGGGGCGAAATCGGAGAATGAGAAACGTGAAAAGGAGAAAATTCGACTGCAAGAACAACGCGAAGAAGAGCTTTATTTCGAGAAATGCAAGCTGGAACAACAAGCTATCCTGGGTTCAACAATCGACAAGGCAGAAATTATGGAACAACCCAAGGTCAGTAGTGTAAAATTACCTAAACTCATTATATCAAAATATGACGGCTCTTATGAGCGATGGCTGTCCTTCTGGAACAAATTTGAGGCAGAAATAGACAGTACCACCCTACCTGCCATCACTAAGTTTTCCTACTTGAAAGAATTGCTAGAGCCCAAGGTGTGCAATGAGATTGACGGTCTGCCCTTCACCACTGAGGGGTATGCCCGCGCAAAAAATATTCTAAAAACCAACCATGGAAACACGAGCGAGATCGTTAAAGCCTACATTACCTTACCAACATACAGGAGTTACCCACTATAACTGGCCGGAAGATTAACATGATTCATGAATTTATTAAAACTCTAAACTATAACGTGCAATCTTTAGAGACACTGGGTAAACTGTCTCAGTGCCTGTCAATGGTCAGGGGTATCTTGGAGAAACTACCCGGAATCAAAGCAGAGTTAGTTACAAACCAAGTGGGGTGGCAAGATTGGGGGTTTACCGAGTTGTTAGGTGCACTAGAAAATTGGAAAGCAATACATCCTTTGGAAAGCTCATCTGCATCTAAGACCCCCAATAACCGTTCCTTCTTCTCCAAAGAGTCTTCAGGCCCAAAGGATTGTTTACTGTGACGATGAACATCACAGATCTCATGAATGCAAGAAGGTTGTTACACGTGCCGAGCGGAGACAAAAGTTGCAAGCCAAAAAATTATGTTTCAATTGTACTGGTGCCAGACACCACGCCGCCCAGTGTCGAAGCCGGGTCACCTGTTTTCACTGCAAGAAGAAACATCATTCATCTATTTGCGAGACCATTGAGAAACCACCTCACAACCAACCCCCCGGGCAAAACGCACTGACTGCTATGCATGAAGAAAATAAAGTCTGTCACCCCATTGTTATTGTCAAAGCAAACAACGTTACCTGCCGAGCCCTTCTTGACACTGGTGCTACCACATCATATGCTTCAGCATACCTCCTCAGCCTTATGAAACTTAGCCCTTCAAGCTCCTTCACTCGCTGTATTCAAACCATTACCGGGACTATAACCAAGCATGTTGAAGTCTACAACTTAAGCGTCAGTGACACCCAAGGCAATTTTTCAATTCCAGTGGGTGCAGTGAAAGTAGATCGCAGAGACTTGCTGTCAGTTGGAAACCCTAATTATCCAGATCTGATCAGTCGGTACCAACACTTACAAGGTGTTTGCATGGAGGACACCGATACCAAGCCTTCCCTTCCCGTACACCTAATCTTGGGAGCAGCTGAGTATTCAAAGATTAAGACCAGTGAACCACAAAGAACTGGTTCAGTTGGAGACCCTGTGGCTGAGTATACTAGATTTGGATGGACAGTTATGTCCCCGGGGATTGAAACCAACTTGGATAACATGTTTCTTGCACAGACAGCGCGCTCGGATTATGAGGAGCTTTGTCGCATGGATGTGCTGGGGCTTGAAGACACACCTGTCGGGGATCAGAAAGTTGTACACGAAGAATTCTTGGAACAGCTCCGGCGTGATCCTGAACAAGGATGGTATGAAAGTGGTCTCCCTTGGAAGGGAGATCATCCGCCTCTACCCTCAAATGAAGCCAACAGCCTGAAACGCCTGGGAAGTTTAGTGCAGCGATTAAAGAAAACGGAGAGACTGGACGAATACGATGCGATTATACAAGATCAACTTAATGAAGGGATTGTTGAGCATGCAACTGAGCCGCCAAGTGAGCCTGTGTTCTACCTGCCTCACCATCCAGTCATACGCGAGTCAGCCGAATCAACAAAGATAAGAATCGTTTATGATGCCTCTTCGAAAACTGGTTCACAACCTTCCCTAAACGACTGTTTGAACAATGGCCCCCCGTTACAAAATCAGCTCTTCAAGGTGCTTGTTCGAGGTCGGTTTCACCCAGTAGCCCTTAATGGAGACATTCGCAAAGCCTTTTTGCAAGTACGTATCCGTCCAGACCACCGGGACGCTATGAGATTCCATTTGCTGGAGGACAAGGGTCCTCAACGCATTTGTACTCTACGATTCACTCGAGCACTATTTGGTATGGGTCCATCTCCGTTCCTACTGGGAGGAGTGTTACAATGTCATCTAAACGCTAGCAAAGAGAAACATCCCAAACACGCTGCTGAGATTGAAAAGGAACTGTATGTGGACGATTTGGTGACTGGAGGAACCTCGGTACACGAAGTGCGCGAGAAGAAAGAAATTTCGGTCGAGATCTTTAAGGAAGCATCATTCGATCTTCACAAATGGCAGTCGAATAACAAAGAGCTGGAACAAGACAAGCAATCGAACGTTAATGAAGATTCCACCTTTGCCAAGCAGCAGTTGGGGAATGAGACAGGAAATCTACTTGGCATGAAATGGGACAAGGAAGCTGACACTATCCAGGTGATAATCCCCCCTGATGAGTCCACACCCACAAAAAGAGGCATTCTTGGTAAGGTCGCGAGAATCTTTGATCCATTGGGCCTTATAGCCCCTACGACGCTGCAAGGAAAGCTTCTGTACCGAGAGGCTTGCGAGCAAAAGTGCAAATGGGATGATGAATTGCCTGATAAACTGTCTAAACATTGGCAGAAATGGGAACGTGGTTTCCCTGCTCAAGTGAAGGTTCCACGGTCTGTGCCATTAGCTTTGGAACCTATACACGACATTGCACTTCATGCTTTCGGTGATGCCAGTGGGCATGGAGTGGGAGCAGCAGTGTACGCCGTGGTCACTCAAGAAAGGCACGGCTTGCCAAGCAGGGTCTTACAATCCCTAGAAAGGAACTGGTCTCGCGCACATGGCCGTCAATTTGCTTGATAACGTTTGCGATGCCTTAGACGGATTCCCGGTGTCATCCCTTGTTGGCTGGCTGGATAGCAGCGTTGCATTACATTGGATACGTGGACGAGGGCAGTATAAACTGTTCGTCGCCAACCGTGTTAACAAAATCCTTCAGCACAAAGATGTAAGATGGAGACACGTTCCTAGCAAGGAGAATCCCGCTGATATCGCCAGTCGTGGTGGGTTGATTGATGAAGGAAACCAACTCTGGTGGAACGGGCCCAACTGGTTGAGTCAGTTCATTAAAATGGTTGGTTTGGCAATATCAGAAGAAATTATATGGCGGGTCAAAGAAGCTGGGATGTATGCAATTATGGCAGACGAAACACCAGATCTTAGCGAAACAGAACAATTAGCTATGTATACTTGTTCATTATGTTTGGAATGGAGTGGTAGAAGAACGCCTTTTAGGTATTAAACCTATGGATGAAACCACAGCTGAAGCACTTTTCGATACGATCACAGAGAAATTGCGACATTGTGGAATAGAGATTCTAAGCATGCATGGTCAATGTTATGATGGTGCAAGTAACATATAAGTGTTGGAATCACGTAACTATTGTTATCGCGTTAACCGCGCGAGATGCGAGTTTTCCCGGGAAAACTATCGTGACTTCCGGTTTTTGAGATGTTGTTGTTTTAGTTGAGATGTTGTTTTTAGGTGAGAATAAAAAAGGGTGTGCTTTTGTGTAAATTAAAGCAAAGAAAATATATATTATTATTCAAAGAGAAACGTTTTGTGATTATTATACAACTATTTACTACACGTGGCACCTCCACACGGGATTTGTGAAGCGGAAGAACCTAGAAAACACGAAATATTATGGAAAATACGAGCGAAGCGTTGGAGACGGAGAGACAGCTGTTGAAACTTACACGGAACAAGACTAAAGCGATTTTAGACAAAGGAAACTTGGATAAAATCATTCGACATAAAGAAGCGCTAGAAACGATTGTGAAAGACGTGGAAAAGCTGAAGCTACAAGGTGAAAAGGCAAAAATAAAGGACGGAGTTAGTATCGAAGATGTGCAAACATGGGGAGCAGATATCGAAGGCGATATTGACAAGGCAGACGGCGATATATTGCGTTTAAATCAGTATATCCAAGATGCTGGGGCGAAATCGGAGAATGAGAAACGTGAAAAGGAGAAAATTCGACTGCAAGAACAACGCGAAGAAGAGCTTTATTTCGAGAAATGCAAGCTGGAACAACAAGCTATCCTGGGTTCAACAATCGACAAGGCAGAAATTATGGAACAACCCAAGGTCAGTAGTGTAAAATTACCTAAACTCATTATATCAAAATATGACGGCTCTTATGAGCGATGGCTGTCCTTCTGGAACAAATTTGAGGCAGAAATAGACAGTACCACCCTACCTGCCATCACTAAGTTTTCCTACTTGAAAGAATTGCTAGAGCCCAAGGTGTGCAATGAGATTGACGGTCTGCCCTTCACCACTGAGGGGTATGCCCGCGCAAAAAATATTCTAAAAACCAACCATGGAAACACGAGCGAGATCGTTAAAGCCTACATTACCAACATACAGGAGTTACCCACTATAACTGGCCGGAAGATTAACATGATTCATGAATTTATTAAAACTCTAAACTATAACGTGCAATCTTTAGAGACACTGGGTAAACTGTCTCAGTGCCTGTCAATGGTCAGGGGTATCTTGGAGAAACTACCCGGAATCAAAGCAGAGTTAGTTACAAACCAAGTGGGGTGGCAAGATTGGGGGTTTACCGAGTTGTTAGGTGCACTAGAAAATTGGAAAGCAATACATCCTTTGGAAAGCTCATCTGCATCTAAGACCCCCAATAACCGTTCCTTCTTCTCCAAAGAGTCTTCAGGCCCAAAGGATTGTTTACTGTGACGATGAACATCACAGATCTCATGAATGCAAGAAGGTTGTTACACGTGCCGAGCGGAGACAAAAGTTGCAAGCCAAAAAATTATGTTTCAATTGTACTGGTGCCAGACACCACGCCGCCCAGTGTCGAAGCCGGGTCACCTGTTTTCACTGCAAGAAGAAACATCATTCATCTATTTGCGAGACCATTGAGAAACCACCTCACAACCAACCCCCCGGGCAAAACGCACTGACTGCTATGCATGAAGAAAATAAAGTCTGTCACCCCATTGTTATTGTCAAAGCAAACAACGTTACCTGCCGAGCCCTTCTTGACACTGGTGCTACCACATCATATGCTTCAGCATACCTCCTCAGCCTTATGAAACTTAGCCCTTCAAGCTCCTTCACTCGCTGTATTCAAACCATTACCGGGACTATAACCAAGCATGTTGAAGTCTACAACTTAAGCGTCAGTGACACCCAAGGCAATTTTTCAATTCCAGTGGGTGCAGTGAAAGTAGATCGCAGAGACTTGCTGTCAGTTGGAAACCCTAATTATCCAGATCTGATCAGTCGGTACCAACACTTACAAGGTGTTTGCATGGAGGACACCGATACCAAGCCTTCCCTTCCCGTACACCTAATCTTGGGAGCAGCTGAGTATTCAAAGATTAAGACCAGTGAACCACAAAGAACTGGTTCAGTTGGAGACCCTGTGGCTGAGTATACTAGATTTGGATGGACAGTTATGTCCCCGGGGATTGAAACCAACTTGGATAACATGTTTCTTGCACAGACAGCGCGCTCGGATTATGAGGAGCTTTGTCGCATGGATGTGCTGGGGCTTGAAGACACACCTGTCGGGGATCAGAAAGTTGTACACGAAGAATTCTTGGAACAGCTCCGGCGTGATCCTGAACAAGGATGGTATGAAAGTGGTCTCCCTTGGAAGGGAGATCATCCGCCTCTACCCTCAAATGAAGCCAACAGCCTGAAACGCCTGGGAAGTTTAGTGCAGCGATTAAAGAAAACGGAGAGACTGGACGAATACGATGCGATTATACAAGATCAACTTAATGAAGGGATTGTTGAGCATGCAACTGAGCCGCCAAGTGAGCCTGTGTTCTACCTGCCTCACCATCCAGTCATACGCGAGTCAGCCGAATCAACAAAGATAAGAATCGTTTATGATGCCTCTTCGAAAACTGGTTCACAACCTTCCCTAAACGACTGTTTGAACAATGGCCCCCCGTTACAAAATCAGCTCTTCAAGGTGCTTGTTCGAGGTCGGTTTCACCCAGTAGCCCTTAATGGAGACATTCGCAAAGCCTTTTTGCAAGTACGTATCCGTCCAGACCACCGGGACGCTATGAGATTCCATTTGCTGGAGGACAAGGGTCCTCAACGCATTTGTACTCTACGATTCACTCGAGCACTATTTGGTATGGGTCCATCTCCGTTCCTACTGGGAGGAGTGTTACAATGTCATCTAAACGCTAGCAAAGAGAAACATCCCAAACACGCTGCTGAGATTGAAAAGGAACTGTATGTGGACGATTTGGTGACTGGAGGAACCTCGGTACACGAAGTGCGCGAGAAGAAAGAAATTTCGGTCGAGATCTTTAAGGAAGCATCATTCGATCTTCACAAATGGCAGTCGAATAACAAAGAGCTGGAACAAGACAAGCAATCGAACGTTAATGAAGATTCCACCTTTGCCAAGCAGCAGTTGGGGAATGAGACAGGAAATCTACTTGGCATGAAATGGGACAAGGAAGCTGACACTATCCAGGTGATAATCCCCCCTGATGAGTCCACACCCACAAAAAGAGGCATTCTTGGTAAGGTCGCGAGAATCTTTGATCCATTGGGCCTTATAGCCCCTACGACGCTGCAAGGAAAGCTTCTGTACCGAGAGGCTTGCGAGCAAAAGTGCAAATGGGATGATGAATTGCCTGATAAACTGTCTAAACATTGGCAGAAATGGGAACGTGGTTTCCCTGCTCAAGTGAAGGTTCCACGGTCTGTGCCATTAGCTTTGGAACCTATACACGACATTGCACTTCATGCTTTCGGTGATGCCAGTGGGCATGGAGTGGGAGCAGCAGTGTACGCCGTGGTCACTCAAGAAACCCAAGTAAATCAGGGCCTCGTTTGCGCAAAGGCACGGCTTGCCAAGCAGGGTCTTACAATCCCTAGAAAGGAACTGGTCTCGCGCACATGGCCGTCAATTTGCTTGATAACGTTTGCGATGCCTTAGACGGATTCCCGGTGTCATCCCTTGTTGGCTGGCTGGATAGCAGCGTTGCATTACATTGGATACGTGGACGAGGGCAGTATAAACTGTTCGTCGCCAACCGTGTTAACAAAATCCTTCAGCACAAAGATGTAAGATGGAGACACGTTCCTAGCAAGGAGAATCCCGCTGATATCGCCAGTCGTGGTGGGTTGATTGATGAAGGAAACCAACTCTGGTGGAACGGGCCCAACTGGTTGAGCAACCCTGAGGAATGGCCTCCTGATCTTAAAACAACTGCCAGCGTGGAGTCCAACAAAGAGTTGAAGCTGACAAAACAAGTGTTCGCTCTGGCCACTGAAGAAGACAACGATTTCGTGAAACTCCTATCCAAATTCGCGTATTGGAAAACCTTGAGAGTCATAGCATGGCTACTACGGTTTCTCGGAAATACCCGATGTCTCCCAGATCGGAGAGTGACTGGTCCTTTGACTACGAGGGAAATCGAGAAGGCTGAGAAACTGTTGACTCTGAACGGTCAACAACAAATCGACGAAACATTTCCCCAAGACCAATTGCGGCTTAATTTACAGCCGAATGAGGACGGCGTTCTAGAGTGTAGGGAAAGAGTTCAGGGATTTTATCCAATCTACATCCCTGGTTCATCCTTGTGGGCGAGAAAGTTTGTCGAGCATGCCCACAAAAGCACACTTCACGGAGGAGTTGGATTGACGATGGTGAAAGTCCGAGAAAGACACTGGATTCCCCGTTTGCGACGTTTAGCAAAGCGAGTAATCAAAGATTGTCATGGGTGCAAGAGGTTCCATGCCATTGCTTATGCTTCCCCCCCTCCAGCAAATTTACCAACCACGAGAACCGAGGGATCCACTGCATATCAGATTATCGGAGTTGACTATGCTGGCCCACTTCGTTACCGAAAGTCCAAAGGGAAAGAAGGAAAAGCGTACATCTTATTGTACGCTTGTAGTCTCACTTGCAGCGTGTTTCTTGATCTCATGCTGAACTTGGAAATGACCGAATGCCTGTACAGTCTTCAGAGATTCATCGCTAGAAGGGGTCGCCCGGAGCGTATTTACTCTGATAATGGATCGACGTTTACAGCAGCTGCGAAGTGGATGAAGATGGTCAGACAAGACGAGAAGTTGCAAGATTACCTATCAAGAAATGGAATAACATGGCAATTCAACTTGAGCCGCGCCCCGTGGTGGGGCGGGCAGTTTGAGAGGTTGGTTGGGTTAGTCAAGGCTGCCCTCAACAAAGCGATTGGGAGTGGTCAGTTGCAGTGGAAAGAGCTTGAGTCAGTCCTGTTAAGTGTCGAAACAACGCTGAATGATCGACCGCTAGGATACGTGGAAGAGGATATTCAAACAACCCTGCTAACACCAAATTCCTTATTGTTTCTGCAACCAAATCAGCTTTTGGAACCTTCCCATCATGTAATCGAGAACAAGGACTTGCGGAAGAGATATAAGTATTTGCAGAAATGCAAAACCGCCGTTTGGAGCCGTTGGACGAAGGAATATCTTCGAAGTCTTCGAGAGAGATATGTTACAAAGAAGAAAGGAGGTCGAGGTGTGCCTACTGTCGGAGAGGTAGTTATCGTCCGTTCCGAGCAGAAGAACAGGGGAGCGTGGACGCTGGGAGTTTTAATCGAGTTGATCACGGGAAAGGACGGTGTCATTCGTGGTGCAAAGGTGCGCACGGGAAAGTCGACAATAGAACGACTGGTACAGTTCCTTTACCCAATGGAGCTGAGCTGCGACGATACGGATGAACGACCTAAAGCGGTGAAGCTTAACCCTGAAGCGCCCGAATTTCGTGCGAGACCAAAGAGGGATGTGGCAATCGCAGCAAGTTTACGCATCGGTGATACGGTTGACTAAGATGTGTTTGACAACTCCGTTGTCAAACAGGGGAGGGTGTTGGAATTACGTAACTATTGTTATCGCGTTAACCGCGCGAGATGCGAGTTTTCCCGGGAAAACTATCGTGACTTCCGGTTTTTGAGATGTTGTTGTTTTAGTTGAGATGTTGTTTTTAGGTGAGAATAAAAAAGGGTGTGCTTTTGTGTAAATTAAAGCAAAGAAAATATATATTATTATTCAAAGAGAAGCGTTTTGTGATTATTATACAACTATTTACTACATAAGGCATCCATACCGGATTGCAAGCACGCATCAAAGAGATTTCACCGTCACCAGTTTACACCTACTGCTATGCGCATGTTTTAAATCTGGTCATTGTAGATACAATGAGCAACAATAATATACCAAGAGATTTCTTTAGAATGCTGCAAAATCTGTGCATGTTCATCGAAACATGCCCAAAGCGACATGCTGTGTACTTGAAATACCAGAGAGAGCTTAATGCGTCAGATGATGGAGGAAAGAAGTGCGAGTTTGTGCTAAAGAAATTGTCTGATACAAGATAGGCATGTCGGGCATATAGCATAAAGGCAATTTACCACACACTCAAAGCTGTTATCGCAACTCTAAAAAAGATATGAGAAAAGGAAACAAAGGCTCACATTGCAGCAGAAGCAAAGGGCTTGTTCTAAAACGTCTGTGATTTTGAATTTGTTTTAGCTTTGGATATACTGCTTGGGCATTTATGGAACGAAGCATTATTTGTATTTCATTCATTTTATTTATAACGAAAAAATAATTATGTCAGTTGATGAATTCTATTGATACTTTAAGGTGTTGAAAAAAGTCCTGCAACTCAGTAAATGAGTGTCAAGATAAACTGCAGTCAGAGGACTTGGATATTGTCACAGACTGTGAAAGAATTGCTGATCTGCTGCTGAGCGCAGTAAAGGACTCTACGATGCGAGTCCAAATGCGACGAATTTTGGGAAACTACCCTTGCAAAGTGTCCAACTTAAATATCGAAGAACCAAGACAAGAGCGTAGCCACAAAGTTCCAAGGAAGATCGATGACAACCCAAACTCAGCAGTCCATCTTACTTCAAAGGACAAATTTAGAGTTTCCTTTTATCACAATGTACATTATTACACTATGAATGGACCGATTGCATTGTGGACAAAATTTTGAAAAAAATTGAAACTCGAAAATTTATTACCACAGCATTGAAGAGCATCCTAAAATTAGTAAAATTGGAAAGTTTTTTGCGAAACGTTGTAAAATGTGGAAAATGTAAGCCTGTGAAGATTGCAAATTTTTTATATTTTTGTATCACGCATGGAAAATTGATACCAACATCAAGAAAACTGTATCAATTTTCAATGCGTAATAAAAAGTGTACAAAATTTGCAAACTTTGCAGGGCTATATTTTCCACATTTTACAACATTTCGCGACCAAACTTTGCAATTTTACTAATTTTAGGATGCTCTTCAATGCTGTGGTAATGAATTTTCCCATTTGAACGTTTTTCAAAATTCTGTCCATAATACAATCAGTCCATTGTTCCAGCATCCCTTTTCCAATTCTTGTTTTTGGAATCTAGGTACTTGATTGCATGGTTAGCTCCATCGAAAGTCGATTTGAAAAAATAGCGCACCAGTTTTGATAGCTCTCGGCACCCGATCCGAACGTTGTATCCCAATAAAATTATTGTATGCAATAAGTTATTGGGATTATCACGGTTAGGGTTGGGGTTTGGGTCAGGGTTCACTTTATATGCATGAAATGACAATTCCAGTAACTATTGGAATTAACAAACGTTGTAACCAGTAATTTTATTGGAATACAACGTTTGGATCGGTTGGTTTCGGATACTTGAATCCATCTTGAATTCGTAGTTCAGAAGCTTGGAATCATATTTCTGTTGCAGCTCAAAGGTTCCAAAGCAACCTTGACATTGAAGAAGTAGAGAGTGAAGTATTTTCCCTTCAGATGTCATCGCTGGTTTCCAACATTCTTGAGAAAGCAAAATTAGAGAAAAGGAAAAATATATTAGACGACTTGTTCAAAAAGAATTGCAAACTGAGCATGAATGCTATAGAAATTTAACAAAGCTAATAAAAATTGCTTTGATGCTGCCTCTCACATCAACAAGCACGGAAAGAGCATTCTCAAAGCTGAAAATAATACAGTCTCAACTAAGGACAACCATGCAGCAGGAAAGACTAGAAGGTTTGATGCTAATGCCCATTGAAGACAACCTATTGGAGCAACTTGACATGAACAACCTCGTCCAAAAGTTTGTAGATATAGCTCCACGAAGAATGGGTTTAGTTTAAATTTGTAAATATCAAAATATATTCTTTCAGTTATTTTAATTTTACTCTCAAAATTTGTGCCCTAATTTTTTAAAAGCTGAAGGGAAAAAGTGTTACCACTAAATTACTATCTAACAATAAGCTTTGCAATATTTGAATTTAAAATGTCACACAATTTTTTACATGGTCTTCGGCAAGGAATGTGAAGACAGTTAAAAATCTCTATATGCAACGTAATTCTTAAAATAATGACTTTGTTCTGCAAAACTTCTCCCAGAAAATGCAGGAAATCACATTTGCGGGACCTAGGTTTTAAAATTTTTTGGGGGAGTATACCCCCGAACCCCCCTAGCATGGCTCACACCTTCGGCGATCACTTCTCGCAACTTCGGTGCTCAAACCTTGCCCCCCAAAAATAACAACCCTAGCTACGCCACTTCACTCTGCATGCACAATTAACGACCTTATGATTAGACGACAGCAATGTGAACGTCTAGGGACTGGAACAAGAGCGCGGCAGACGTTTCCGTTTTGCACCAAAATTCAACCCTATGATTGTAAATCTGAGACGTCCATTTTAACTTGAAAATTTACTTGATTACTTCAGAATGCAATTGTTCTTGCCTATGGCTGTAATGTAATAAATGACCTAGAATATGCACTTTTGTATGATGCCAGCAAGCCAAAAAATCCTGGTATTCTATATTTTGCCTACAACAACTTTAATCTGCATGATTGACAATGAATGTAAGACAGAATTTCGATTCTACAGAAATAATTCTATAATTTGATTGATGTGCTTCGTGTACCAGCTGAGTTCACTTGTTATAATGGCCTTAGAGTTGAGGCAATCTGTATATTTTTCAAGCGTTTTGCCTATCCATGCAGATATGCTGATTTAATACTTCGATTTTCTAGACCAGATCCTCAATTGTGCATGATTGCAAACACAACAATGAATAAAATATACGATAACTGGCATCACTTGTTCACAACGTTTCAACAACCCTGGTTAGACTGTGCAAAATTGCAGCTTTATCCAATTTATAGGTGGTACTTTATAAATGGTACCGTAAGACCCATATCTGGGCCTGGCAAGCACCAGAGAATCGTGTACAATGGGCATAAAAAAGTCTATTCAATAAAATTTCAATCTATTGTTGCACCAAATGGCTTAATTGCAAATTTGTTTGGGCCAATGTCGGCACAATTACAAGTTCTTCCACCGAGCCTATCCAGCAAGACAACAAATTCAAGGTCCATTCCCGAGGAGCCATATTAACGGACATTCAAAAAGAATAGAATAAGTCCATGAGCCAAGTAAGGGTTTCTGTGGGGTGGATTTTCGGTGACATTAATTTTTTAAACTCCTTGATTTTTGAAAGAATTTAAAAATTTACTTAAGTGCTGTGGGAAAAAATATATGTTGTAGTGTCGTCTTCCACATGTGTAATAGGCAATGATAAATAATTTTAATAAATCTCTACTTATATACCCTACTTACATGACATCACTATACTACATCCTCTGCCAACTAATTAAACAACTATATTTACAACAATAATATACAAATCGACTATTTTTGGTCGATCTGATCAATACGACCTGATCTGGTCGTTGTAGCATTGTCAGATTGTTCCCATTGTTCGTTTGCCATCACAAGGTCGGTTTTATTTGACTTTTCTATTCACATTTTCTTCTAACTCTATTTTTACAATATCATTTTCCTTAGAACTAACATTCTTAATGTAGTCAGAATCAAATTCTACGTATTCTTGCCTACTTTGCAAAGCTTGCCCTAATGACTGTTGGTACGGAATATGCCTTAAATGCTTTTGATTACGCACTAACTCCTCACCATTCCCAACATTTTGTACTACAAATGAGCTATATCCCACTTTCCCTGTACTGATATGCGGAGCTCTTGCAAATCTTGTAAAGTTGCATAGAAATAGGCAAGACTCTTCGGAGGCTTCTGTTGAACATATGCTGTGAATATTTTCTTTGTCTTCTGCAGCTCATACCTCTGAAATAACGCTCTGTATAAACAAGATGATATGATATTCTGTTTACTGCCCGTATCGACAACCATCTTGACATTTTGGTTATTTATCACCACTGGAACACAACTATCTTTCTTATTCAAACAAAACACTGGTTCAAAATCATCCTCATAAGTTGATCCTTCGCTTAGCCAATTTCTAGACGCAGCTTGGATTTTAAACTTCTTTCTATTTCTTTCCAAGCTCAACCTTGATGAGTTTGATTGTTCAAAACGCTGCGTTGAGCCTTGACTCTGTTTAGAGCGACAAACACGAGCTACATGACCAATCCTTCCAAATTTTCTACAGTCTAGCGAACGCACCCAACAACTTTCTGCCTTATGTCCTTCGTTGCCACATCTAAAACAGGCAGACTTTTTTTCATCTTCAAATGTACCGTCTATAGAAGTCCTCAGATGATTGAAGGCTTTACCGGCCATTAATTCAACATCTTGCTCGGCACTTTCTGTTGCTCTTGCTATGATAATAGCCTGATCGAGATCTATAACATATGATGTTGTAGCAATCGTTCTTTTAGTTTCTTTGAATAACACTTTTCAACCATTTGATCACGAATTATTTTGCCATTGAGCTCACCAAATTCACAAGACTTAGCAAGTTCACACAATGCCGTTAAATGAAAGTCAGTTGGCTCGTCACGCTGCTGAGCATGGCATCTAAAATTTATATCTCTCACTCACTACATTTCGCTTAGGAGCAAAGTATTTCTTGAGAGCTAGTTCTGCTTTTTCATAGGTCTTCTTTACTCTGGGTAGAGTTCAAAATATTTTTTGCATATCCGGCCCAAGGCAATGCAGCAAAGTTGCTCGCTGGATTTCATCTGACTTTTCGCCAAGTTCTGTGGCTATAGTATATATCTTAAAAGCTTTAAGCCACTGTTTCCATTCAGTGAATAAATCTGGAGTGTTTGAATTGAATTTCGTTGGCGGGCAAAGTCAGCTATCTGCGATGACTTATCTTTGGCCAAACATCTACTTCTCCATCCTCGTCGCCAATATGTAGTGTTGTCTTCCACACATGTAATATGCAATGATAAATAATTTTAATAAATCTCTACTTATATACCCTACTTACATGACGTCACTATACTACATATGTTACCTAGAGTTATGTTGTATGGATCAACAAAATCAAAGTTTTTCAATGTAAAACCACCACAATCGATGATTATTTTCAATAATATAGAACACATTCACACTAAATTTTATCCATAAATGGATATGACTCTTTACATAAAACGTTTTAGCTACTGGTTAATACTATAACTCATAGTATGCAAGTTAAATAGAATGAATTTCTTTAATTCTTTAAAAATTACTCAATCAGTTTATAACACAGCATCCAGCAAATGCATCTTTGATAAGACATTATAGCAAAGATTGTTCATCATTCAATCAGTAATATTTTCTTTGAGAGTCATTTGGTGGGCTTCACAACTTTTCTTTAAAAAATACAACATTTAATTAAATGGCTGTGCCCATTCTCTCATGTCATTCAGGGATATATGCAGGCAAGCCAGCTTGGGTACCCAAGCTAGCACACATTGCTGAGATCTAATGTTGTTATTTATCTTGCAATTATATGGAAACCAGGCTGGCCTGCCTTGGTGAGATCAGGATCTCGCTTAAGTGGGCTGAAAATTTTTCATGTAACCCAATTACCCAGGCTGACTCGCTCTTGTACAAGTGAAAACTACACAATTGTGAAAAAAATATTTACATTATAGTATTTATAGCAGTGAAACCAGTGGTTTGGTGAGCTAATCCACATCAAAGTCTAAACATGGGATGCAACGAGCTTGAGAAAGTGAGCTAGCTCAGGTACCTGGCCTGGCTCTCCTCCATATAAACACCCCTTTGATGTGAAACAACAAACATTTAGATAATTTAGAAAATAAGAGCTTTCGAACTATAAAAATGCATAATGTTCAGCA
Source organism: Muricea muricata (assembly GCA_963855995.1). Taxonomy (NCBI): domain Eukaryota; kingdom Metazoa; phylum Cnidaria; class Anthozoa; order Malacalcyonacea; family Plexauridae; genus Muricea; species Muricea muricata. The sequence continues at coordinate 51,690,412 of OY979716.1, read as the reverse complement.
TTAACAGAACAACATTAATAAAATGTTTGCATTTTTCTCTTGCTCCTCCATGCTCTCTTAAAGTTTATAACATTGAGGAGGGGGGGGGGGGGGTGGATCTGCACAAACTGTATTATGTTATAACACAGTCTATCAAAATTCATGGCATTTCTTGTTGACCCCCAGCCTGGGTAGTTGATTTTTATTGGCCAAGACTGAACTTAATGGATTCTCATCGACTGGACTTAAATATCAACAACTGTTGGACGATTTTAAAAATTGAAATAATATTTTGTTCAGACTTGATGTTCATTGTAAATTTTACTTCTCTATGCTTCAAACTACTAAATTTTTGATGCAAGAATGTTTGGTGTATTGCAGATTAATCTGATATCCAATCGAACAAATAAAATGCAAACAAGGAGTTGAAAATAATGGCAATTCCTTAGCGTGATACGACTTGTACAATTTCATTTCTTCCTTTCTTTTTTATCTCCATCTCCTGCTTTTTCACCTCTAATTTAGTTTCCTTCTCTTTTCCTTCCACTTCAACGTTTTCTTTCATAAAAGCAATGGCATCAGCACTACTTGTCCTCTTCTTTGGTTGTTCATGTTTTCTTTCTCTGCTTTCTTCAATTTCAGCAGCTTCCTCTTCAGCTTTGTTCTTCTTCTCTGCCTCAGATTGGTCAGCCTCTTCAAACAAGGTAACTATATCTTCCATCAACTGATCCAACAAAATTCTTTTTGTACCTCCTCTCCAGCAGAAGGCACCTAGTCTCTAAGGGATCTTTGTGTAACTAGAAATGTCAATTCACCACTCTGTCCTAAACGTGTGGCCAAGTTTGCCCAAGTTTCACCTCTTTTGGTGGTACCCTTTTTGTGTAGCCATGACTCAAATAACATTTTTTAAAGAAATGCACATTATGAGCTTCAGACCACTTCATGGGTGGAGAGCTAACAAGGGAACCAAACAGTATGAACTAAATATTGAAAATAAAAAAAATTAAACCCCAGTAGAATTTAGAGCTTGTTTTCTTTGAAAGTGTGAAATCAGTATGTACCTGGTTTTGCTTTCTTTCATTGACAGTCACTTTAATGCTGTCATTCCCTCTTAATCTTATCTTAATCTTAATCTTAATCTTTTTAATCATCTCAAGATAAAAGGTACATATCTTTGAGTTACATTAATTAAACTAATCTATAAGTCGTATTTAAAAATGAGTCTATTTACAAAGGTATTTTTAAATCTATTTGTGTTAATCTTAGGATGAATACTACTCTGTTTTCTAAGATGATAATAAATAGGTTTTTCTTAGGTAGAATCTTATTTAAAGGATGTCCAGTATCTGAAATACATTTGCTATAAAGTCTCTTGTCTTTAACTTCTAAAAGTTCACGTATATTAGTATAATGGGAGATGTAATGTCTCTTAAAACATCTATCTGTCATTGGCAGTCGTCAAGCATGTTTACATTGTGAGCTAAAGCCTTGCACAAGTCTTGCTTTGCCCTAACCTAGGCTTGACTTGGCCCATAATCATTGTCCACCTTTGACCCTTGTACTACAATTTATACTGGCCAGGTCAGAGGTCAAAGCTGGTATTACAAATGCTAACACCTCATGAAAATACAAGGCCGATATCTTAAAATTCAATACAATGTCAATGGTTTTATCAATAAATCTTTTACAAATACCATAGCCATAGCTACTTCCTAATAGTTAAGAAAAATACCATATTGAATGATCAGAATAGACAAAAAATGCACTATGCTTTAATATTAATAAACAAACATTCATAAATTCTCCCATTTCCATAAAAATTTTTGGCACAAAATTCACTTATATATGAATCTGGTCTTGTTTCGACGTAATAATCTCAAATCATTGAACAAAATATACCTAATTGTCGACAATATTTACCTGTTTTCCTTTGAAATATTTCACACGTTTCCATGCAATGCCAAAATCTATGAAACACGGTCGTTCGAGCTTATGACAACGTGAGTTTCCCGCCATACGCATCCACAGTTGGAACCCTTCCCTGTTTGGCATTGGCGTTTCCATTCTCGTCATGTAATCATAAGGTCCCTAATGTCAACGTAAGCACCACACATCAATTTGCGATCAAGATGATAATCAACTTCTGACACCAGAACCAGAACAGATCCGTATGTTACCCTGTTGTCGTGGTAAAAATAAATGGAATTAAATGTCGCACATTGCTAGACACTGGGGCGGGTAGTTCGTATGCATCCAGTGTGTTAATTGATATGTTAAAGATAAAGCCAGTGAAAGTGGAGAGATGCCATATTGAGATGATGATAAGTTCTGTCACCAAGAATATCCAAATATACCAGATACACACAAAAAGCCTCGAATGTGATTCCATCTCAAAATGCAAGTCAGCAAAGTTGATTGTGAAAAACATTTGGTTTCGGAAAACCCAAAATATGCCGAGATCATCGCGAAATACAACCACTTGCGAACTGTGTAGATGACTGACAAAGACGACAAAGCAGAGTTGCCTGTACACATGGTGATTGGAGCAAATTAGCAAATTTAATACCAAGATTAAAACCAAGACCTCACCAAAGATTGGCTGCCAAAAAGAGCCCATCCCAGGAAAGACCAATTTTGGCTAGACGATAATGTCACCCAGACAAAAAGTGAATGTGAACGGGATGTTTCTGACCAAGGACTCCTGCGCAGACTACAAAAAGCTATGTCACCTCCACATTCTTGGTATAGAAGACTTTCCAACTGGTGATCAAGGCGAAGTCTACAAGGAGTTCCACGAACAATTACAACGAAGTTCAGAGAAATTGCGAGATTCTTCTCGACCGATACGATGAAGTGATTAAAAACCAACACAAGAGCAAATCAACCGAGATTTTTGCAGATGCAACCTTTAGTTTGCATAAGTGGCACTCTAACATTCGAAAGTTAGAGTCACCTAGTAAAGTTGATGGAGAAGACATGGAGACATTTGGGAAGCAACAACTTGGCATTCCAAATGCAGGACACGGGAGCATTCTCGGTCTTTCGGGGAAGAAAGGATACCATTTGGGGTAAAGATTCCGGCAGGTGTAGCTGAGCCTACAAAAAGAGGGATTCTCAGAAAAGTTGCCAGAATCTATGATCAACTGAGATTAGTGGCTCCTATTACCCTCACCGGAAAGTTCCTCTATCACAATGCTTGTAATGCTAAACTTGCATGGTATGCTAGCCTGCTTGCAGTCCCAGACTCCCACAGGAAGTAGAGACTGCACAACTTCCAATGGATCCTTGTTACGCCCTTTATCCAGATTTTCAGGAAAATAATTTATGCAGGGAATTAATGCACTAAATATGCAGCCGTCCAAATTTTAATCTTGACAAAATGGCGGCGATACGCCAATTATTTGTTTATCGAAGAGTTCAAGTGGTTTTTTTAAAATTTTTTTGTTACTTGGATATAGTAACTGCAATAAAATTTTGCATATAGCAAGATACTGAGGGAATGTATTTTATTGAAAGGTATCCAAAAAGAGACTGCTCAAAAGTATTGGACACATTGCTAAAAGCCTACATGACGTAGAGAAAGAAATTTAATTTCCATACAACCAGTCAGTCAACCAATCAGTTTTCGCCACATCAAGCTTCATGCAACCAATCAAATCTGGCCACGCAAAACTAATGATATATAACATGGTATACAATGGTACACGCAATGGTATATAACATGCACAATGCACGTTAAGTTCTCATTCCAGATTTGACAGAGTTGTAGCAAATCATGCCATGGAGAAGACAAGGGAGCTATCACAATGGATGCATAGGCTGTTAGTTGATGAACACAGTCATGGAATGGGTTATTGCAAGATCTTGAGCAAGTACAACATCCATGTCAGTACAATCAGAGCCAGCATTCAAAGGTGGAAAAGGTATGGCATTGTTACCAATCTACCGAGAATAGGACGTCCTCGGAAGCTAGACGAACGCGCAGGGCGGCTGATTACTCGAAAAGTGATGATAACCCATTTACAATGCGAGCAGAACTTCAAAGGATTTGCAAGCAGCTAACACCCACATTAGCCAAGATACAATTGGTCGGGCACTTCATCGAGTAGGAATATATTCTCGTTCTCCATGGAAGACCCCTCTCCTGAAGACCAGGCACATAATTGCTCGTCTAAACTTTGCCCGTGAACATCTCGAGAAGCCAGCTCACTTCTGGGATAAGGTATTGTGGTCTGACGAGACAAAACTGGAGCTCTTTGGCAGCATGTTTGGAGAAAGAAAGGCACTGCATATGATCCAAAAAACACAATACCAACCATTAAGCATGGTGAAGGCAGTATAGTGCTTTGGGTGTTTTTTTTCACCTAGTGGTACAGGCAAACTTCATGTCATTGAAGGGAAAATGAATAGCCCAATGTATCAGGAAATTCTAAAAAAACATGCTTTCATCTGTAAAGTTGCTGAAATTGCCACGAGGATGGATGTTTCAGCAAGACAATGACCCGAGCACACTGCTGTGAAAACAAAAGAATGGTTCCAAAGGAAGAAAGTAAAGGTTTTGGAGTAGCCGAGTCAGTCACCCGATCTTCACCCAATTGAAAATCTTTGGAAAGAATTGGAAATTAAAGTCCACAAAAGAAATCCACAAAACCTTGGGTGAACATTACACAATCTGTCAACAAGAGTGGGAGAAAATGGATAGTGACTTCTGCAAGAAGCTTACTTCAAACTATTGCAATCGGTTAACTGCCGTTTGAGCAATTTTATTGTGCGACCAATACTTTTGGGTGATGCTTTTTGTAATTTTTTGTCATTGTAAACGTAGTCGAAAATCGTTGAGATTTCTTGTTATGCATATTTTTTTTGGCCATTTACTTCTCTTGACACAGCTATATTGAAAAACAACTTCAAAAATCATTAATAATTCATGAGAAAAATACAAAAGAAATTAATGCTTAATCGATGTCTCTACCGTTTGATAGAACGCTCATTAATAAAACATCAGTGTCTTTAAATGTGATAGAACACTCATTAATAGAACATCAGTGTCTGTAAATGTGATAGAACACTCATTAATTAGACATCAATGTCTTTAAATCTGATATAGAACACCATTATATTTCATCTACAGTAAACGTTTCACAACTGTACTGTCGTTTCCACACCAAATACAGTCAATTTTACACACCAAAATATAGTTAAACCTTGAAAAGTAAACCTACTTCTTCGAATCTACGTTTACATTAACAATACTAATGAACTGACGATTTTGAAGCCATTTACAAAACTTGTTAATCGGGCTTTATCGGTGTAGAAAGCCGCTCGCCTTCGGCTTTATACACCGATAAAGCCCTCCAACTTGTTTTGTAAATAGTACGAATTAACTCTTCAATACTAAAAAAACTGCTATATGCCCAATACTTTTGCATATCAAAATAGTCACCTTAGGCTTTTGATATGCACAATAGCTTTTGGGACGGGCATTGATTGTAAGGACGTATATCGCAGTGTGGATTTCAGACCTTTTAGCACTGTTGAGAGCCTTATATGAGAAACAGGAAAGTTGGGAAGAGATGGAAAACAATGCTTTAGTTATGTCCTGTACAATGGGCTCCTGATATCTCATTGTGTTAATGAAGTGAAAGAACTTGTGGATGCAAAGGACTGTTGCAAAAACCTTATCAGAAAGCTTATCTCATCTACTTCAAACATGCCTTTGCCAAAAAGTTGCTTGTGCTGTGATAATTGTGGTCAGAAATGTGATTGTGTAGAACATGTTAAAATTTCCATAATGTCGTTTATGGAAGCAGCAACTGATCCAAAAGAGGAAAGACCGAATATAAACACATGTGCCTTTAAATCGTCAACAAATGCAAGTTAGACAGACATGAAAGAAATACTATTTTAATACAAATACTTTTTATATTTTAAATTATCGACATTGCTATATATTATTGTAAATCATATTAATATAGGTAGCGATATCTGGCATTAAGTTGTTTTTTTTCATTTGCTTAAGGTATTTCTTTATCATACATTCAGCATGAATTGCCTTTGACTTTGGTGCCTTAACCTGAAATAGGCATGGTATGTCTAGACTGTTATTTCCCTTATTTTGGCGATGTCCTGTAACTTGAGCACTGATTCCTCCTCCAGCCAAAAGAATATAATTCCGTGTTTTTGCAAGATGTTTTGGAATGTGGCCAATGACATCCTCGCCTTTTAAACCTTGACTGCATTTTTTAAGAAGAATTTTCAGGTTCCCGTTCACAGACAAGTAATTCATTCAGTACTGGACTCCAAATTTCTTTGTCTACATGATGACTGGAAATAAAACTTTTAAAACAAAATTCATATGGTCGACTGTCAATTGCCTGAGCCATGCCATTTAAACTAACTTTGTGGATTTTATAGACTGCATAAAATCATTAGTAAAGCTATTTGCCCAGAGCTGAAGTTTTATCTTTGAAGTGCAAATTTCCTCCGCACCTTTTTGGCATGTTTGCCTTTCCTTATCAGTGATAATAGCAAGATGACAGACATAAAATTTGTATTTGCAAGTAAATTATTTTATTTATATTAACATCTTCTTATCTTTGCAAAAATGTGTTGATTCTGCAAACTTCCCAAATGTTTCATTAAATAATAATATAACTGAATAATTGGGGTAACCACTGAGTATTTTGATAAAACACATAACAACAGTAACTCCGAAAAAAGACAACATTTTTGTGATTCTACATTTCGACTTTATTTAGTCATCATCAGGAATGAATAACATTAAGTGCATGTGTTTTTATATATGTAATATGATACAGCTAGCTGAAAACCGATAGTTCTTCAGATGCCTTAGTCCCATGGTTCAGTTCGGGTTTTTGTCGATGAATGGCAAGTGCTTCCTTAAATAATAAGTTCGACCAGTGTTGCACCCTATATATGATGCAAGCATTATTGACAAGGAAAGAAGTCATGTTGAGTTGTTCGTTGTCGTATTTGTCTGTATTAAGCTGTAAGAGATTTGTCAGATACTTGAACTGTTCGCAAGAGTTAATGTGTTTGTAAATCTCCGATTTGGTATCTGCCGTTGCGTGTTTGTTTAGTCTTGTCTGAAGACATCTGTCTGTCTTTCCAATGTAGGCTTTAGCACAAGCATGGGCATGAAAATTTGTAAACTACTGAACTTTGAAATTCGTTGGGTGTTTTATCTTTACACGAAACAAAACAGCTGGTTGTCGTGTTGTCCCAATAGATGATAAATTTGCACGGTTTTTTAAGCAGTCAAGAAACTTTTGTCTGAAATTTGTGAAAAAGATTAGTTCCGCGTTTACCTATGTATGGCAGACGCAAGAAGACTATACACCTTGGAATTGTTTCTTCATCATGACTGTTTTTAGACGTGATGTTAATTTGATCTGTTTTAGGTATGAATTTTTGAACAAGCTTGTTGGGCAATCTTTTAGGGAAACCGTTCCAGGACATGAATCTTAAAATGCTGTTTATTTTATTAGAAAGTAAACAGTCATTGCTACAAATTTTGTAAGCTCTAGAAACAAGTGACATAATCCAGGCAGTGTTGTATGACCATGGAGTGGAACTTGATATATGGATATATTGGCCTGTGTGTGTATTCTTACAAAAAATGAAAGTGCTGTTTGATGTCAATTTTATATCTAAAAAATGAACTTCATTGTTATTGATAACTCCTCATGTGTAAATTGAATATCAGGATGAAAGCTATTTAATTTGTTTGGCCAAAACTAATGTGTCATCAACACATAAAATTTTATGTCGCTATCGAAAAGGTCTTTCACTATCTCATCCTCAAGAGCAATCATAATAATGTTGTATGTTTGTATGTTAGTGAATAAAGATTTAACATCAAATGATATAAATCTATGGCTGTCTGTTATTTGGTTGTCAGGAATGTTTTGGATTTTGTTGACTGCGTCAAAACTGTCTTGTAGGCTGTATTTGTTATGCGTCAGTGGGTTTAGTAGACGAGACAAAAACTTGGCAACTGGTTACCTAAAACACCTAAAACAGATCAAGTCAACATCATGTCTAAAAACAGTCATGATGAAGAAACAATTCCAACGCGTAAAGTCTTTGTGCGTCTGCCATACATAGGTAAATGCGGAACTAATCTTTTTCACAAATTTCAGACAAAAGTTTCTCAACTGCTTAAAGAACCATGCAAATTTATCATCTATTGAGACAACATGACAACCAGCTGTTTTGTTTCGCGTAAAGATAAAACACCCAAAGAATTTCAAAGTTCAGTAGTTTAGAAATTTTCATGCCCACGGTGCGCTAAAACCTACATTGGAAAGACAGATGTCTTAAGACAAGACTAAACGAAAACGCAACGACAGATACCAAATCGGAGATTTGCAAACACATTAACTCTTGCGGACAGTTTAAGTATCTGACAAATCTCACAACTTAATACAGACGAATACAACAACAAACAACTCAACCTGACGTCTTTCCTTGTCAATAATGCTTGCGTCGTAGATAGAGCGCAACACTGGTTAAACTTATTTAAGTAAGCACTCACCATTCGTCGACAAAAACCGGAACTGAACCATGGGACTAAGGCATCTAAAGAACTATCGGTTTTTAGCTAGCTGTATCATATTACATATATAAAAACACATGCACTTGTAATGTTATTCATTCCTGATGATGACTAAATAAAGTCGAAACGTAGAATCACAAAAATGGAGTTACTATTGTTATAACTGAATAACACTTTTTTAAATCAGACGCGAATTGGAAACGCGGCGCAAATTTTCGATTTTTAATGTCATTTAATTTTAATCCTTTTCAATTTTCTTCACATTTTCGGAAGCACTTTAGTAATTTAAGCTATTTGGTCTGCATATCTTGCAACATTTCGTTCAGTTGACAGTTTTATGTACTTTTGAAAATCAAAAATTTGCATCACATTGCCAATTCGCATCTGGTCTGTGTGGGCCTTAAGCCTTTCAGCTTTGGCCCTTGCCTTTGGTAATGGCAGAAAAAAAGCACAAGAACTACTTTTTGCATTTCAAGAAAGATGTATTGAAAAGGCTAAGAAGAAAATAACCAAAACATAAGCCACACACCAGCTCAATTCAACATTCATCGACAAAATATTCAGAGATGGATCTTGTAAAAGCGTATTTTAAATCATGCTGTACTAAACCGTGAAATCAACACATGTAGGAGAAAACGTATTTGAAAAGTACTTTGCCATACCCATTATTAGACGCTGCTCTTGTAGACTTTATAAAATGAAAACGAGACAAGCGGCCTGTGGTAACAGGAAAATTAATTCGACGTCAAGCCATAGCTTCTTTTAATGAATTGTATACAGAATCACATTCTTCTCAAAGATTTGGAAAAGACAACTGGGAGGATTTTTTAATACCGAACAGTTGATGCTATTAATGGATTTTGCCACCAGTCATCTGAATCGAGGTATACCCGAGGCACTAATGGCCTAGCAACGCCGATTTTAAGTATATCGACACAGGAATGACCCCACCTCCACAGTTTCTAGATGGTCATGTCAACAAACCGTTTAAAGATGGATTGAAGGAGAAATGGCAAGAATGGATTGACTTCGGCGAACATGAATACACAGAAGCCGGAAGCCATCACAGAGCTTACTACACTAGTGTGGAAGAGTGGGTCTTTGACGTATTGAAAGAAGGTGGCAACAGATGACCCGACTCCATGGTTACTCCATGTTTACATTAATATTTCATTGTTGTTATTGATATTGCCATTGATATTTCGCACAATTATAAAGGCGCACTAATTTTCGTACCCAGACCCCTTACGGATATCTGGGTACAACAATTGGGTGTGCCTATAAGCGAAATTTTATACCGTTAGTTTACCGCCATTTTATAAACTGTCAGTTTTTTCAAATTTTTTTTGAAATCGCATCAGATTCACTTATACTACGCGCAGTGCTTATATGCGAGGTAATAGGGTATATATGTAAAATACCTATGAAGTACTTTTGCTAACAGAATTAGAAGTGGCCTATTCGAGCATTTAATGAAACAATGCCTATTATATGAGGGCTAAAAAGATACTTGACAGGTGTAAACAATGAAATGCCACTATCTTTTAAAGTTAAATTTGGCAAATTATACGTGCATAACTTTAATGCATTTGTATGCAAATAAATAAAATATTCAATGAAAGTTTCAACCACTAAAGTTCAAACAATAAAAACTTCGAACTTACCGGGTATTTTGGGGTTTTTAACACATTTATTTATTAATTTTACGTACAAAAACTGAATGACGAAGAATCACAGGTTAAATAGTTCAATGGTGACCATGTTGGCGGTCATACTGTATAAGTTTGGCAGCGTTTTGGTCGTCAATCCAGGTAGCACTGACTGTATTTTTACACATGACGAAATTGACGTTCACATCCGACTCGGAGGCATATCCGCCAAAACGGCTTATGTTATTTCTCTCATTTTAAATGCATTTTTACCCTGCAAGTAAAGTTTCCTGCAAAATATTGTGTGGATGATAAATATCTTATGTATTTTGAGCAGACATACAGAAAAGTGTGTGGGGAAGATCTTCCCTGTGCATTGCAAACTTTGCAATCTGGGTCAACTATATTATTTACAAGTATTTACAGTGTTAAAGTCTCACTTAACATGTCTTTGAGCGCCTAACCAAATACAAGATGTCTAACTGCTTTGCACCCACTTATCATGCTTTCATCAAGGTTATGCAGATATTAATCAGACATGACTTCAAAAAAAAGTTCATCTTCATTTTGTGGATTGTCAAGATCTTAACCCCATAAATTTACAATCTGATTTAAATCTGGCCAATTAAGCCGGCCAGTTCATCACTTCTATCTTCTTATTTTGAAAGTATTTTTTTAACAACGTTACTGGTGTGTTAAGAGTTGTTATCTTGTTGGGAGATAAAGCCTTTAGGGTTTAATCAAATGGTTGATGGAACCATATGATGAATAAAAATTTTCCCATATTCTGTCCCAGTCAAAATACCCTTTGATGCAGATTGCCAACACCACTCCATGAAAAACACCCCCATACATTGATTGACTTCATGGTTACTTGCATGGCACAAGGTACACCTGTTACATGCTGCTGTGATTGGTTCTTACAGCCAAACGGAGACTCATTACCCCTCACTACACATTTACACCGCTCGATACTCCAACCAGCATGCTCACGAGCATGTGCGATCCTGTCACAAAGTACTACACAGAGGGCTCACTTCATTTATTTTCCTATGATTTTTGCGTAACGGCCTTTTGCTCAAACATGTGCGAAAAAGAGTGGTGGTCACCCCCCTGAAAAATTTAAAATGGCGGCAAAGATCAGAGCCAGTTTGAGGTTGTCAGGGGGGTGAATGCCCCTATGCACTTGCTGGGATAAAATTCTTAGCAAGTGCATCGAGGCATTCACCCCCTGACAACTACCAATCTGCGTTACGTTTTTTTCGTCGAGTGAGCCCTCTGTGTAGTACTTTGTGATCCTGTTTTTATCACTAACATATGGCTTCCTTTAATTTCTTTCACCAAGTAACACCTTTTTCTCCAAAACAGTGCTGAATTGTTTTCATAAATACTTAAACACTATTTTAATTTTTTAACTTTTGTGCAACTTCACGAGCACCGACTTCAGCCTTAAGTGTGCCCAGAATTTTATCATTCCTCCTTATTCTTTCTTCCGATCTTCCAGTGGATGATGGCTTCTTGCTTTTCTGCTCTGCCATCTTGGCTTCTGTATATGCATGTATCCTTACCAGATGGCAGTTGTTTCTTGTGAGAATATTTATACACATGCACAACTATTTTAATGTTGTGGGAGAAATATTTTTGCATATGCACAGTTTTTTTGTTCTTCAGACTCGTTCTATTCCAATATTTCTCAGGATTTTCCATACTGCAACGGGCAACTTTGTAACAAGTTCAGTATTTAACCGATAAATAGATTTTTGACTGCTCAGTCAAATTGACACTTAAATAATGTTATTTGCTAGTTATTTGGAAAACACTGTTAGTATTTTTGAATTGTTTTATAGTCTAGGACCTGTCAAGGACTTTGTATGCATTTCATTTACCCCAGATAATCTCAACTGTTTTAGGGTAAGTTAACCATGGCAAACAAGATGGCATATTTGCCCAAACCTGAATCCGGGACAAAACGTCCGAAAACGAGCACCTGCAGAAGTAACCCTCTCGTTAGGACTACAACTTCTGAATCATTAGAGATACATTTGTTTTAAGGCTTTTATGGTGTTCAGAGTGATCACTTTAGGGGTGGTAGTTATAGAGCAAAAAATCCCTAGCTTTAATACCTTCCAAGAATATGGCCATACCTTATTAAGGGAAAATTGCTGAATATGCATAATTTAAGTTTACAACATTGGCAAAGTGGATTATTTATATTTTTTTCCAAAATTTTTTCGCTGTTGTCAAACTTCACACTTGTTTAAACATAATTCTTGTATTCTACATAACAGAGCATGCAAACATGCCGATATGTAGTACCGATAAATTTACTCACCTACGCCATTTTGCGAATTCGGCCGTGTGTTGCAGATTCCTTCGCTTTTCACCATCGAACTTTGCTTTTATAATTCGCAAAATGCCATTATTTTTACTAGGTATTATTAGAAGAATATCCTTAATGGCTTTGAACGAATTCCATTGCTTCGGTGACTTTGAAATCTTCGATGTTGTCGAAGTGTTGTTTTGGCGAATTATAGCTTTAACTTTGGGTCATGTCACTTGTCTTCTCGAAATATAGCATGCAACACACTTCACACGAGTTTTAACTGTAGCACACGAACAAACGGTACTGTGTTAAACTTTGGAAGCAAAAATTAAACAATTCAACTTGCGGGTTTTGAGGTAAACCACTCCGAAGAAATTCCATCATGAGGCAACCGTTCGCCAATTTCCAAACACACATGAACTACACGAAACAAACACGCTAACTTGATGACAGGGGGGTTGTACATTTTCACGATCGACGGTTAAAAAGAAGCAAATATTCAAATATGCACGTGTTCATTTACGTAGCCCACGAAATTAAAATTTAATATTTTTCTTATCATTATACCTTCGGGTCTATGACCCCTTTTTCGGAAAAAACAGACCCTGAATATTATGCTCACCCATTGTACATTAGCTTCCCCCCCCCCCAATGAAACAATTAATTGTGGTCGAAGCACCATCTACAATATTGGCATACTTTACTTCTTGTAGGCTATGGGCGCAGAATGTAAATTTATTATTTAGCCCACATTTCGTTACTTTTTGCATTATTTATAAATAAAATTGAATCACAAATATATTATTTGGGAATGATTAAGTCCTTTTGAATTTATTTATTAGTAAGTTTTGAAATTTACTATTTATAAATAAGTTTTGAAATTTATTATTTATAAATAAATAAGTTTGTTCGTATATGATTTGCATAAAATCAATTTACTCATTTTATTATATATTAATAACATAATGCTTCGATTTGTTATTTATATATAATAACTTGAATCTGAAATTGATGTTTGTACATAATTTTCGTGCAGAATCAGCGTAAATATTTCGTTCTATAACGAAATAGTATGATATGTAAATAAACAAAAATGTGTTCTTTTCTCAATTCATTTTTTAGATATAATAATTATTTACATATAATAACGGTGAGTTTCGCCAAGTGTAAATTTGTTATTGGGCGGGAAAAATGTGTGGTTACCAAGGCTGAAAACCGCGCTCTTTATTTAAATATGGCCGCCGATCGGGAAACTTTTTCGAGGGACCATTTCAGAAGCCGTTGCTAGAGCAGTTAACGACATGTTGAATGCAACACTATCACCGATAAGTATAGATAATATCACTACGTATTTTCGTTTACATTCTGTATGAATAAAGATATAAAGGACAGTGTATATTCTAATATTTTTATTTTATAAATCTCAATAGCAGCTGCCTCCTGTTGACCCACCACCAGCTCCTGTCTCCCAAGCCCGTCAAACGATTTCTTCCACTCCTGTAACTGCAAGCAATAGTCAGATGAGGGTACAGAGGTGATTCTGGTTTTGTGTTGTTTCAAATAGGGAAGGGGATCACTAAAGATTATAAATGGCAAACAATTAGAGTGGTAGAGGGTTCGCCTCTGAGCCCGAACAGTGCCTTTGCAGTTCCCGAGAAGGTGATACAATTGAGCCTACTGTATGGGTTACTAGTATATGGGTAGACTCATTCCTAATTTCAAAGATATACTGGCACACTGGCCAGCTCATTTAAGTGTTTATTACCACAAGTACACAATTCATTATGCTGTACAATGAGCTTCGAAACATGGATTGCACATTGGGTTTTCAGTATGAATTGCCAGGTATTCCCAAAACGTTTTTAAAACGATGAATTGTACATTTACAGGATGTTTCTGCTGTGACATTGTCTACCAACCTGGAACAACTTGCATCAAATGAAGTTGGGGATTCACAGAGGTAATAAACCTTGTGAAATTTAATAGTGTAATCAGACATTAAGCTGCCTATGTGCTGGTGTAACCTTATTAACTAGTCATTAACAAAATGTTTTGTGTAGGAAGCCTTGAAGACCAGCTAAAACTGTGCCTAAAGAGAGACTACAAACCATGCTGAAGCTAAAGATTCTTATTTCCAAAATTTGTCAACAGTTGCATGTTTCAAGGCTTTTAATATATAAAGCTATTGCAAAATATGGTATTAATTATGATAGGTACACTGCTTTAAATCCAGATGAATTGTTGGTGGCCATTCGTGAAATTAAACGGAACCACGCTAATACTGGAGAGGTAATGGTCCAGGGCCACTTAGAAGCAAAAGGTATTCATGTTCAGCATGAACAGATCAGAAATGCTATACATCACATTGATCCCACTGTTTCAGAGAGAAAGCAGCCACCAATAAACCAACGTGTTTAGTCTATTGCCTGCCCAACTACTTGTGGCATATTGATGGCAACCACAAGATGATTCGATGGGATTTGGTCATACACCATGGGATAGATGGATTTAGTCACTTGGTAACATTTTGTCGTTGTTCTGGAAACAATAAATCAACAACTGTCTTCCCACTTTTTCAGAAGGCAGTGGAAAAGTGTAGGAAACCAATTCATGTCCGTACAGATTATGGGGGGGGGGGGGAATGTCGTTATTTGGAGGGACATGACCGAATTTTGGGGAGAGGATGCTCGCTCAGTAATTGTTGGAAGCTCCGTGCACAATCAACGGATCGAGCGCCACAATAGGGCTGTCAATGAGCAAGTAGTGTCTATTTACAAAGCCGATTTTTACGATCTAAAAAGGGAAGGTATTTTGGATCCCCTTAACAGCACTGACCTATTTTGCCTTTACTACACATATTTGCCGCGTATCCAGAGGACCCTTGCTGAGTTTGTTGCCGCACATGACAATCAACGTATTTCAACAAAAGAACGAAAGACCCTGGCCCAATTATTCTGGCTTAACGTATGTTTAGCCTCTCTCCACTCTGGAAACTGCACGAGAAACGTACCAATGCGTGGGGTTGATGTACGTGATCTTCTTTCTTCAGATATCCCACACGTTCAAGTTCCAGACGTTGAAAGTCCGAAGTCAGACAGTGCATTACGTACACTTCGTGATGATATTGATCCGTTGTCTGGGGATGACAGCAAAGAAATTTATCGCCGTGTTGTTCAGTGAGTTGGAAGAAACTTGATGATTTAATTTTAATATATCCCAGTCAGTCAAGCATGACCAAAGGATGGTGAATTTTGTATGGCAAATTCCATCGCTTGTTTAAATTCTTCGTACCTGCTGTACAATAAGGGAATATACGATGTCACGCCACAGGTATTTGCGGTGGGAAATTTGCCAGCTGAAAATTCCCATGCAGGCGTTGAATCAAATCCCAGTGGTGGTGGCAGACTCGCTCCTGTTGCGAATATCAGCACATCAGCCAAGGTGATGGCAGACTCTCCATCAATCGAAATGAAGAATTGCTCAATGCATCTGATGTCAAAACTTTACTCTTAACTGAAACTTTTAAATAGGCACGTTATAATGGAATTAGAAACCACAACAATGACGGAATTAGAAACCACTCATTTTCCTGTTATTTATTATTACATACTACCAGTATAATCGTTGTTATTCGAGTTCTTGTTTAAAGTGCTATTGTATTATATCATATATTGTGCAGCCCACCTCGCACCTCGAATATTGCCATATACCATAGTAATGTTTCATAAGTAGGCGTGTGAAATTATTAAAGTATGTAACTATGTACCGTAACAATCTTGCAAGAAATTTCTCCAAAAAACAACAGCCCTCTCTTGAGTTGGACGAATATTTGTACCCTCTTCTGCTAAGTGGACTTCGAAAATAAGGTCGACCATGATCGCATCTAACTTACCATCATTCTTGCATAAAACTTCTCGGAACTGCTCTGTTTGTTGCCTTATTGTGTCAAGTACACCTATCACTTTAAATTCATCAATTGGCTCCTCCAGTAGGTATCTGGTGGAATCAACCAATATGTAATTTGCAATGGCTCAAACAAATTTTGATTTTTCTTCCAAACATGAAGCCTGGAGGGAATGGCCTTGAGCTTGTAATATGCCACAAAGATGCACCCCTGCCAGATGCTAATTCAACTCGTCGAGGGTGTTTGCAAATTTAACCTGATAAAGAGAAGTTCATGAGATAATGTATTAACATTCACATTGTATGCAATTTGAAATTTTGCAATCTTAAGTGCATTGCAGACAAGCAATTTTTTTGTATGACAAGTTCTATGAGGTATGTAATTGTCAACTGGACGTATTTACCTACAACAAACTTTCTGTGACAAATTTTCATGACGATATTTAATGTGACCACAATTTTTCACTTAGGTCAATTTGAGCTGGTGTTGAACCATGCATACAGGTGGCTTAGTTACATCAATAAAACCTAGTCAATCTAGCTGTACCCTATTAATAGATTCAAGCACTTCATTGCCATGAATGTCATCTATTTCTGCATCTTTTGTACCTATTCCAGATGTAATGGCATCAAAGAGTGTCTTGCTAAAAATATTTCCCCCAGGGCCTCGATGTACCAATGACCAACCAATGATTGTACTGACTAGCTTGTAGTGACCTTTGGTTCGTGCTATACATGCTGGCATAAATATAGATGTTATTTTGCCTGTTTCAAATGTTTTCTTCGTTATTTTTCTATTTCAAACTTTTGTATAATTTTCCATACCTGTTGCATTTGGGAAAAGAACTCTCTGGTCCAATTTATCGTAAAATAACCCAGCATGCTCATTAACGGCTTTGATGAGCAGTCGGAGGAGCTCTCTTCGAGGTCCACCTGCGTCAATCGCTCCCTCACTGTTGCCATCATCGTTGGAAAATTTAACAGAGATAAATGCTTTTTTCTAAGCAGGTGTCGACTGGCATCTTCCCAAACATGTTTCCTTCGGATGTTAATCAGTGACCCTCCGTGACCGTGGACGCTAATGTTTTCATCTCTTAACTTGGTAAGAATCGCTTGTAACGTACATAAATCAGGGCTGTTTCTAAATAGACAGAACAGAATTTGTCATAGCAAGAAATTAGTAGTCTGATTATCATACAATGTAACATATTAAATCTGACATCATAAAGTTGAGTCATTGATATGAAAACATTAGTCAACGCCTTGCTGTCATGCTACTGAAAAACCTAACATGGATTGTCTCATTTTCCTTTCACGGTGTTATCAGGAATTGCTGTGTCCGGTCTGGGTAGGCTTAAATATGTAGTCTCAAACTGATTCAGTAACTGTTACTTAAATGGATTATCAGCATCAACCCTGGCCAGTGTTGGTATATATAACATTAAAATTTTAAGTCTAGTGATATCCAATGAATACCCTTGTTCTTGGCTTTGAGCTTGAATTGGATCCTGTTCATCCGCGCTTATTTTATTACAGCTGTTTCGTGTTCGTCAACTAATGATACATATGAACTGTTTAGAGAAATATATACAAAAACACATATTGAATGTAGAAGTTCTTACAATCATAATTATTTTCCTATGGATATTTCCTTTGTAATGACATTAGGTTTGCTGTAGTGATACTACACGCTTGGCATAAAATGTAGGGAATTCGGCCAACTCGAATGTCCACATTTTTCTGACATGGCGCGTGTATTTTTGGGAGTCTGGTGATCAAATTAATTTTTGAAATTTGCGCTATTTTAACGCACTTGTGGGGACGTTTGGGTTATCTCAAGATAAACATGTATAATTTAGGTGAATAGAGTGTTATTAGAGGATCATAAAGATACCAAAGTTGCCATGGATACGTTTGTAGTTTCGCTGCCTTTAGGCATTCATTTAGTGCAATTTTGTAAACAATGGCGCGTCGAAGCAAGGATGTGAAAATTCATGAAGTTTGGCTTCGAATAACTTTTTTGTTTTACACCATGTTTACTTATTTTTTCATATTACTAAATTTTTGTCTTTTATTTAAAATCATATCGATTTATTTTTTTTATTTTTGTTTTTAAACGCGCTCAAATTGCCTTTGAATAAGGCCACAAACTACAAGCGCTTCGGTGCTAACAAATTTATGAAGGACGTTTGGCGTCCGAGGTCGCGGTGAAACAAAAGATAGAATTATCCAAAACGCAAAGAAAATTGAGGAGACTAGACGAGAAGGTACGTTTGGTATTGATTTGCCTTAGTATATTGCTCAAAGGATGGGAGTTATATATTTTATGTATAGTCTAGAATTCGAAGGGTCAAGAGAAGCTTGAATATACTATATAATTTATACTGCGTCTATTATAGTGTACTTTTATAAGTTGCTATACGTATAGACAGAATTCTATTCAGGCTATCCTCGTGACATTTAGCAGAGCAATGGACATTGATAGTCTAATAGAATTTGTGCATATCGTTTGAGATTAGCATTTTGCTGTTATCACAGTGGCTATTTTAAAATGACAAATAAGTGAAATAACATGTATATAGGTTTCATTTAGGGTACAATGAGTCAGTTACATGTGCCAAGAGACTGCTAGCACTTAATTTACCCATGACCTAACAACATGAAATTGTTCGGCATCACCAATTGAAAAATGTGTTGTTCAGAAAACATCCACACTCACATCACAGAGGAAATTTTTTCCATCAGGAGAGGGAGGGGAGAAAAAGCTCTTTCCTGCTTATTGCAAAACCAGCTCACCAGCTACAATCCCTTGCAAAATAAAACGTGCCATCCGGATTTTGTAAGGCTTATCCCCTTTTCCCCCAAGCAATGTTGTGATTTGAAGTTGAAATTAAAAAGGAAGGCCTGAAACGGTGCTAACAATCACTAAACAACATTGAGAAGGGTGCGGGAGCATGAAGTGTCTCGTTTATTTTGCATACGATTGTAGCTGTGAGTAGTTGCATCTAATTAAAATAAAATTTTGAGCATTGCCATCGAATGGTAACACCTGCAGTGAGCTTGCAAGGTGATTGTTGTGATAAATGGAGCTTGTGATAAGTGAAAACTGTGTCCAATAATACTGCACTTTAGAAGGTTGTAATGACATCTTCTTTGAAAGTCAATTATGTTGGGCTATATTAGGATTTTGCTACCTTGAAAGTAGCCATGCAACTTTCATTTCCACATTTTGTTACCCTTGTCTTAAAGCAGGGTTCTACTATATATATGAAATATGATTTTACCCAGCAAGAACAGGTATACGTAATTATTTTACTCATCATGGAGAGACTCATGCGCTGAAATGGGCTAATGTTTTATGACCCTATTCATTTATCTCATATTATACTCTGATGGTCCATGACCCTTGTTGCATGTTGTCCCATTAAGCTGGAGTACCTCCCTCTGTGGCCTAAAAATAAGCTGTGTACACTTGATAATGTTGCCCGCCAAAGAGGAAACTGTGGCTCAATGGTGTGAGCTTCCCAAAAGTGTGTACTTAAATATTTGCTTTCTCTGGAATACCGAGGGAAGGTATTTTTCATCTCATTGAGAATGTAGCCTGCAACCCTGTTCAAAATACATTGTACCTGTATCTTCACTCTTGACATATTTCTTGTAGGTCTTCAGATGCAATTATATTGATGGACAACATTTGCACTGAAAATTTACACTATGTATATCTAGTGATATAATTTGTCACTGATTTGAAAGAAATATGTGATATTGTACTATATTGTATATAAGCTTTTGGTTTAGTGTAGTATTTATGCTGTTAATAATTAAGAATTTCATGTTGGTTGTACTATGAGTTAGAGGAGTTTGATAAAGATTTTATTATGAATTAACCCACTACTGTGTTGAGGATACTTTTTTATTGAAATAGGTGGTGAATGTTGTGAAAAATTAAAGCTGTGTTTTACTTATGTTTTTTTTATACTTGTCTGAAAGACAAACATATCTTTGTTTTATCAGACATTCATCCAGTTTCAGTCTGTACTCATTACAAAGGTAAACTCACTAACAGTGTAAATTTCTTGAAACACTTCGACACCATTCTCATCTGTATGACTCAACTAGATTTACTAACTTATTAATACACCAAATACTGTCAAGGTACACACATCTCTGCATACATATAGACACAATGCAATTTATTTTATTTTATTCATATAATACTGTGAATTACAATGACAATAAATGGCCCAAGTATCAAGTACTCTGAATATAACTGGTCAAGCTATAATGCATTCTGTGGATACTATGCATGTAGAGTCAGATACATTGGCACCTGAAGAATAGTGCATGTAATTGCTGAGCTGTTTCAAAGCATATTTCCACTAAGTGTACCTTGTGAAAACCTTATAGTACTGGTAACGTATTCTTGTATTATGAACATCATACATGTTTGCAATGACACCAATAAATACAAATTAATATGGACAGGGGGAAAATCATGAACTCAGTAACTCAAAACTCACAAATACAATGATATAAAATTAGCCAAAAGGGCCAGATTCTACGCAAAATTACATCGTCTATCGTGGCGATTCTCAGACTATTTTTTTTTCGATGATGTTGCGAGGTGGTATGTCTTGAGTCCCACAAGACGAGATAAAAAATAAGCTCCTAAATGTTCAATATTCTTTACTCCTGGTCGGCGCCATCGTGGATTTTTATTACACTCATGGGCGAAACCGCTGAGCGCAATGACAGTCCAACTTGGTCGAATTTGCTGCATTTTATGCCAAGCGTGCTATTACAAATGAACTGACTGCGATTGGTGCAACTGATGTGAATCATGTAAAATGGAAAGTGTTTAAAATTTTTATACATTGTACTTCACCTGTTATGACTAATTGCAATATTGGTTATTTTAAGTCTGAAATATATAAAATTATTTGGTAAACGACAATGAATGAAAATAGATTGTAGCATTGCCAATGAACTTACTTGTATGATGTTGATGGTGAATTGCTTTCAGAGGAGATTGCAGAGCTTGCATAAATGGGGCTAGCAAAAACTGGTCTCTGAGGTTCAGTGTTTGTGACAGAATCTCTCTGAATCCTCGACAAGGTAGCACTCGTTTGCCTGTCAGAATTTTCTCCCTCACTTTTGTCATCAGACAAACTCTATGATAAAAATAAGCCTATATCATATTACTGTAACTATGGTTCATGAAGGTTTTCTCTTACATCAAATATTAGAATCAGATTTTAGTGGTGGAAAATTTAATGCGCCTTTATATTAGGAAGTAGAATATACACAAGTTTCCAATGTGTGCAGCCTTTCTACTCATTTAGTTCCTACCCTGCCTTTAATATGTTACTGCTAAATTTTAAAACTTAATTAGGAAAGAGTGACAACAGAATAATTTCAATTATATAGATATTTAATAAACAAGCATACTTGCTTATTACCTGTGGCAGGACAGGTCAGAGGAGATATTTCTGCCATAATATATAAATATCCTCGTGCTGCTGTTGATATAACTTCAGATGCATTTCATTGAAATGAACTTGACGTTTTTGGAACGCACCACTTCCCCCCCCCAGGAACATTGCTATATAATGAATGGACAGCATGTATGAATTTGTACACAAGATTCATTTTGTCTTTGCTAAGTCATGGCATTGGTGATTACATGTGGGTTATATGTTATATCCACCTAGAGTTTGAAGTTCATCTCATATGTCTTTTAGCTTGTAAATGTTGGACAGATCATGTAAATGTGTTTGTTGTACATAATCAAATAACGTAAATGATTTCATATAAAATAAATACCTTAAGTATACAAATGGCAAGATTTCCCCATCTGATTGACCAAATGATGAAGCAAACAGGTGAGAGATTTCATGCCTTACTTCTGTCTCCAAGCAGGTTGAATTGATGGTTATTTTCCCAGTTAAATCTGCTTCAGTAAGGCGTGCCCGACTCTCTCCCCTTGGAATTGGCATTGCTTTTCTTGTGTCATCAGTTGGCAGGAGGCAAATTATATTTTTATATACAACCTTCTGTTTAGTGCTTTGTGTTCTTCTCCTCTTTGGCTGGACAGGTGTATGGCTGTGCTGCAGTCGACTAAATGCCGATGACAATCTAACATCATCATGTAGGCATCAAAAACATAATCAGAACACAATAATGCCTGCATCTACTTGCATTCCCTGGTCATACCATGTAGAAATGTTGCAGTTTTCTTGGTAAATTTGGTGAAGCTCTTATGACTTTTCCCTCCCTTGGAAATGCAATTCCTTTACTGATCTCAGGAATTTCAATCGAGTTAACAAAATACAATTTCTGAGATCAAAGACAACTAGAGGGGAAGGAGGGTAAAAACTCAAAAGTGTAAATGTTACAAATGTTTAACAATAAATCAAAAGTAATTGAAAAGGCTTCTGTATATCCAAATTCCATTTGAAACAACATAAAACTAGAATCACCTGTGCCCTCATCTGACTATTGCTTGCAGTTACAGGAGTGGAAGAAGAAATCGTTTGACGAGCTTGGGAGACAGGAGCTGGTGGTGGATCAACAGGAGGCAGTTGCTATTGAGATTTATAAAATGCAAATATTAGAATATACACTGTCCTTTAGATCTTTATGCATACAGAATTTAAACGAAAATACCTAGTGATATTATCTATACTTACCTAAAACTCACTGTTATTATATGTAAATAATTATTACATCTAAATAATGAATTGAGAAAAAATTGGCACATTTTTGTTTATTTACATATCATAAAATTTCGTTATAGGACGAAATATTTATGCCGATTCTGCACAAAAATTATATATAAACATCTATTTCAGGTTCAAGTTATATATAAATAACAAATTGAAGCATTATGTTATTTATATATGATAAAATGAGTAAATTGATTTTATGCAAATCATATACGAACAAATTTATTTATAAATAATAAATTTCAAAACTTATTTATAAATAATAAATTTCAAAACTTATAAATAAATTCAAAAGGACTTAACCATTTACAAATAATATATTTGTGATTCTATTTTATTTATAAATAATGCAAAAAGTAATGAAATGTTGGCTAAATAATAAATTTACATTCTGCGCCCCATAGCAGGCCAGCTAAAACATTAACAGTAATGTTTAACATTTCATGATAATGCCTGACTTCCACACATCATTGTTCTTTTGGCACATGGCCATAGCAGCACATGCTGACTGTTGGTAATGTCAAGCCAGCTTCATTTATTTATTTAACTTTGCCATTAACACAAACTGGCATTTAGGACTAGTGCAAATATTTAGCCAATTTAGGTGATGGTTACCTATTTTAAAGAATGAACTTTTTTGCAAAATACATTAGGCTACAGCTAGAAACAGCAGATATTCGTGCTGATAAGTTGTCTAACACTGAACAAAGAACTTTACTGTAAATGGTCTTTCAAATGAAGATAATTAATAAATATTTGCATTGTGTATACCATATTAATATTACTAAATCTTTCAATGAATCGCTTTTAACGGATCTGATCGCGCGACCTCGTTGAGTACATCGCCATGTTCCTCAAGTTTGTGCAACAATTTTTATGTGATACGTGTGGATTTAGCAGCTATTAAAAATCAATAAAATTTGAGATATTCTATGTGGATGTAGATCTGCATTAGCTCATTGTTATCTTTTAAATCAAGTGATTGTGAAATGACTAAACCCAATTTGCCTTCCTCTTTCTCACAGGTTTCACCAGACACCCCATTTTTTAAGTTCGTCAATGTCTTGAGATCTAAGTGTAATTTAAACAGGTTGGCAAAGGTAATGTTAAAATAGTATGATGATGATGCGAATGCTGATACAAACACCTTCAACTATCGGTTTACAGGTAAGGACTCATGAATGTTTCTACATAATTTCATGTTTTTAATTGATGTACTTGAATGTGGTGCTTCTGGTGAGGCAGCTAAATTGCTTCACGTTCACACTTATATGTGTCTCTGCTTGCGAAATGCTGTTTCGTTATTCAGTCATGTAAATATTACAGAGGAAATAGTGGAATTAAAGCAACATTGTACCAAATTCTGTCGTGGTTACTGGTTGTTCTTCAATATTAATCCCACAGTGTGGACTCTGGGATGTGTTGTTCCCATTCACACCGAAAACATGAAGCAAGTTATTATGGATTAGGGCTTGGTTTAAATTTTATGGAGGGCAGGGAAGCTAAACACATCGCCATATCCAACTATTGCAAAAAGACTGTATATTCACCACTGATGGGAACAGGTTTTCCAACACAAGCATATTTCTCTTATTTGGCCACCTTCACATAATTATGCTAATGTTAGTATTAATAGTTCTGTTACAGGAAGTGCTGTTTCTTATACTCAGAAACGTGTGTGCCGCCAAAGATGCCATTTATTGTGTTTGGTTTTCAGAAGGCAATTTCAGTTGACTTGTGTAAATTTTGTGGTTACGATCTTAGAGAAAAGATAAAGAAAAGCATCGAGATGTGCAAGATACTTTTTTAATTATACAGTATTTTTGCTAAGGCCTGTTTTATACGTTGCATTTCTGTCGCATCGAATGCAATTTAAACAACAGATAATGAGGTTAGCCATTTCTAGTCATTTATTGTTTGAATTGCATTCAATGCAACTGAAATGCTTAGTGTTAAGCTTAAGTTATATGCTGGCATTCGGGGGGGGGGGCAAAGTGTATGGTTTTGGCCAACCCAGGTGCAAGAAGGGCAAACATCGGTTTCAATCAGGTTATTATCCGGCTCCTGGGTTGGTGGTATAGCCATATAGGTTTCACATCTCATGTGTGTTGCCATCCAGGTTGGGTAGTGTTGTGTTGTGTTGTGAGAAGGGCCCTTTCAGGAACAGCTTTGGTGTGTCATGTTATCAGGTACGGTAACTCAGTTAATTAGATTTATGGGTACTTGCACAATTTGAGATTGTACTCTATGGTCTGGTGTAAGAATTGGTGACATCGAGTCAACAGGTTGATTGGTGATCAGTGCCTGAATCATTTGAGGTTGATTTTATGTATATATATTGCCTAAAATTAGCTTGTCACAGGGGAAAAACAAACACTAAATTATCAGTAAGGGACCGAAAATTTATTAAAGGGGGGAAGGGCTAGTGCATTTCTATTTTCAGTTTGCATAATTTTAAACGACCCTCCCAAGAATATAGCAGAAAAAACACTAGCTCCCCTATATAGCCTTACATGAATTTATGTGACCCCCCCCCCCCTTTTCTCTTAAGCACATAAAAAGCATACTTTTTTAATTTAGTAAAAAGCGGGTTGCATTTCTCCCAGATCTTGTCTTAGACCTTACTACACTAGTCATTTCAACATCATTTTCAGCTTCGTCGTCTTCCTCGGAGCTTGAACCAATTTCTGCAAGAACAATGTCAGTTCCATCCTCATCACATGATGAGAAAGAGGATTCAATTTCACTTTCATCTCCAGAATCACTGTCTGATTTCTCTTTTTCTGCTGTTTGACTGGTAGCAGTCGACTGGTGTGTAATATGTCTCTGGACTGCAGACAACTTTGCTTTCTTGTTTGAAGCAGAATGCAGCTTGTGATGTCTCAGGTATTTATCCAAGACAGCCACTTTTTGTTTGGTGAGAGACCCATTATTGAGCATGGCATTCCAATCATAATCTTCGCATTTCTTCTTTGCTAAAGCGGATGCTTTGGCAATTCTTTGTTTCTTTCTCTTTTCTTTCCTGAGTTCAAGCAACTTCAAGTGCTTAAGACAATCTGTAACACATTCTTCAGATACTATAAACTGTCAACTGAAGTTTGAGATACTTGTGGGATCTTCCAAGGAGCATTCACCTGAGATGTAAGCCTTCTTTAGCTGTGTTCTTGGTAAATAATCGTCGACAACCCTGTTGTTGGTTGGAGTTTTCAATCTCGCTACAGCACTTTTCTCTTGAGATGCAAAAGTCACATAGTTTTCCATGCACACATAGCATCTTTGCAAGATCCTTTGAGGTATTCAAGAAACAAGGCACCATGAAGACAATGAGAATCTATAAATGCATATACTTTCTTGAAATAATTGCACCCTGGTACTTCACTCTTCTTAGCTTCTGTTTTAGCAGCTGCATATTTCATTAGGTAAGGCTGGTTAAAAAAGAACTGACTTTTTTCCTGCTGAGTAACATAACATTTTATAAAGTTTCCAGCAGGACCCGGTTCATCATTAATCATTGCTACCACATCACGGGCTACTCTCCAGGCATTTTTTCCATGCATAAGTTCTCTTTTTCTTTCAGTTCATTTGATGATAATTCATTGATCTCTTCACTTGTCAGCCCATCAAAAGCCTTGAAATACTCCCACTTCAATGCTGTTCTATCTACAGGCAGGGGCGTAGCCACGGGGGGGAATGGGGGGGTCCGGACCCCCCCACTTTTGTTTTGGAGAAGTTTTTTAATTCTTTCAAAACCGGGTAGAAATGTATGGGGGGGGGGGCAAAGCGGCCATGGACATTACATTATCTTTCTATACACAGGATATCCGGATACTGGGCATTAGGACCCCCCCACTAGTTTAGGGCTGGCTACGCCCCTGTCTACAGGGGCCTTTCCAATGGATGCATTGGTTTTCTCTGCTTCATTCTGTGCCAAATCACATTGGGCACGATGAATCTGATTCACACGATCACTTGAATGTAACTATACAGTTTCTATATATCTAAAACGAACCTCGGTATTGGTTACTCCCACTCCAGGACCTGCATCTGTAGCCTTACGAATACTGCAGCAATTATTTGGGTATTTGAGAGGAACTAACTTTTTGAGATACACTTCACAGGCTTTTAAAATGTCTTCAGTTACAGTCCACCAGTTGCCCTCTTGTATGTGAAGTAGCATTTCTTTCTGCACAGTAGCTGCATTTTCTTTGATACTGATAAGGTCTTTCAGCAGTTCACTCGCTAAAACAAGCTCAGATTTGTCAACCACTTGTGGTGTTTCCTTCCACGCTACTATGATTTCATCAATTTGATTTTGAAGCCATGTAAGCTTTTCTGCCTCGTGGCAAAAGTGCTTACAGTCAGGCTGTGATGTGGCACGCACTACATTATCTTTCATGGTAAGGTCAGCGAAGTAAAACAAGGCATCATGAGAATGAATAGCAAGCCTTTGACGCTTAATGCTACAGTCAGTGTTGGTTGGATTCTCTTGAAAAAGTGAAGGGAGTTCATGATACAAGCGCATATAATCAGATGCCCATACACTGCCGCTACTCCCGATATAATGTTTTGGCCTTATGGTGACAACACTTTGATCTTGATCGGTGATTAACTCAGTGTTTCCTTCAATCTTCTCTATATGTTGTTTGATGAAGCGAAATGATGCTGGCATTTGATTGACTTTGGGGATGTTGAAATCGTGTTGTGGTAGCTGCTTTTGCTTCTCGAGATCGCAAGTGTCATAAATAACGGCTGCTTTGGTATTCCGTGCACCCACATCAGTCCCAGGACATAAATAGGCTTTATCATCCATCCTGATGAAAACACTGTGCTCCTTTTCATCCTCAGCAAACATGGTAAGATTTGCATTGTGAAAATGCGCACGCTGATGATGGGTGCATTCGGTATTATGATCTTCAGTTTTGGGTGGCTTTTTGGTACACCAAAGCCACTTTCCTTTATGGGATTTTGCAGCTCTAGACCTGACATTTCTTGGCTTCCCTCGATTGGTTACCATAGTGGCAGACTTTATCAGCTTCTCCCCACGGCTTAAGTGTGAGTAATTAGCAAGAGACAAAAAGTCTCTTTTCTTCACTCTATGGTTTGTAAACAGTGTTGTTTCATGCCTTCTACAATGGCAAGTACTCTTTGAAGAAATTGCATTGGCAATAAACTCTTCATCTTCTGAATCTAACAACGATGGAGCTCCTGCTCCCAATTTTCTCCTTTTGATCCTCTTAGAATCAATTACATCTGCTATTTTTCGCTTTGCTTGTTGTGTTTCTTTTTGTGCATGTGCATAAACAGTATCATTTACTTCTAACAGTTTAAGATTATCTAATCTCCCTTTGAGCACAATCTTTTCATTCTCAATGTCACCCTTTCTATTTTCTGAAAGCATAGCTAATTGTTTTTCCAGTTTGTGGTCAATGTCTTGTATTTCATTCTCAACTTTCTTTATCTTTTCTTGCATTCTAACCTGAAGGATATCTGCCGCTTCTGTTAAAGCCTTCTCACTTTCTTCTGAGGCCGACATAACTTTTGAAATAAACTGCACTGTTGTCTGGCTTAACGCCAAGGTTGTAAGTTTCTGATCTTGAATGCAGAGCGAATACTACAGCTTTCAATGCCATTATATCATATTCAGTATCCAAAGAGTTCAATATGGAGTTAAACGTTGCGGCGTTCAGATGCAAACGATGTTTTACACTAGCATTCACATTTTCTTCATCAAGCCTCTCCAATTCTAACAAAAAATCTTCAAGACCAATTCCCTCATTCTGTAATAAGATGTAGCATTTGCCTAAGACTCCGATTACAATTACTCATAACCCATGGTCTTTGTGAAGAAGGTGGTCACAAAAATTTGCTTCATCAGGGGTGCTATCAATGGAGCCACAGTAAAAACCATACACATCTTCAAATGACAAAAAACCAGCGGCTTTGCCGTTGCTTTCACTATGTGCTAGGAGCTGTCTTAAAATATACAAAAGACCTTCTAATATGTTTGATAGAGATTTACTAGTAGCACACTTTAATAAACCCTCAAGTTCCGCCAAGTTATTCCAAACTTTACATGTCTGAAGTGACTTTCGTATCTGTTTGCCAATGGAAGATTCCTTCCTGCTCTTGCTCCTTAATTGTGAGAAAAATAATTTGCCTTCGTCAACACTCTTCAAACTTGGAATATCAACACAGTCTTGGTCAAATCCATCATCACAAGAGATCTCACAAGATCCATTCATATTGTCGTTCTTCGAACACGAAATACATACCATTTTCTGTTTTCTTTTTTAATTTCGAACCCAGACTTCTGTGACCAATATCTCGGAAAACATGGCAGACCATTTGACACCATTTCTAAATTCTGCTGATCTTGAAGAGTTCAAAGCCCATTTTAACAGGATTGGAATACGCTGTGTTAAGCATTTTCAAGATGTCGACATTGACGATCTCAAAGAAATAGGTACGGCTACCAACACATAACCAAATTTGCTCAAATGTTGAGTTGCCAACCATGAAATTATGCCATCTTCAAGTGGCTTGACATTTATAAATATTAATGAGTGCTGTACTTTTACTATAGATGGTAATAGAATCTTGACTTGTTCAAATTTTGCTGCTAAGCAAATGCCGAATTACTTTTTATGGTCTGTATGTTTTATATATTTTGGTATTTTGCTATAAATTTAATTATGTTATACTATTAAGTACAATAAGCATGATATACCTGCTGAATAGTTGAGCTATTTGAAAGCCATTTTAGTGTGTGTATTTTTTGTCAGGCCTCTTGAATGTTGAAGTGAAATGCTTTTTAAGGAAGAAAAGTGAGCTACAGACAACACAGAGTATTAAAGTACAGAATTCAGAGCAGGAACAACAAAATATAGATTGTGGGTCAGTAGTGCAAACAATTCATCTAACTTTCCAAGTAAGCTTGCCCCTTTACTTTTTGGTGGAATTGAATTTCAAAAGGAACATACATACAAAAGGCCTTGGGAACAAAAAAAATTTGGATGGATACCAAATGCATCATCTGTTCGTGCAAAATTTATGAATGAATGTCTCCCAAAGTGCTACAAAGCATTTTACAAAACTTGCAAAAGTCCTTGCGATTTTGTGAAGCAGTATGACACTCATCAGCGTATAACAAGTTATCATTGCGTATTGATGCCATTTTAAGCAATCGTGATCCAGATGCTGTAGGAAAAATTTTAAATGATGATGGACACATCCTCATCCCATCAGACCAAATTATTGTGAGGACAAATATACAAAAAATTGCAGTGTTGCAAGAAGCTATTAAAGGCGAAGATCAAGCTATCAAGGAGAACTTGGATGGTCTTTTCCAAATCTGGAAAATTGAAGCATGGGCAGGAATGTTCATATTCATTTGATGAGGGTATTATCACCCGACTGGGAGAATTAAGAAACAAACTTGAGAGTATTTTGAACAATCTCAAGGAAAAAGAGGAGCAGTGCAAAGATATGTTTCATGGGACATTGTTAAAAAACAAATCCAAGAAAAGGTCAAGAAAACAAAACAAAAATAAGAACAAAAAAAGAAAAAAGTAGCAAGAGGAAAAGAATTTCCAACACATAATTCAACTCATATCAGCAGATACAAATGTGTCTATATTGGTGAAGTAAGTGCGGAAGCACTTTTATCACTTGGTACAAAATCAAGTGGCTGACAAGGATGGTGAACCAAGGTCAAGTGACAGAAAACGCTGTTGTTACAATTAGAGACTATGTAAAAGGATTTGTGGAAGGAACTGACGAAGCAATTGACTAGGAAAGTAATGATGAGATAGTTGACGAGGACGACAGTGATGATGAGATAGTTGATGAGGATGACAGTGATGATGAAATAGTTGATGAGGAAAGGGGTGATGAGATAGTTGATAAGGAAAGGAATGATGTGATGGAATATAAATTATAGCTGTAAATAGAAAACTATTATTGCAATATTGGGTTCAAATCCTATGAATCAATTATTAGGGACTGGTCGTAAAGTATTAGGGGGGGGGGCTATAAAAATTTAATTATTAAAAGGCTAATTTTGTGTGGCCCACCCCTGATTTTCCAACAAAATATACATGATCCACTCCCTATTTGGCACTAGAAATCCTTAACTATCCCCCCCAGTATATCCTTAAAATTTTCATGACCCACCCCTATTTGTGACTTGAAAAATTCATGACCCACCCCTTAATTTCTGTAGCCCCCCCCCCCCCATACTTTATGACCAGTCCCTTATTCATTGCTGGCTTTAGTGTTTTTAAAACATTTGTAAATTATTTATAACACTATAAATTCCAGTTTATGTTAAAATTAAAACTGCATCTTTAGTTGTTTATATGTTTTAAGAACTGGTTTTATGCAATATGTAATATAAATAGCCATACATACTGTAAATAGTTGAGTTCATTACTATCTTTGTTTTCTTTCAACATTTGATGTCTGCTGTATTACAGAGGAAATTTTGCATCTCTGCTATACTGATGGATTGGAGCAAAAATATGTGACCCTCCCCAAATGCATGCCCAAATTTTGATGACCCTCCCTTTTTGCCTGCACAAAAAATATTTACCCTCCCCCTATTTGCACCAGCCCTCCCCCCCTTTAATAAATGTCTGGTCCCTAAACTGCATTCATCTTATGTTTTTTAAACTCAGTCTTGCATGTGTCATTGATGTTGGTAATCATTTCAATTGCTAGCTTTTTTCTTTTCATTTGGTTTTAAATTTGTAAACCAATAGTGTGATACTGGCTGTTAATAACCTAATAATGGTTTAACAAGTAAAAATTAACTAAATAATGCTGTCTGTTGTAATAGCAGGAAATCAAGAGGGTAACAAATAACACAGTTTGTACTTTAAACAGTTTTCTGAGAATTCAAAGCAAAAATTTTTTTTTAGAAATCTTGCCTGGTCGATCAATTTTTTCTTTTCTCATGTTTTGAAAGACATGCATCGAAATACGCAAACTAAAAAAGTGGGTTGAATTTTAACCAATGACTAGCATAGCTTAGAAAAACTGCCCCCCTGGTAACTTTTATATCTGCTGCCCACTTATTTTTTACCAAGACGTTGTTCACACTATTTAACAATTAGATTACAAGCTCTCAATTTTCTATGTGGTGATAGCTGGTAAAAGTGTTTATGGCCCCCAATAGTGTCTGGACTTAATTAATATCTGCTTCTTGATTGCATCACTATCTTGACTATTAATCATTACAAAACAATGCACAATATTGACAAGAATATGAAAATTTAATATCTTTTAAAATTTTGTTTCAGTTACGGATGTTAGCACATATGTAGGCACTAAATAGGTTTTCAAAATGAAATGTTCCAAATAATTTTAAGTGAAGTAGCAAGAAATCTTTGTAACAAGAGCAGACTTGGACTCTCCGATATTGTTTTTTAGCACCTGTGAAAGGGGATTTATCTTGATTACCTGCGATATTTCCTGTATCACAGCAGCCTGTTCTACTAGGAATTAAATATCATAGACTGTTGTCTCAATTTTTTCATTTCCGTTGTCCCCATTGCAGTGCTAAGATACGAGAGTGGTAACTTATAGAATTCGATGCGTTGAATTCAAATTTTTTGTTCCCACTCGGGTAAACTCACAGTTTTTGTGCAAATTTGCTTATGAGTTCTATGGCGGCGTCTTTGATCACGACTTGAAATTATATGAAGTATCATTCGCTGAAATGTTGTATGATGTGGGCTCCAACCAACATGAATATTCAATATGGAGATAAGCGAAGGCCATTCTCCTTCATGTTTTATTCATTTTAATGGAAAATCAGGTGAATTATGCAAGTTCACACCACATACGATTTCAAGAGTTAAAGAATATTGTATGCAATGGCTTAAATTGGGTGCAGAAATGAACAAGATTGCACAGAAGATTGCTAACATTGTACATAATTGGCCAGACCACGTCCATGAGATATTACCACAAGAAATTGTCAATTTACGTTAGCACAAGGAGTGCTATGTCCGTTTCTGTGACAAAAGCAAAGTCGCAAGAGCCGAAAAACGAAAGACGAATACTCCAGTTCAGGAAAATTCAATGGTTACGCTAGTGCCCGATGAAAAATCACAAGTAGAAATACAACCTAATTAATCCATACATTCCTCGGCTCATATTGCATCCATTGTTGAGAGTGGTGTCACTGCTAAAAGACGAAGCATACACGTTATGCTGGAGCAATGTATTATATGCAAAAGAAAGGATGCCTACATAATGGACAAAGGTATGTTTGGGAAATATAGTCATTTAAATAAAATAAAGTTAAATAAAGTCATTAAAGTCATAAAATTTTAAGAACACTATCTTTATATTCAGAAATCAAGGATAAGAAAACTAGATAAACTAGTTACAGCTGAGACGAATAATGATGGTGGTCTATTAAGGAAAGCCACGGAAAAGAAAAAAGGTGAGTCCATCCTCACCCATATAAGGGGAAAAGACTGTGTAGCCATAGAGATACACTATCATAAAACATGCCACTTAAACTGCTGCCGCTTTCTAACACGAAAAGTTGAAGGTAACACCTTTGAATCTAAGCCAAGTGATGAATTGTACAACCCGAGCTACAATGCTTTTTGTTCAGCTGTTATTACTGAAAAGTTCTTACAGCAGAAAAAGATCTTTCGAATGGGACAGTTACATAGTATGTTTCTCAAACACGTTCAACTAACTGAAAACATTGATGCAAGTGGTTATTGTGCAGCCTCGTCCCCAGCGCTTGAAGTTCTGTGTGTGACACGCGCGCCGGACCTAATTTAATATGCCGAATGCGAGCCGGTTAGCACCTGGCAGAAAATGCTGTCGAAATGTGAGAAAGTGTCGAAATGTGAGTTTCGGATTACATCAGGTCACACACACGTGAAATATTGGGAAGACATTGCACTTTTAATGTTTGCCGCTCTTGTGTTGTAAGAAGGATGGAAGGACTCGACGAATCGGTACAAAATATATGTTTTGAAGGTAGATATCTCATTAATATTTATGTTTAATAGTGATGAGTGGTACGAAGGTAATGAACATAGTAATACGTTACGTTTCTATGCAAATTTATCCGTTCTTTCTGACGTAGATTTGGCTGATGTAAATCTCAGCGATCCTGAAAGGCGAGAAACAGCTAGCCCTGACGAGGAAGCCGTTCAAGGTTCAAAAATTATATAGTATAATTGTGTTTTTGTTCTAATTTTATTTACGAATAAATGAGTGGCAAATAAATTTTACAATTATTCCATCTGTATTACGGTATTATTAACTGCATATATTTCAAATAACAGCTCAATTTATATACATTTATGAATCTCTGATTAGTGTTTGAAATATACTTTTAAACATTGACCTTTTTCGATGTGCCAGACATTTAATTATTACTGTAACCGCGTAACCCTTTCAAATATAAACACTGAGAAAAGGTTCATGATTATAAACTTGAACCATCGGCATTGTTCCATCTACATCCTGTATTATGGCTATCAATTTTGTTATGTTACATCGTTGACAATCTAAAAGATTTGGTAAACATCAGTTCAAGTTTATTGTCTCTTGATGCGTCTATCACCGGCTATCCCCTGGGTCCGATCCCCGGGACACCCGGGACAATCAAGGGGCTTTTGTTGATTTTCGACGCCTTGTTTTTCCCCCAGACCATGGGTAAATGGCTTTTTTTTCGCTAATAGGAATTTCGCCCCTGGGTTCCTAACCCCGGGATTTGTCTTTACCGCGTGGGGTGTCATGGCGATTTACACATCTGGCCATGGCCGTAAGAACCACGGAGGCAAGGGGGGCTCGAGCCCCCTAACTTCAAAGGCAGTGGGGCTGAGCCCCCCTAAAAATCATCGTTGAGTCTAGAAGTAAATGCACGTTTTTAATGGTTTACAGTCTTACACATGTCTTAATCCAATAATTATGGTAAAACTAACCTCAAAAGTGCAGAAAAACATGTTTAAGCGTGCTAAAAATAGAAAAAATTTCTGGGGGGCGTGTCCCCGGACCCCCTAGCAGCACTTGTGCCTTCAGCGGTCGAAGAGCCCCCCTAACTTTTTTCATCTTCCTACGGCCTTGCACCTGGCAGCCTTTTGTAGCCATCATTAAAGATGCCAGTTTTTAACGCTTGGAATGTGAACAGATCGTTGACAAAAGCAATTGTTGCTGATTCAATAGATGAATTTGTCGCCAAAGGTATTTTTATAATATATAAATTACGTTTTGCGTCGAAATGAATATTTATATTTTAATCTGTAGTTTAAATATTTGCAATTTAAATTAACTGTTTCTTAAACTAATTTTACAGTGCAACACAAACTTAATATAGCTGAAAAAGACATGGTCATTTATATAGAAGAAGACGGGACAGAAGTCGATGACGATGAAACATTCATGGCATACGAAGCCAAAACAACATTTGTGGTTGCTACTAGTGGGAAAAAATGGCAACCTCGTCAAATATCATAAAATCAAGGGGAAAAAGTTCCAGTTGAGCCTGTTAAAGGAATGTCCACATTAGTTGTACAACCGCAAATTCCAACAGGTACTGACTGTAAATTTTCATGTACTTTTATAAATATCCTATAATTTATCCTTTATTTATAAAAAGAAAACAATGTAGTTGGACAATGTAAGTAGAATAAGTTGAATAACTAAGATGTCCTGTTGGGTTAGTTTGGATATTTTTATCTCATGGAAACTGGAGTAAAATATTTGATATGTGCAAGAGAATATTAATGATAGATCGTGACAACATTGGTTAATTTATGCCTTATAATGTCGAATTTGTATTTTCTAGCTTCAGATTATGGTACATTCATATATTACATAAAAAATTCTGAAACCAACTACGTTGTCGAGCAGCGTAAGGAAACAGTCTATTTTATATCAAACAGACATAGAAGATGGGGGATATATGTATTAAAATGTGAAATTTTCGATATTTTAGATGGTTGTAACCTAAAATAGTATAACCCTCTGCTTGCAGTAAAATGATTTGAAAACTAACTTTTGGTTTATTGCACATTTTGCTCATAATGATACAAGTCAAAAGAGAGATCAAAAGAATACCATATTAATTAATAATGTTGCGTGATGATTGCTTGTTGCATAACAGTTGAAGTTGCAACGTATTCAATGGAAAAATTGCATTAAATTATTAATAAATGCTCTACATGCTCTAATTTCATCTTGTATTGAGCACTCTTTATTCCTGAAATGTATGACAAAGTATATTTTATCCATGTCCCCTCCCATTCCCCCTATAATTGTGGTATCCATAATAGCCTTTGAATATCAGTTATCAGGATATTAGTACATATACTGTATGTATTTCCATATTGGTGCATGACTATTGATGATTGTATCATTACATTTTGAAGCATTCTGCATAAAGTATTTCTTTTACAAATTTTAGTTAGCAATCAGTTAACAATTGAGGTAGAAAATGGACAAATGAAGCTTGGGGACCGCTTACACATACATAGCTAAACTTTGGGACAAACTGCAAAGTACTTTGTGGTTCTTCATATAAGTGATACATGTACATGTACATTACACAGATTGCATGTAATGTTGTAAACACATGACATGACTTACATTGTATACTGTAGATGTCTTCTGTTAATGTTGGAAAAGCAAGTGGTAAAGCTCAAAGAAAAAAGCAAAATTTTTGGAAAAGACAGCGAGAGAGAATGTACAAAGTATGAAAATGCTGTTAATGAAGCTGCTTATGATCTATGCATTGATGACATCACACTTGTCAGTGATAGGAAGCTTTTATTTGAAAAGGCAAAGGAAAAAGTTAACCTAAGTGGATACAACTACAAGAAGAGTAAATCGAAATCAAAAGTTTTTGGCGATGGAGGAGTTATTCCCCCTAAAAGAATGAAGCTTGCACAAGAGATGAGGAAAAGAAGAGTAGATGAGATATCTGAAGACTTAGTCTCAGCTAATGACACTGTATCTATGTTAAAAAAACAACGACAAAAGTTTGCAGGGGTTGGAAAGTATATTCAAGCAGCAGAAACGACACAGCAAATATCTGAACAGTGAAAAAAGGTAAGGAATCTTCAGTTGGAACTTGCAAAGTTGCAAAAAAAAGAAACCCGCTCTCAGAAGTACTTTGCAAAGAAGTCCTCAAACTCTCAAGGTCAGTCTACCACTGATGGATTACCAAAAGGGTCAAGGGAATGTAATGTTGCACAGCCAAACATTCTCGATGTTTTCAAACCTAAGGGCAGTATTAGAGCAAATAGCCAATTGCAAAGCGTATATACTAGATGAATATGCAAACAGTCCAAATGGTACCCAAAACCAAGATGTTCGAATCAAAGAGAAGCACCTGGGTTTCTTCCAAGGTCCACAAAACATAGTTTTAGTACATGAAAAGAATACCACTGGTCCAGATGATCCCCAAAGTCAAGATGTTCCAATCAAAGTGAAGCAACAGGATTACTCCCAAGGTCCACAAAACATAGTTGTAGTGCCCCAAGAAAATTCCAGTAGTCCAGATTATACCAAGAACCAAGATGTTTTAATTGGAGAGAAGCACCAGGAGTTTTCCCTAGTCCCACAGTAGATTCTGTGGGGTATAAAACTTTGTTACTGTCGCTGCAAAACTATGAATTATGCGTATTCACATCTTTAAGCAATGTTTTGTCATCTGAAGGACGATATATTAGCAAGATAGAACATGTATCTCTAAAAGAATTTGTGTTAATTAGAAGAATGTTTTGTGAAAAGCATCACTTACCCAAGACTTGCCGAGAATGTTCAAAGCTTATTTCAGCTGCTCAGACAATTCTTGAAAAAGGTATAACTTTGCTAAAAGATGTCTTTGTTAAACACTTTCTTAAAGATAGCTCCAAGTACAAGACAGATAAAGCTATTAGACGGTTGGTGCAGTTACCTGTAGCGA
This sequence comes from Muricea muricata, assembly GCA_963855995.1. Lineage (NCBI taxonomy): Eukaryota > Metazoa > Cnidaria > Anthozoa > Malacalcyonacea > Plexauridae > Muricea > Muricea muricata. The sequence continues at coordinate 51,652,314 of OY979716.1, read as the reverse complement.
TAATTCCAATTTACTCGAAAACCAAGAAATCCACAACACTCTATGTTACAGAGAAAAACTCTAATATTAATTATCAGGTGTTTGAGCAGTTTACCCAAAGTTATGTTGAAGTTGAAAACCAAGGACATGTCAAAACTGAGCTATCAAAAAAAACACTGGCGATGATATGCAAACTTGCCAGTTCCGAGAAAGATAGATGCCTAATCAAGTACACAGCTTGTGCTGCAACTCCGAACATTTCCTTCCGGATGTGCTCGAAAGCTTTACAGGATTTCTGAATTAAAAAAGTTAAGTTCGAGAGTTAAGAATGCACTTGTAGCAGCCGCAGAAATAGAGAGAACGGTTAACAAACTTGCTCAGATTAAGGAAAAATCCTTCCTAGAACAGCTTGGCATAGCAGACTTGTATTAGCAGTGACGAAGAAAGTAGCGATGACAGTTCTAATGAAGAAGCTGAATTGGGTTGTGATTCAGAGACGGATGACAGATTGCCAGGACAAGAATCACAGTTTCACAGCGCTCAAAATTTGCGTGCAATATCTTCAGATCGCATGTTAAGTATCCTAAGGGACAATGGTCTAAACTGGTTTTCCTTCATTGAAGAACTAAAAGCAATTTTCCGATGTCAAAGTGACGCTTTAAATCAGACTTTGACTAGTTTCGTGGGTTTCATTCCATCGAGTGATGTTACTGAGAAAGATAAACTGTTAATTGAGCAATTGTGCGAAGCATTTCTTCTGAAAGAAGATCGAGAATCAGAAAATGTTGTTGTTTCTGAATCTGAGAGCGATGATCCTGAGGACTATTAGAGGTTTGGCCTTTTAGTGGATTATTTTCATTTTAACCCTATGAAGCGGGCTTTTGATGAAAATCGACCAAATTTGGTGTGCATACCCCTGGAAATGTCCTTTACAATTGGCTGACTCGTCTATAGTTTTCAACATAAGGGGGCTGATTTATGTTAAAAAATTTGTTTAAAATCCACTAAAAGGCGACGTTGCTAACTCGGCCCTCTTAAATGGTCTCGTAACAATTCCTACAGGGTTAGGGCTGCCATGAGGCGCTTAGTATTCTGGCAAAAACCCTAAAAAAAATGCTATCTAAAAACACCAGGTTATTTCACAAAGTCTAGTAAAGGTTATGTAGGTACATACAAGCATATATTTTACCCTAGGTTTACTAAAAAATTCTTAAGATATTGCCTCAGGTGGACGAAACTTGGCACCCAGATGCATTCTGGGACGGTGAGCAACATGGCGGGGTCAAATTTCGAAAAAAAAATCCTGATCTTTTACGGCGATTTTTCTGAAAAAATTTTTTTGCATATTTTAAAATTCTTTTGCCATAAATGGGACCACGTGGGGGGCGTGTCTAGTGCCAGGGATGTCGTTTTCGCGTTAACATTTTTTCAGACTTTTTTTCACAAGTTTTTTACTTTGAGTATTTAACGGCCTGGATTTTTCTAAAAAAAACTTTGGCGCTAGAGACGGGACATAAATACATATCCCTACTAAGTTTGGGGCCCAGTCCTCTAAACGCTCGGACGCTACAAATCATTTTTTTTGAAAAATTGATTAAATTCAGACAACTCGTTCGCAATGAAGAACCTATTTTTTCCTGAAAAAATGTATTGTGAAAATAATCTACGTTTTGCGCTTGATGAGGTCTATACCGCTTTATTTTCGCATAAATTAAATCACGAGGCGCTGCATCCATTTAAACAAGGGTGATTTTTTTTTTTACTTTTTTCAATTTTTTTCATCAATTTGTTATTTAAGGTATTTATTCTACCGAATTCTTTCTAAAACTGACCTAGCGCTCAAGAGGGTGGGCAGGTGGATATCTCTATTTAATTTCAGCCCAAACCCTCTTGAACCTTACACGGTATATATGATTATTTCTAAATAATCCACTAAATGACATTGATGTTGTCTGTCTAGTACACTGTTAAGAACCTATTTTTTCTTGAAAAGATATATTGCAAAAATGATCTCCATTGTCTGTTACATATGTAATTGCCTTTTTTTTAGGAATAGTTTGATATTTAGTGAAGATATATGCTTTCAAATTTATAGCATGACAAAAAAAATAGATTTTATATTTTCCGTACGCGTTTTCTCTTTCAAGAACCTATTTTTTTCTTTGTGACCTAGTGCAGAATGACCGCCTTATTAAGCTCTATCAGATAAGCCTATAAAAAAGTTTTCAGAATTTTTTTTTCTCGCATAATTTAGAATATCTAATTTTTTTCTTTTCAAAAATAGCATCACGTGACTAGCCTCTCTAGCGACAGGGGGTGATTTTCAGAAAAAAATAATTTTTCCCTTTTTTTTTTTAATTTCAACTAATAAAAAACCTCCATTCATCCAAGACTACCCTGGCGCTAGAGAAGGTCACCATATGCATGCCCCTACCAAATTTCGGGCCCAGTCCTTTTAACACTTAAACGCTACAAGCAATTTTTTTTCAAAATTCAAAAAACATCATCATTATCTTGCTTGTTCTCCATGAAGAACCTATTTTTTCTTGAAAAAATATATTGCGGAAATGTTCCTCGTGTTTTGTTCTATATCTCTGTTTCTTTAGTTTTGGCATACATAATATTACCTGGCGGGCATGTCCATTGCAATGACATCATTTTTTTTTTAACAAAATCCACTAAATGACACCGGTGTTGTCTGGCTCGTTTGCCATGAAGAACCTATTTTTTCTTGAAAGGATATATTGCAAAAATGTTCTACGTTCTCATTTACATACAACCCTGTACCTAGGTAAACGATATAGGCTAAAATAAAGTTTTAGCCAAAGACACAGGGTTTTTTCAAAGTCTAGTAAAGGTTATATAGAAACACACAGGCCAAAAGGCTCTACTCAAAGCGTCAGAAAAATCTTTAAATCTTGCCCTAGGTCGACGAAACTTGGCACCAAGATGGATTTTGGGACGATGAGTCACGTGGTGGTGTCAAATTTTGAAAAAAAATTAATCCTGATTTTTTAGGGGTTTTTTTTTTGAAAAATGTATTTTTGCATATTTTAAAATTCTTTTACCATATATGGTATCACGTTAAGGGCGTGTCCATCGCCATGAATGTCATTTTTACATTTACACTTTTTTTTTAATTTTTTCAATTTTTTTTTGTTTGAGGCCTTTAATTACCTGTATTCTTTTAAAAACTACGCTGACACTATAAAGGGAACGCAGGCACATGCTCCTGCCAAATTTTGGGCCCAACCCTCCTAACGTTCTCAAACTACAAACCATTAGTTTAAAAAATCCACCAAATAGCATTGGTGTTGTCTTCGCTCGTTCACCATGAAGAACCTATTTTTTCTTCAAAAGATATATTGCAAAAATGATCTACGCATCAAGTTCTATCAGGAGAAAGGAAAGAATTTAAAAAATAAACAAATAAATAAATAAACAAATCAATAAACATATACGAAACTTTATATTATATAGTTGAACATGAACTAGACCCAAGCCCCTGTGTCCATGACAACCTCGTGGAAATTGCGTTCCTGTTTGCAGCTGGACGTTTTTCGCTCATTTCTCGCTGAAATACAACAATTGTAAGTTTTTTTTTCGCCCTAATATTAGTTAAGTGCTTCATGGAGATACTTACATAGTTTTTTTTAAATAAAAACTTTAAAAGGTAGGTTTAATGTTTAAAGGACAGGTTTAATGTTTGTAAAAAATTTTTCTGTTTATGGAGAGGACTGAAACGTGATTGCGGATTGTAGAACCTGGACTCTGGAATCAAAAACTTTTTTCTTTCAATTTTTTAAACTCTTTTGCATTTTTTTTATTTTTTGCTAATTTTTTTTTTAATTTTTTGTAATCTTTTGTTCATTTTTGGTGATTTTTGTGATTTTTTAAAACTTTTTGGTACATTTTTTGATCAATTTTTTATATTTTTTTTTGCAAATTTTTTTTTTTGGTAATTTTCATGTTTGGTCATTTTTAGTGCAAAGTTTCAAAGAAACTTTGCAGTATTGTGATGAGTGGCGAAAATTCAAATCAGTCAGGCAGTCAGTCAGTCAGTCAGTCAGTCATAGTGTAAACTCCGGGGGGTGGTGCAAATTTTGAATATGCCACCTGATTGCTTGAATGCTACTATTGCAATGTTTTAGTTTAAATTATAAGTATTATTTATAAACCATTGTATGCTGTTATTCATACAAATGAAAAAGATAGGTAAATGAGCCATATGGCAACTAATGAGCGTAGTAATTTCATTGCAGACATGTATATAAAGTGCTCTCAAACTCCCCCGGAATTTAAAATATTCAACTAAGCACGTGTATATTGCGTAGCGCCCGCTTCCGTTGCTATGCAGAGGTCTAGGAGTGGGATAATAAACATGAGTTAAACATGTATTTCCACGGCTTAAAAGCACCATTTTAACTGGCAGGACAAGATTTTTTAATCTTCAGACTATTATGCTTTCGTTTATTATGCATAAAGAGCGATTTTTCGCCTTAAAACGAGCTCAAATGGACAGCATAAATTGACCTATATGGTGTGAATATATATAGCTAACAAGAGATATGAGCTATAGTTTGAATACATAGCAATAAATACACCGCAATATTTTCGCTGTTCTACGTCTTATATTCCTAAATATACACCACATGAATTGCAGGAGTTTTGTTCTATATTTCGGCAAGGCTTCTTTAGAAAATGATGAAAAACAAGCGAGATAATGCGAAATCGGCATATTTGATAATGTTGCGTGCGTGCGAAATCAGTTTGTGCAAGGTTGTGATGTGATGACTGATGATTGTGTGCATAAAATTTCCAATAATACTAGTAGACCTAAAGTAAACCGTACATAAGTATACTAAGTAAAGATATTGGCCTAATATTGTGATAGATTTTTATTAACACACAGAAGTAGCGCACAGTTTGCATGTTTACAATCTTAGTTCACGTTCAATATTAATTGCGCGTTCATTCGTTTTGTTTATATGCGTCTAAGGTCAGAGGTCAGAGATTCAGCAAACGTGAAACCGAATACGCTCGCTAAACATGAAAATTATAAAATTATTTATCAGAGTATCTAAAAACATCCCACGTAAACAAAACGCTTCTAGACCACATCATTTTAACATTTTATTCCCAAAGCTATCATTAAATTTTTCTTAGTTTTTTGAGTTTAAGTGTGTAAGTCTTTTCAGAAACTTTGCACTATCCTTGGATCCCTAGTTTTGTGAGTTTTTAGAAAAATTTATTACATTTTTTGATAATGTTTTGTTAATTTCTTTTTAAAATATTTTTATTATTTTTTCTTGAAGAGAACTGTTAGCTTGAAAAATGCCTATGTCACTGGAAGACATCAAAACTAACTTGGCCAGTCTTGTACCATATTTACAAAATATCATTGATGAAAATGTCCCTTGTAAACGGATGCAGACATTTTATTATGGTAGCAGGAAGGAAAGGTAATATGCTAGTTGCTGCTCTGGTGACCCGTAAGGTAATGTTTTAGTTGCATGTTTTGTAAAAAATAATCATATTTAAAGGACGAACCTGATAAACAAATGCCCATCACAATTCTTCACGGAAGATGAACAGCAAATGGTAGTCCAGGAGCTAATGGGTTTGTTGGCTGGGAAAAGCTTTAACAACCTGGATATTGTCATGAAAGTTCTATTGCCAGAAACTCTCATCAAGATGTTCATGGACTTGAGAAACCTGCCATACAATCAGGCAGAGGAACAGCTCCTCGAGGGTGAATTCCCTGAAGAAGAGGTGCCTGTCGAGGAGGTATTTATGCAAAAAATGTGAAGTGTAATGTCTTACCCATATACATTTAAAAGAAAATATATGATTTTCTAAATGACAAGTCATGAACATCTTGCTGAAGATGTTATTCCACCATCTCTGGCAAAAAGAAGAAAGGTATTTATTTGATGAAATTGATAACTATTTCCGTAATCCTAATTTATTAAGAAGTATTTGATCATTTAGAGCCCAAGAATTCATGGCTGTTCAAGACTGCTCTACCTCAAAGGAGCTCATCATCCACCCCAGGTATACTCGACAAGTTTTAATCTGTCTGAATTTCCCTAAAATGTCACATGCTTCTTGTTCACACATTTCAGAAAGAGAACAGTTCGGAAAGTGCTTCCACGTCTGGTGTGGTTCGAAACCTATTCGGAGATCCGATAGCAGGCCCAAAGGTATGTTCAAATAGTGTTAATTGGTGACAGTTTGCTTATTCATACGTCACATATTTTCTATTGCCATATTTCAGGGAAGACGACGGTTGGGAGCACGTAAAAGACCATCAACGGCAAGAGATATTTTCTCTGATGCAAAGCCATCAGCTCCGAAGGTATTTTTGACTAGTGATAGTCAAAGTTTTATTATTCATATCTCACATATTTCCTGTTGCCATATTTCAGAAAGTACACTCGTCGGAAACGTGCAGGAATGGAACCATAGCCGTAGATCAGCCACCTGCCGCAAAGGTATCTTCGACGGTTGGTTATTGGATCAAAATATTCTTATTCATAGGTCAAATATTTCCTATTCCCTTATTTCAGAAAAAGATATTGTTGGAAGGCAGCAAGACACTGACAGTTGTCATTGAAAAATTGCAACTAGTCCATAAGGTATTTTTGATTTGTAATAATCAGTCTAAATATCCTTAATCATATATCATGTATCCTCTACCATATGAATGTTAGATTCCAGAAACTCACGAACCTTCTCACTCCGATCATGATGGTGATGAATGTGGAAAGATGATTGAAGAAAAGGTTTGATTTGCTAATAAATCTTTATATGTAATCATTCTTATCAAATATAACTGGTAAAAATGTACTTATTCATGTGTCACACATTTTCTATTCTCCCATTTTAGCAGGTGGAAAGTTCTGAGTGTGACGGCAAGTCTTATGTTCCTCCAAACACTGACGAGTCTTCTGATGAATCTGTGGGGGTCATCGAAGAAAAGGTTTGTTAAATTCTTGTAAACATTTTTACATAATTTTGGTAATAAATGTTTATATGTAATAATTTGTATCAAATATAGCTGGTAAAAATTTACCTACTCATGTGTCACACATTTCCTATTCTCCTATTTTAGAAGCCAGAAAGTTATGAGTGTCGAGACGAATCATCTCACCGTCCATCACGCGAGCCTTTGCCAGTCCAGAAGGTATTTTTGATTTGTGAACATCAGTTTAAATTCCCTTATTCATATATATGGTATATATCCTCTGCTCATATTTTAGAAACAGGTCAGGCAAAGCAGCAGTGATTGCTCAAGTGGACCTGAAGCCGCCCCAAAAACAAAGGTTTGCAAAATTCTTCTAAACATCTCTTTATGTTTGAAAAAAAATATTAAAAAAATGATTATAAAAAATTACAAAGAATTATCTAATTTTTCATTTTTTAAAATAGCAAGTGAGAAGATCCCGACCTTGCCTCTTGTGTGCTAAGGAGGTCAAATACATGACTGACCACCTTAAAACCATCCACCACAAGACGGCAAGTGAGGCAGTTCTAATGAGCAAGTGCAATCGCGCGGTAAAGCTTGGCGTCGTGCAGAAGAACAAACCAGTCGCCTGTCCTGTGCCTGGCTGCAGTTCTCTTGTGGTGCGAGTAAACCAGCACCTTCGTAATATCCACAAGGTGGACAAAAATGACGAAGAGTACAAGAGGTTTGTTTATTATGTATTGTTAAAAGAGATTTTACTTCTTTATAACATACGCATGAAAATTTCAGCGAAATTGTGCTCGTGTATCTTATGTATTTGTGTCCTATAATAGATATAACAAGGAAATTCGGCTGTTGCGTGCAATGGAAAAGAATGCATCAAAAGATCAAGCCAAGACAGGTGGTGATGATGATGATGCCAATTCTTCCACGTCCTGCAACTCGACTACAAACAACGACAATTGTGCCAAAAAGACCCCGTGGAACAACTGATGGCTTCCCCCAGGAGACCGAAGGGGGACCCTCCTCTTGCGGTAGCATAATATTTTTGTTTTCTACATGATGTATTTAATGAAATGTTAGCACTCTCTCTTCATCATTTTCACTGTTCCCATTATTTTTCTTATCATCCCTATACCTTTCTCTAAATGACTACAGGTGATCATGGAGATAGAAGATCTCCCCGTGCTCAAGCTCTTTATGCACAACCTGTCGGTGTATGAAGGGGGCCGTAGGAAGGCACGGGTGTGTAAGGACCATGTGAGAAGAATGTGCCTCCTATACGAAGTTGATTCAGAACCAAAGGGGGTCAAGAAGTTATGGCAACTTTTGCCGATGAACACTATCCGCAACAACTTCTTCGAGGGAAACGATCTGCTACGTGAAAAAGACAAACACAAGCCACAAACACTGAAGTCCTATATCTTCACCTATCGATTGTTCCTGAAATTCGTCTTGGCCTCTGAGGAGAGCATCAGACTCCTCGAAAAAACTGGATGATGATGACATCTGGCAGGTGAGAGATTATAACATTTAAACATATTTTTTAACAATATCTAGGATTACAACCCTAATCCTAACCCTGATCCTAATCCTATGCCTACTCTAATCCTGATACAAATTCCAAAAAAAATTAAAAAGTTTTTTTAACCTAACCAGATCTGATCCGCACTAGCCCGTTTGGAGATGTGGCCGAAGGCGTTCACAGATGCCTTCAACCTGCGTATAGCTCAAGTGCGTGAGCGGGACGAGAAGGAAAGGCTAACAAAGGAGGACTTCCAGTCGTTTGTGGGAGGGGAAAAAGCAACGGAGATCCGAGCCAAGTTTGAGATGCTGGCAAACAACCCGACGGAGGTGGTCGACATCAATAACTTTGCTGAACTCCGCGACTACTTGCTGCTGTTGGTGCTCACAGCAAGTGGTCAACGCTGTGGGGCTGCCGCTAACCTCACAGTGGAGGAGTTTGAGCAGGGTGTTGAACATGCTAACAGCATTTATGTGACAAAGACCCTGCGCCACAAGACGGCTGCGGGCGGCCAGGCGAAGCTGCTTTTGGGAAGCTGGGCTTAAGAAGATGGCAAGAACATACCTTGATGTCATGCGACCAATATTTGCCAATGATAGGTATCCAAAAATTTTATTATTAACATTTTATTACAAAATTCTTTAAAAAAAAACACAACCATTGATATTAATCTATTCTAATCATAGGTCCATAATTCCTGCCACTGCTGGCATCCCAGCAAAGCCGGCTTTTTTTATTACCGCGTCTGGGCAAAATATGAATGAAAGTATGACCAGTAAAAGGATTGACGCTACAGGCAAAAAGCTGAATCCCACCATGCCCGGCAATCTTCGCGGGTCGAGGCTAAGAAAAGGAATCATAACGATGCAACGATCTGACCAATCCATGTCCATCAGCAACGCAAAATTGGCTAAACAGATGAGTCACACGGTCACAACGGCCCAGCACTATTACAACATTGAAGACGACGCACAGGCTGATGTTGACGTGGCATTGTACCTGTCCTCTTTCCTAAAACCAAAAAAGACAGCACCGGTTCCATCAACGCCAGCATCACTTACATTCATGAGTGATCATGAAGTGCAATTGCTAACAGCTGCACCAGCTCCACCAGTATCGTCGGTGCCAAGAAGCCAGACATCACCTCCAAACACTGGTTTCAACACTGGTCCACATGCATTGAAAACCCTCGCATTAGCTATGGTAACAAACATACCATTACCACCTCTTCCAGCACCTGTTCCAGCACCAGCACACAACTGATTGCACCACAACGGGGGCCTTATGTACCAACAATTGCCAAAGGATTACCACAACAAAAACCCACAGCAAAGGAACCAAAGCCAGTTACCACCTTGCCAAAACGCAAAATAAACTTTGCAGAGAAGTGTCTCTCCTGGATCCAGACGGGGAAGATACAAGACTATGGTCGACCAAGTTCCTCTGCTGCAACATCCTCGTCTGGTCCCAGACACTATTGGACCCCTCTACAAAGCGAAGTTGTCATGCAAGCCACCAGACACCTGCAATCCCAAGCAAGGATGGAAACCATCTTCAAAGCAGTCTTTGCTGATCAGGCATGCCAAAGACATGCCATAACTGAGCTCTTCACCCGACAGCAAATCCGGGATAAGTTCCGAAACATTGCCAAGAAGCGCGATTTGTAAATATTTTCCTTTATATAATTTCTTCTATAATTCACATTCTATCATTTCTTCTCTTTTTTGAAATATACTAAAAACAGAATTATTTGTGTATAAGTGGATTTACAAGTCTTAACCTATTCCTACTTCTATGCCAATATATTAACTCTTTCCCTAATCTGAACCCTTATCCTAACCTTTCCCTAATCCTATCCAATCTACTATTTTTATACCCTATAATTGGAATCATATATATATATATGCATAAAAGGCATCATGCTTGTGAAAAAATGACAGACTGGACCAAAAATTGAAAAATTTTGTAACGTTTTTGAATCTGCGGACAATGTTTTCTACCAGTTAGACTTGACCGATTCTTCTCAAACTTGGCACTTGCATTCACTAAGATAAGGGCTTGCCAAAACCGTTAATTGCTATGGCATAGTGTGTATAATCCCAGAGAAAATTGGGCCCGAACAGGGCATCTTTTTGCTATTCCGTACGTATTTTCTACTCTAAGAACCTATTTTTTGCTGAAAAGTTGTATTGCAAAAATGATTTACGCATTAAGTTGTATCGAATCATGTAATAAAAATTGAAACACCCGATTCGGACCACGCCCACTAGTCACTAATCATAACCTCAAAAACAAAAAGTAATATAAAATGGTTGACTTTAAACCACGCCCACAATAAAAAAAAATTGAAAATTTTTGTTTAGTTTTTGAATCTGCGGACAATGTTTTCTACCAGTTAGACTTGACCGATTCTTTTCAAACGTAGTACTTGCATTCACTAAGATAAGGGCTTGCCAAAACCTTTAACGCTAGGGCATAGCTTGAATAATCCTAGAGAAAAATGGGCCCAAACATGGCATCTTTTCACTTTCCGTACGCATTTTCACCTTCAAGAACCTATTTTTTTCTTAAAAGATGTATTACAAAAATGATGTACGCATCAAATTGTATCGAATAGAATAATAAAAAATTTGAACACCCGATTCTGACCACGCCCACAACTTTCCCAAACATCACTTAAAAATATCTAAGACATCGCTTCATTATTGTTTCCAGGCCACGCCCACCTCAGCAAAACCCTTTGGACCACGGCCAATCCCACCTCCACTTAGGCTCCGCCCACTTACTCAAGTCACGATTCACTTTGCCTCCATTAATCTCGACTATCGAGCAAAACACCTAGGCTGGACATTTATTGGTTAATTAGGTCGAGAGAGTAGGAAACGCCCATCAAGTGCGGCTAACGAGTGAATGTTCACAATAGCGGCAAAATTTTAACCAAAATTTGACTAAGTGTCACAATCCACCAAAAAGCAATTTCTGTTGAAAATGCTATCTCCAAGGTGCTCCACTAAAGGGCAATTTCCCCTGAAAATGCTATCTCCAAGATGCTCCACTAAAAGGCAAAATCCACTAAATGATCAATCCACTAAAAGGCACCTGCCCTTTAGTGGATAATCCACTAAAAGGATACCAAACTCCTAACCCTAATGTTGGACTTGGCAATAACTTCAGAAATCTAAAATTAAAAGAAATTGTCATGCGCAGAAGAAAATTGTTGAAAAAAAAAGATAAAGAGAGAATTTGTTGAGCAACTTGCAGAAAGATCTGTACTAAAGAAACGTGTTCCTAAAAAGGCTTTGAAACTCTTGAAGCGATTTCCTGAATTGGGTAAAGATATTGAAAACTTTGTTAGAGACAACAGAAATGGTGCTGATGCATGGAAAAGGACTGGTACCTTCGACGGGAATACTCGTAAAGGACCCCGTGTTACTTACAAACGAATTAAAGAACATTTGGAAAATAAGTATAACACCAAGTTTAGTTACGGAGCTATTGTACAGTTATCGGTGGTTAGAAATAAGAGAAGGCGTTCCAGGGAGAGATACTGGGGTGCGGCAAATATCACGTGTAGAAGGGCCAGAAAAGGTTTTAATGTTCGACTTAACGTCGATTCACACTGGAGTGCGGCATTTTACTAGGGTCTAGATAGAATTAAACTTGAAGATGGCCGGGATAAGACAATTGTTAATCGCGACAATGCTGCAGGATTTCGCTTGGACACAACGTATACTCATAAACAGCACAAATCAATTTCAGAGATTGATAATCCTGAGCTTACGACACGGACTGACTTTGTAAACAAGTACTCTTCTGTTATTCAGGTCTCATCTTATCTTGTCATTGCTACCAAGACCACACCTCAAATGTCAGCTGGTATTGTGAAGCCTCACATACTATACCCTAAAAATCCTTCACAACACTCTGCTGATTTATTTATGCTACAAAAGAAACCTGAATTTGAATCTTGCTTGAGTAACAAACCGATTGATTTCATTAGGGTAGATGGATCTACTGACGAAGGACCAAGGCATGATGAAGTGCAATTTCTAGTGACGGAACAACACCTCGAGCTTGATTAAGTTTGCTCTTTGGTAACAGCTAGATCTAGCGGTTCTTCTTACCTGAACCGTGTGGAACTCCAAAATGGATGTTTAGCTATGGCTCACAGCAATATTTGCGTTTCTTCAACAATTCATGGGTCCAATTTTCATAGCTCTGGAGGTATTGACAATAGTTTGCTCGAGAAGAATTTGGATACTGAAGCAAATATCTATATCGACAAATGCAATGGTGCCCCATTTCTGGAGTCTTGAATTATTTTATACAAAGGAAACAAAGACGAGTTGGCCAGGAAATACCAGGAAAGAAGGTCACATCTTGAGACGTATTTAACAGGTTCACAAGTTAAAAAGCAGGAACTTAGAGTGCAAAATCCAACTTTGTATGAATATTTTGAAGAGATTTGGAATCTTCGAGGAAGGCACATGGTCAAGGGTAGGAAACGCCCATCAAGTGCGGCTAACGAGTGAATGTTCACAATAGCGACAAAATTTTAACCAAAATTTGACTAAGTGTCACAATCCACCAAAAAGCAATTTCTGTTGAAAATGCTATCTCCAAGGTGCTCCACTAAAGGGCAATTTCCCCTGAAAATGCTATCTCCAAGATGCTCCACTAAAAGGCAAAATCCACTAAATGATCAATCCACTAAAAGGCACCTGCCCTTTAGTGGATAATCCACTAAAAGGATACCAAACTCCTAACCCTAATGTTGGACTTGGCAATAACTTCAGAAATCTAAAATTAAAAGAAATTGTCACGCGCAGAAGAAAATTGTTGAAAAAAAAAGATAAAGAGAGAATTTGTTGAGCAACTTGCAGAAAGATCTGTACTAAAGAAACGTGTTCCTAAAAAGGCTTTGAAACTCTTGAAGCGATTTCCTGAATTGGGTAAAGATATTGAAAACTTTGTTAGAGACAACAGAAATGGTGCTGATGCATGGAAAAGGACTGGTACCTTCGACGGGAATACTCGTAAAGGACCCCGTGTTACTTACAAACGAATTAAAGAACATTTGGAAAATAAGTATAACACCAAGTTTAGTTACGGAGCTATTGTACAGTTATCGGTGGTTAGAAATAAGAGAAGGCGTTCCAGGGAGAGATACTGGGGTGCGGCAAATATCACGTGTAGAAGGGCCAGAAAAGGTTTTAATGTTCGACTTAACGTCGATTCACACTGGAGTGCGGCATTTTACTAGGGTCTAGATAGAATTAAACTTGAAGATGGCCGGGATAAGACAATTGTTAATCGCGACAATGCTGCAGGATTTCGCTTGGACACAACGTATACTCATAAACAGCACAAATCAATTTCAGAGATTGATAATCCTGAGCTTACGACACGGACTGACTTTGTAAACAAGTACTCTTCTGTTATTCAGGTCTCATCTTATCTTGTCATTGCTACCAAGACCACACCTCAAATGTCAGCTGGTATTGTGAAGCCTCACATACTATACCCTAAAAATCCTTCACAACACTCTGCTGATTTATTTATGCTACAAAAGAAACCTGAATTTGAATCTTGCTTGAGTAACAAACCGATTGATTTCATTAGGGTAGATGGATCTACTGACGAAGGACCAAGGCATGATGAAGTGCAATTTCTAGTGACGGAACAACACCTCGAGCTTGGTTAAGTTTGCTCTTTGGTAACAGCTAGATCTAGCGGTTCTTCTTACCTGAACCGTGTGGAACTCCAAAATGGATGTTTAGCTATGGCTCACAGCAATATTTGCGTTTCTTCAACAATTCATGGGTCCAATTTTCATAGCTCTGGAGGTATTGACAATAGTTTGCTCGAGAAGAATTTGGATACTGAAGCAAATATCTATATCGACAAATGCAATGGTGCCCCATTTCTGGAGTCTTGAATTATTTTATACAAAGGAAACAAAGACGAGTTGGCCAGGAAATACCAGGAAAGAAGGTCACATCTTGAGACGTATTTAACAGGTTCACAAGTTAAAAAGCAGGAACTTAGAGTGCAAAATCCAACTTTGTATGAATATTTTGAAGAGATTTGGAATCTTCGGGGAAGGCACATGGTCAAGGGCTTACCAAAAAATTACATTTTTCAATTACTACCGTGTTATCAGAATGGATGCCCACATCCCGTGTGTTTGTCTGGGAAACCTTTAGAAGGGAAATGCTGGTATGAAGGTGGACCACCATTGTCATACTCGCCAATACTGGTACCTAATCCTAATCGTCCGTGGAATGGCTCAGCTTGCAAGACATGTCAAGGTGACTGCTTTGGTCACTTCCTACCACCTGGCAACATTATAACAAGCATAAAGAAATCAATTTCATGAAGGTTCCTCCAAGAGAGTACTTAGAAAATGGTTTTAAGGCGGGCAAATATGATGTAGGAGAGTTAGCGAAGACTTGTCTGCTTCCTGAAGACGAAGTGGAAATATGGAAAAAACATGCAGTCTGTATCAGATAGACGTAAAGCAGGTGCAAAAAAGGCTGCAAAGAAAAGGGCAAAAAAGGCTGCAAAGAAAAGGGCAAACAAGACAGCAGAGAAAAAGCTAAAAGCAAACAGGCCAATTTCAGGTTTCATAAATATTTTTTTAATCAGTGTTACTCTATTGCATACCTATGTTTCATCATAATTTTTTACAAAACTTTGTCCTTTAGAAACCAAACAACCAGAAGTAGATGAAACGACCTCATCTCTTAATGAAGACCTTGAACCATTGTGGTGTCATTGCCAGAAGGAAGAAAATGGGTTAACATTAGTAATTTCTATTAATTAAGCTGCAACTTCATTTCTGATCGTCATACAATTCATTTATAATATATAGCCTGCCTAGATATTGATAATGTGTGCATTTGGGGGGGGAGCATATTCTAATCTCAAATAGCTACAAATTTCTTACTTTGAATCATAAATGTGTTCCTTTTTTATAGATTCATGAGACAGTGTGACAAGCAGGGACCATTATGTTTTGTTTGGTACCATGGACCATGTGCTAAAGTTAGCAAAAAGAAAGCTCAAAACATGGATACATTTATTTGTTTTAATTGTAAAGATGTTTAAAAATATAAACTGAATGTTTTTTTTTGGATTCCTGTGCACACAGTTCAGTATATTTTACATTGCATGATTATTCTTGACACGTTTGTGCTCGCAATTGCAGCTGTGTAGGATGTCTACAGTATTAATAATCAAGAAGCGTTTTTGGGATATCCATGGATATCCTGATTGCATAAAACAAATTATTTTTTATTTGTGCACGACTAGAGTTATTTTGTGATTTCCTGCAATTTCATTGGCTGCACGAGCGGGCGGCTTTTTACGATATCTTGGCCCGCGGGCCAAAAGAGTTATTTTTTTAAAACAGAACTTGAATGAAAGTGTCTAAAAGCCAAAAAACAATATAACAAAATTAAAGATAGGAAATAGACTGAATTGACTTCAGCAGATGTCTTTTGAGGATTAAAGCTTACTTGAAACAACTAAAAAAACGGCAGAATCTATAACAAAATTTTACAAACAAAGTTGAGCAAAGCCGTACATGTAAAAGCCGGCGTACATATTATACACGGTACTCATCCAAAAGTAAAAAGCACACATTGAAATAAACAGTGAAACATACAAAAACCCAAAAATAATACTGTTTAGTAACACTTTGACAACTAACCTGCAGTTTAAAGTTGATTCCTGGACTTAAAATTTTATTAAATGTTGTCAAAAACTAAATCTGATTTTCGCTTATCGAAAATCAAACTTTCTGTGTCAAAACGCATATTTCAACCCTGTTTGTTTCGTAGAACGAACGATAAAATAAAAAATCGTATT
This sequence comes from Muricea muricata, assembly GCA_963855995.1. Classification (NCBI taxonomy): domain Eukaryota; kingdom Metazoa; phylum Cnidaria; class Anthozoa; order Malacalcyonacea; family Plexauridae; genus Muricea; species Muricea muricata. The sequence goes on along the minus strand of OY979716.1, from coordinate 51,635,971 downwards.
AACTCACCTTTTTCATAGCCATATTGAGTATAAAAACATCAGTAGCACAGAAAGTATAGTCTTCGTTCTAGCTGTTTGTCATCCATGCTTGAATAAATATTGAAGTAAAGTAACAAACTAGCTGATCTCAAAGCATGTTCGCAACACTGGATTTTCGTAAGGGTTTAATCATGCATCACGCAGAAAAAATAAAAACAATATTTACCGTTTAGGTCGGTCCGTACTGAAAAATATTTTGTCTCGGTCTCAAAAACGTCCCTCGGCCTTCAGCCTCTGGCCGTTTTTGAGACCTCGACAAAATATTTTTCCAGTACGGACCTCCCATCTGGTAAATAACATATATGTATGTGCTACTTCTCAATGCGCTATTAAAGACCTCTGGGAAATTTTCAGTACCAACTGATAATGTAAAAGGACAGTTTGTGAATCTCAAAATTCATTCAGGCATTTAATGTAGCAACGGTTATGCCCTAAAAACTTTTGCTAACATATATTATGAATTTTTTTAACAATATATCCCCAGGGGTTGAGGCATTATCTAGTTTTTGACTTCTAGATCATTCTCCATACCCTGGGGTATTTGTGGGATTTCGATTGATATTTGATACAAATCTCCGGGGGTCGGACCCAAGGATAAGCCGATGATTGACGCATAATATTGACGTAACTTTGATATATATTATGTAGTCAAGTCAATATAGCTAACATTGATTACTGTAGCTACTACAATAGGTGCACATTGTCTGATAAACACATGGAACAAAGCAGTGTCAAGTTATTTGGTTCCATGCACTGGCTGAATCTCTCAATCAGCAGTGCCAGTTGCATTAAAGTTTGGGTTTTTTTTATTAAGATACTGACATTCTTCTGAAAACACCTGGTACACCTAGAAAAGGACAGGGTCTTACATTCCATCATGGAAAACATGATTTGATACCTGAGTCAAAATTGTCAGCTCAAGTAACAGCAAAGCAATTAGCCAAGCATGACCAGCCTGGTGAGTATACCAGAAGTGATAATAAACTTAGTTATACACCAGCATAATTTTCCACACAATTAAGTAAACATTGCAAGGGGGTTTGTATAGTATTGACTTGATTATTTCAGTGCTGTGACATATAAATAAATTTGCATACAGCAGGTGCAAATTATAAGTTACTTTTTAGTCATTACAGTACAAACTTCACAAAACATGTTGACCTATTTGATATTGACTGATATAGTACATTAATTAACTACTTGATATAAGTATACTTATTCAGTTCATTTATTGCATTTAGCCAATCTAAGTAACAAGCAATGCTCTGACAGGCGAACAAAATTAATTGAAGAAATTGAAAATGTGATGGCTTATTCTGAAGATCCAGAAGCATTTGTAGAGCAGAAAACTATAACGGATTTGCTGGATTTGACTGAAAAAGACAATAACTTGTTGACTCTGAGTATAACAACTGCTTTTCCATATTGTTTAAAGAAAACAATATGCACAAACAACAAAAAAGAGTAAGTAATGATTTTAATGTACATATACCCAGTTGTCTTAAATACAGTAAGTCTTCCTAGAATTTTAAAGTGTGTGCATTTGAGTGCACACCCTATGGGTGAAATGTGCAATTGGGGTGCACCATTATGCAATTTAATTGAATTGTTTATTGCTTATATTCTGATTAACATGAATTCTATAAAAAGTAATGAAACAAAACAAAATCTAGTTATTTGGTTTCTTGCCTAGCTCTACCACTGCAGCAGTTCACAGCTACGAGGGCTGAAGCATGTCTCTTTAACTTGACTAAATGTTTTAAAATATGCAAAATGTTATATAAAGATAACAAAACAATGGATACTCCCCATATTGAAATCATTTTTAATACACGGTTCGACTATCATATATCTGATGATAACTGCATGATAGTCAAAATGTCGTATTGAGAATTATTTCAATCCATGGAGTGTCTATTGTTTTGTGATATAAAGAACTTAGGTATTTTTTCAATATTGCAAGTGGCACTACATAAAGTGAACATTTCTCTTATGTATGCGAGAGTATTGTACTATATTATATGTTGTCAATTATCTGAGGATTGACTTATGTGACACCTGGGTCAAACAATGAGTGACATATTTAGCACTTCTAAGGTCTATAAAAAGTATGCAACAAGAAAATAATGACTTACCTTTTTTGTAGAGTTGTCTACACCAATGTATGCATTAAGCCAACCTCATTGACATCATCAAGTAGAATTGTTAAAGAACTTTTTGAAGTGAGTGATGAAATAAGCGAGTTGCAAAAAACTTAAATGTGGTGTAAATGCACTGGCATTACTTCTTAGTGTCCCTAACCAGAAGTTTAGTAACAATGTCAGATTGCTGTTTGGTGTATTATGTACCTCATATGGAGCAGGGAAGCAGTTTATCAACATGCTGAATGCAATTGGATTGAGTCCACATTGGGACACTATGTATGTAGATTTTCCTTATTGTTTTTATTAAGTTAATATTTTTGTTATCCATTTTGTTTAATCATGATTTTGGTCGAGAAAGACCGGGATCAAAGAAATCGTAAGAAATCGTAATTATACAAAGAACAAACTTTCCAATATCCTCAATACTTTTTTGTATTTGGCTATTTTTTTAAATTAGTCACCATAAAACTCTCCTGAGACATCCCATTACAGGATCTTATTTATACTTTTCGAACAAACTTTTTACACGGCCGTTTGGACCAACTGAAAGCCACATTATCTGAGAAATGTATAGATTCCACTCCTGTCATTCTTTTAAGGGACAACATTAATTTGTATAGAGGGAAAAACGACATGATTGTTTGTTGAAAGACATTGGTCCAAAAATGTGGAACTTTACTGGACGTGCTGCAGTAATTCCAGATTTATCTGACATCAAAGATATGTTAGATATGATGGATATGGTGGGTATGTTATGTTGTGAATGGCCCATTGTGCTTGACACGAAAATGATGATCTATGCCGTTCTCTTACAAAAAACCCATTCTTTCCACACTTGCATCCTTCGGACACAATATTCCGCTTCTTAAAGCTCGATGGATTGGCCTTTTCATTGCAAAAGAAAAGCCTGCATATCTTCGTCATTAACATCATTTGCAAACTCATTTGCATGTGACGCACACAGCTCATCAAAATTGTGTGCCATCTTGGATGCATTTTCTCCCGGGTGCTTCCTCTCTCACTTTCCCATTTTCTGTCACACGTGTATCGCGCGCGCGTCTCGCAACGCCGTAGAACACCAAAGCGCCGGGGACGAGGCTGGTTATTGTGTGTTTCGACTTAAGAGAAGATTCACACAGGATTTCTCCCAGCTAGTGTTCCATCACCCTCAAATGAGAAATATAAGTGAATTTGTCTTTGTCAAAGAAGTTTGTGTGGCAGATGTTGTTGACAGCGGTGAATTTGTCCCTGCTGGTAGAGAATATGAAAAAGATAGTGATGGTAATGTAACTGATGATAGTATGGAAATTGAATTTGAACAAGGAAAAGAAGCAAGTATAAGTGAGTTTTATCATGTAGCTATAGCTTTGCGAAAAGCAGTGGAAGAAGTGTGGAACACTGACCTTCCATGGCCACCAACTTCAGCAGACCTTTCCAACGAAGACATCCTTAGGTTTATCCCAATTAAACTGTTCAATTTTTTTAGCTGGTGTTTCTGTTTTTCAGATGAGCCTGAATTGGAAACACATGTTCAACTCAACAAGTCTCAAACTAGAAAAGTTTTCTCTATTTGCCAGGACATGCTGTATATTTTCTCAAGTGGCAAGTTGCAAACACCAAATTCTTTGGCCCTCTGTATGGCGGTGCGGCAATTAACAAGGTCTTCACAGCTTACACATATTCTGAATGGTTTTGGTCATTGTGCTGGCCTTGGTGCAATCTTGACCTATGAGACAGAATTGGCAAAACAATCTATGACCTCAGAGATGATTGTTCCTAAAGACATAGATAAGGACAGGTTTGCTTGTTTGGTGTATGACAATAATGATTTTTCTGAAGAATTAATGAATCAGACACATGTTCTTGGGGGTATTTTGATACAGAAAGAGAAGCAAGTTGGTGTACAACCATCACAACAATCTGTTCAACCCAGAAAGAAAGGAGGCAGGAGCTTACAAGCCCCATCTGCTGACATGATGCTGTATAATCTTGGTAAGAAAATTACCCCAAGCTTTGCTGACATTGACTTCACCAAAATAGAAACACAGCCTTATATGGAGAGCCAGGAGCTTCCTAGAACATTGGATTTGGTGTATTTTTCATGATTACTAATATTATATTATTAATGATAGAAATTACAATGGCAATGGACATAAAATATAAATTAGGGGTAAAAAGAGACAAGTTCATTAGGTTTAGTGTACGAAATTGATTTGAGATTTGCTTTTTTTAGGGCAACAAGAGATGGGGACTGGAATCTGCACTTATCAGTTATGCGCTCTATGCTAGCATGGTATTTTGCTTATGATTGTATTAATTACTCTTGATATGGGACCACTTACTGGCTGAAAATGACAAGACTTAAAGAATCACATCCAGGTATTAGTTTGTTGTAATTTGCTACCACTATTTTCACCAGGAAGATGGTACAATCTGCACTAAAGAAGTTTGTACAAAGCAAAACAAAACATCCAGTTATGAACTCTTGTGTATTTATAGCTTTCTATATTTTAAAGATTTTGTAAATGAGCTTTCTCATGAATGGACTATGCAAAGACAGAGCAAACATGGCTTTTCATCTATTGCCTGTGACATGACCATCGAACAGACGCTGATCAGGGACTCAAAGACAAAAGGAGGTGAATATCATTAAGAAAAAATGTGCTATGTGAGTATTTAAAATGTTTATTAGATACTTTGTATTACATAGGAGTGATTGGGTTAACAGTAAAATGTGGAGCATTGCAACAATGGATTCTAGGACAATCTGAGAGGTCAGCAATTACTAGAGAATGCATGAAGATGGCTGGTGCTGATCCTGCTGACAGGTAACTAATGCTGTTTTCTCTTCACTGCTCATGTATATCAGGGTATATACTTGTATATAAAAATTACTATCAACTGAAATCATTCCATGCTTTCATGCAATTAAACAGAAACAAAATAGATTTAAATGCCACTCAAATTGAAAAACACGAGAAAGAGGTCTTGAGCATGATGAGTACGAGCAAACAGCATTGGTTTATTAGACAAGTGGTTTGGTGGCCACAGAAGATGTAAAATCAGACCTCCTTACAGCAAAAGAAAAAGGGGAGCAACATTTACAAATGTTTATTAAAGATAAATTACAAGTTCCCAATCCAGACATTTTTCAGTGATTAAGAAGCTAAAGCTTAAAACTTTCTCCTCAATGACAAAGAAAGTGAAAGTTAAGTCTAAAAATGGTGCAGAAGCTATGCTCAAGTCAAATAGAGATCTCTTTGCACGAACGCTTTTACTTGCAAAAAGTAGAAACATTGATGTAAAGGAAGTTCTTTCTTTTCCATTGGCCCCCTTTCCATTATGACTTGCACCAGAAATGGGTACTTTGCATAAGACACAGAAATGCAAGCTTCTCATGCTCATTGAGGATAGTATGGAGAATGCTACATTGTCAAGTGTTCCAGAAGGAAATGCTCTGATCCTTGATGGAATGGCAATAATACAGTCAATGAAGAAATTACTATCATTATTTGGGGAGCTAGCTGATCAGTTGCTGTGGATGGTCATCAATTTGGGTCTACAGTGATGGAGTGGCAATTATCAGTCTATGGAGCAGAGCAAAAGCTACCAACACAATAGATAAAATTTTTGAAACATGGTAAAAATAAGAAAGCTCTGGTACAATTCCTGTTTACACATTGGTGCACTTACAATTCTGGCATACTACATGGATTAACACTCTATGTTTGTCACAGTGATCAGTGCCACAAGTCATCACCAGCATTTGAAAATAACAAGCCAGTTATTGTGCAAAGAATCGAACTTTGCTGTGACCATGAGGAAGCGGACACCAGAATGATGCTGCATGCATCCCAATTTGCCTATTTCATGACGTCATCTAAGGTACTTGTGAAAATAGGCCTTTAATGCAAATTCACACTACTGAATGTTTGTCATCTACATACAGTACCGCCAAGAAATAACTTGGCACTGCGTCTGCCCGCGTCAGGCCCGCGTCTTGCGTGCAGCAAGTTAGACGCAGTTTCCGTAGTATACTCGGGAAAACGAGATATTATATACTTATATAATTATATAATTATATTATATAATTATACGACACTTGAAGCAAAGAATCTTTGTTGTTGGTCTTTGCTTTTGCGACTGAATGATCATGATGTCACAGCTCCAAAAGAAAAAACATCGCTTGTTTTGGGTCTAAGTCCTAAGGCTAAGGCTAAAGAAACCCGCTATGCTAGGTCTACAATGTATAAATGTGAAATGGTTGACTGTAAACATCCGATCCATGATCGATAACTTTACGATTGATACGTTTAAACATTGTAGACGTTAGATTCAACGAATAGCTTGTGCAAGTATGTATAAACTTGTTTTCATGCAAAGTAAAGACCTTCTGAGTTTTAGTTATATATAGTTCGGTTATAAACCGAACGAAATATTATTTATATTATAATTAATATGCATGTCCTCATACTGTTGTCAAACTTTTAGAATATATTATGGATGAAGACTTTACTAGACCTTCAAAAGCTTCTGCAGCTCGGCTGACGTTAGTTCGTCATTCTGTTTCATTTTCTCGTTGATAAAATTCATATCCTCAGCGGAAAGTTTGCCTTTACGTCCGCTTCTCGGGCATCGTCAATACTTGCCATACGCTGATACCTCGCTATGAACGATGACACGCTGTTCCGAGACGTTCTGATCCCCTCACTTTGTAGAATTCTGACGATAGTTCAATAGAATTATTTGATTCTCGCAGAGAAATAATTCTATTTCTTGTATATTGAGAGTTTTCCCATTTTTACCTTTGAACGCAATTTTTCTCGGAGTTTATCGATTTGAACAGTATGAACATGTGTGAACTGACTGAGAGAGCAGGCTATATTTCCGAAGAATTCCGAAGTTATATGTTTACGCCGTCCGTCCGCTCGCCAGCAGGCAACAAAAGCTAATAGTTCCCGTGGGTAGACGCGTTTGCGGGCGCCCGCAGACGCAGGCCGAACGCGTCTGCGAGCGCCGGCAGACGCATCCAGGACGCGTCTCGGACGCGGTTTTTGACAAGTTATTTCTTGGCGGTACTGTACATTGCAAGCGTTTTCGAAGAATCAAAAGTGGCGAATAGCTGTTTGGGTATAGTTTTGGTATAAGTCTTCACACTATACCTGTTTTTAATGACGATCGCCCTGAAGCTAAGTGCAAAAGGGAAATCTGGCTAGATTTTGGTATTTGTGTTTCCCAAGTATACATGCTCCGTTGAAGGAAACCTCAAGCGAACCACCTGTGCAAAGTCCCAGGGATAGACGCTGTAATCTCAGCGGCCCATTTGCCATAAACCCATTTGCCTTAAAATCTTTACACTAACAAATGCTTCAAATGAGGTCAGACATCACAGAGGTCAGATGTCTGTTAAAATGCTCCATGATATACAACACCACATAGCAAAAAATGATTTTCTTATTAAGAAAAAAAATTCTTAAAGGGGCACTTTGATGAAACTTTGGGGGCAGATTTTTTTCTATTTTCTGAAACTGTGTTTCTTGAAATATATACCAGTAAAATATCCGTACAAAATATTGAGTAGAAAGCTTTCAAAGCTCCGATCAAAAATTCATATTTTCACGGCTGCCATTGATTTGAGTGTGTTTTTTAATTGTGAACAGCGGTCTGTTGTGACGTCATTTTCTCACTTCCTTTGTGCCGTCACAGCAAGCAATATATGTAAATATGTCAACACATTCTAATAATGAAAGTCTCGACGAAAGTTATTCTCCAGACTCTTCTGGAAACGATGAAACCTCTTCTGAAGAATTAAAAGAGTACCCTTATACATGCTATGTGCTGTACGATTCCGATGTGGAGCCATTAGCCGTGAAGGAACAAGCTGTGCAGCCTGTAAAGAGGATCAACGCCATGAGTCAGAGCTCGAAAGAGAACTAAACTCGCATCTTGCTAAAGAAAGACACAGGGGCGGATCCAGCTTGTGGGCTGACTGATGCATAAATCCAAAACCTCACATAACTAGGGGGGTCCAGGGGGGGGAAATTTTGAAATCTAGAGCCTTGGAAATGCGATTTCCAGCGTTCTGAGCACACTTTTTATTAAAATTTTGACTCCGAAATTTTGAAAAAAATGCTGAATTTTCTGAAAAAAAAATAACCCAACACTGTGTTCGCATTCCACTTGCGTTCCGAACGCGAACTATATGTGTTTCGAACGCGCTCCATATGCGTTTCAAACGCGCTCCATTTGCGTTTCGAACGTGTTCCATTTGCATTCCAAATGCGTTCCAAAATGCGTTCCAAAGCGTTCCAGTGTATACCAGTTGAAAATGTTTCAAAGACATGCATGCTACGTTTGAAAGAGAGGTTTATCTGAGTCGTTTTGTTGAAAATGTTCCATAATTATGAATTGATTACACACATTTAGCTGATAACAAGTGAATAAATAACACACTTTGTTGCTGACTTATAGCAAGTAAAAGTCAGCGAAACAGGAAAAACAACACTATCGCTGAGTGGAACGTGATAGGCCTAAGTTATACAACACACTGATTTTGTTACCTGTATCTCAATAAACTGGCTTGGACAAGAGCAGTAGAGAAAAAATGAGTTGGGTTCTAACAGCAGCAGGAAGACTGGATCATCAAATTAAATGTTCAAAGTTAAGATTATTCTAACAGGAGCAGGATGACTGGATCATAAAGTTAAATGTTCAAAGTTAAGATTAAAACACCAGCAGGATGACTGGATCATCAAGTTAAATGTTCAAAGTTAAAATTATTCCAACAGCAGCAGGATGACTGGATCATCAAGTTAAATGTTCAAAGTTAAAATTATTCCAACAAGAGCAGGATGACTGGATCATCAAGTTAAATGCTCAAACTTAAGATTATTCCAACAGCAGCAGGATGACTGGATCATCAAGTTAAATGTTCAAAGTTAAGACCATTCCAATAGGAGCAGGATGACTGAATCAAATTAAATGTTCAAAGTTAAGATTAAAACACCAGCAGGATGACTGGATCATCAAGTTAAATGTTCAAAGTTAAAATTATTGTAAAAGCAGCAGGATGACTGGATCATTCAGTTAAATGTTCAAAGTTAAGATTATTCCAACAGCATCAGGATGACTGGATCATCAAGTTAAATGTTCAAAGTTAAGATTATTCCAACAGCAGCTGGATGACTGGATCATCAAATTAAATGGTCAAAGTAAAGATTGTTTGAACAGCAGCAGGGTGACTGGACCATTCTAAAAAGCAAGCATAAAGTTCATTTTATACTGACTATTCAATCATTCATTAACATCTCATTTTCTCTAATTATTTGGCTGGCAAAACTACTTGTTTACAATCACAATGGATAATATCGGGCCTCTGCCTCCTTTTCAAGTGCAAGTCCCTATATTATACATGTATACCATAATATAACATATTATTATCCCATCATATATTCTTATCCCAATAGTTAAAATGTAGATATATTGTAACCAGTGTGTACTTTTCAGTCAACTCACCATTAATAAACAGGTCAGCTTGTAAGTTGTACTGTATTAAACTCAGGCCACCTGAACAACATAACAACAATCCAGAACGGTAAGTGAAATGAACTTTGCTTTTTCTTTAATATTGTTATATTTTATCCCACCTGACAGGACACTCTAGTTTACATTATTTTTAACAACGGCTTGTAGTAACATCCCTTTCAATTTTGATCTAGCTTAAGTGGTTGGTAAGCGCCTAAGTGGTTATGTTGCAGCTCACCCTAGACCAGTATACATATAATCTAACCATACCTCAGTTTCCTCTTAACCATGAGTGATAATGGATATCCCTAAATACCCCTCAAATATTAAACAATGCTCTGTTTTATAAACTATAAATTCAACACATATTTTGACATATATTTATATAGTTGATTTTGAAACACAAAATAATCAAAATGTGCTATTATCTATTTATTACTACCGTAAACAAAGTGTAAATACAATTATTGCATATATTCAATATATAATTAACACTCACTTTAAGGCTCTTAGTGCTACTCCACATTGCCATGCTTTTGTTATATGTTTAGAGACAACCGATTCAGCATAATGATCTCTTACATGCTCTCCACTTTGAAATGGATCCCAAATTTTCGCCTGTGCAATGGCTGTAAATTGTAATAACTTTCATTTCACAGTTTTTCTTCACTACGTCGAATTCGACAGCTTTGTTATTTTGAAACTACGATACGAACAAAGGTCGTAGTTAATTTGCATACATTCTGCCATGATGATTCGAGAAATGCTGGCGAAAGAATCGCTTGACTGCGGGCAAAATGCATCAGTCACAAGCGCATTATTTTTATTTCAGGCTAAATGCATCAGTCAGCATCCATTTCCCAACGTTACCTAGGCACAAGAACAATGGTTTTTCTGACGTATCGTGGGGGAAACTCAGCCAAAAAGACTCGGGACTGATCCACCACTGATGCACTTTTTCCCCAACGTGACGTAATGATGCACTCTTTCCCAATGTGACGTAAAAATTATGCTTCCACTGAGCTGTAGCAGTGCAATGGAGCACTTCCAAGTTCCAACAAATTGCCGAAATATTTGGCGAAATGCAATCGCGAGATTTGTACACCAACAAGATATCGTATAAGTTCAGGAACTCGCTTTTTTGGACGGCATTTGCGTCTGTTAATATGACTTTCCAGTTAATTCAAGAAATATGATTTTACTATTTATTTCATTTTGAAATAATATGGAAGAACTGCGTTCTTGTGTCATTTACAGTCAAAATGCTATTATTACTATCCTTTAACATACGTGTTATTTATTTATAATTAGCATACTAATTTTCTTCAAAATTCTAAGCTTAAAAAATTCTGACTGATGCACTCGCATCAGTTGCATCAGTCTGGATCCGCCCCTGGAAAGACACGACACAAAATCGTGGTAAGGCAACATTTAGTCTATACGCAGTTGCTTTTTGTGTTTCTAAGGTAACATGTTTTATATCTTTAGGTGCGTTTGTGACAAATGCTCATTGGAAAACATTGTAAAAGATGAGGAGTGCCAATGTTGCCGTGAGGTCAAGAAATAAAGTGTATAACAGATCAACCAGCATTCAAGAATGGTTGTTTAGATCGATGGGTGCTCAGATTGGCTGCCATGGGTCTTAAAACCTAGACAAATAAGTTGTACACAGCAATGTACGAGGAAGGAAAAAACCGAGGAAGAGTGAGTTCAGATATTCCAAAGAATCGTATAGACTATAGCTAAATTTAACCAAGTTCATATTATTTATAACAATACAAGTTGTATTGATATGCCCAGTCTCATGCTAATACTATTTCTTCAAAAAAATGTTTTCAATAGGTTTATGAGGGCAGTTGCATAAGGGCAAACAACAAGGCTGATTTGGGAATTTTTAGGCAAATCAAACAGATACCCTCTTCCATGTTGTATTTACACCAGGATAAGAACAGAATTTCAAAGTAAAAGCTATCATTGGTTTGAGGATGAAGATAGTGATGATGAAGGGGAAGTTACTAACAGTGAACAAAGTTCAGAAAAAGGTACATAATAAAGCAAATCAAACCATGAGACGTAAATTCTAAGCATTATTGCATTGATGCTGGTGTACACGTATTTTTCTTGTATGTTTTCCTTGGCATGCCACATGTTTTACAATGGGGAGCTTTTCTAAGTTTTCTTAAACTTGTTGTCCCATCGGATGCCTTTTTTTTCCTTTTGTGAGAGATTGTAGTGCAGCCTCTAAAATTTGGAAGAATATAAAGTTGAATTGTCCATTGGATGCCTAATATCACAATTCTGAATGTCGTTAGGCCCAATTTATCTTGTGGGCTTTGATCAACACGTTTTTTTTTTCAGTTTTATTATAAAACTATTATGTGATCAAAAATAGTAAACTTTCAAATTCGCTCATTTGAAAAATAACTTGAACCATAAGAAAGCTTATAAAAAACAACATATAAGGCATAATTATGGGCACCCTTGTTTTTCAAGCCGTTTTTGAGTTATTGCTGCTTCAAAATGGGAAAGTATCCTAAAATGGCGCAAATTTCCTGGGCACTAGTCGGAAAATAAGCCCCCAAACGCTCATAACTCAACAAAAATGTGAAAATAAAAGTAACCATAATAATGCGCTATACGCAATAGTTTATTACCTTTTTGATAACATAAGTAGTTTTTCCTAGAAATTTTGCCTTTCTTAACAATAATATTAGTTTTATAGAAAATTTTGGGAAAAACGTGTTGGCTGGAGCCCACAAGAAATTTTATCGCGTTCAACATGCAGAACTATATTCATTAGACCTAAAGGTACTATATAAACATAGAATGAAATTGTCCCTCACTATGGTAAGTAAACATATATTTTTGTACCTCTGCCTCCCCGACTATATCAAACAATTGACATGTATACAATCATGTGTATTTTTTTACAGCTTTAGAAGTATGGTAATGAGGAATAGATACACTAAAAAAAGTCATGATACAAATAATTTACACCTACCCATGTTTTCCTCTTATTACAGTAACTTACCGGTACATGTTGGAGGAACAAGTTCAACTTGCTTCTGCTGCCTTTCATGATACTTTGTCTTGGCTTCTTGTGGGTCTTGCTTCTCCATGGCTGAGTGTAAAGGAGGAGGGACCATTTCCTGTAATTTATCCTCTAACGATTTCAGTTCTTTTCTTTCAGATTGAACAAGAGTTGAGAAGATTTTATCTACATAGCCTAAGAAAAATGTTTAAAAAGGTGGATTACTTGAAGTTTATCCTACAGTAACAGTTCTGCATTTCAGATTGCACAACAAGAAGAAACTTGCGGGACAAAAATGTTGCAATAGTAAAGCATGAATGTCTTACTGTAGTCTATGTTTTCCCGGACTTTGCGGACAGTGGCCTTTCCACCCTTGCATTTGGGATAAAACACTCTCATTTTCATGTTTTTATTTTTGTCTTTTACTTTCCTTTTATAACTGCTTTTCAAATGAACTTTCACTTTGTTCATAACATTACATACCTGCAATACATGCCCAAGTATGAAAAATGTAACATTTTTGGTGGAAACTGATTGACAACACTATGGTAGGCCTCAAGACAACTTGTTTCATCTAATGGTGAAGAATTCACTGCCCTGGTCAGATCTTTCTTGTTCAATGTCTCATCTAACTTTTCAAATGCTACTGAATTTGCATAGCAAAGACATGATAGTTAAACTAATGTGACAATTTTTCACTGACAACATTATCACATAACCTACTTGTAGAGAGCCATGTCCTCTCATGGTGTATTGGTCCATGGGCACATTTATTCAACAACTTGTTGTTAGAATCCTCATGAATGTCCCTGACATGAGTGAGAAATGAATAGAATTTTGCCAGCATAGCATGTCGAAGACCTTGCTTTGTGCTTTGAACTGCCAAGTGAAAATGATGCAAGCTTTCACGCACCCCACTAAAACGTCACAACCTTTTGCCTTGCTTGCTTATGTGACAGCTGTAAAAATACCTAAAATTTACATTGCATCTGTTAATACACTGCACTGCTAAACATGCATAACAATGTAGATGACTTATGTTGTTCTGAAGCGTTTACTTACGTTTTGCCCCATGCCAGCAGTCAAAAAACAATGTGTAATAACTTGTTTGCCATACTGCTTACATAAAGCTGGGCACTCAGTCCTCATCCATTTAGTGCTTTGACTGTGGCGGTCTGTTATGTAAATTTTTATATTCATAGCTGTGTTTGCCAATAGAAATGTAAGTGCTTGCTGGTGTCCCATGAATTCCATTGCACTACTGCGGGTGGTCTGGTTGGACTGAATGACAATAAAAGTAGAAAAAAAACTGTCTATAGCCTGTAACATCAAGAAGCTGCAGTATTGACATATTATATATATGGTACATATTGTACCTACATTCTAAATGTCGGGGGCCGGTTGTTCGTGCGCTGTTTAAGTCACTAAACACCGTTTAACTTGCTATCTATCGTATAAAATTTATATGCTTAAAAAATCGTGTTGTTCGTGGGCCATTTAGCACTATCCACCGTATAAATTTTGTCTAAACGGTGGCTAAGATATACGGTCTCATGAGACCGTTTAAATCCCTAAACAGTGGATAAAATGCCGATTTTTACACTGGCCGCAGCCAGTGTCATAAAATGCCCTTGCTGTCTTTTTCGGGGGTTTTTTTGCGACGCAAGTGTGACATTCCATTGCGACACCGTGGGCTCAGGATTTTGCAATTTAGCTAAAACATCCCACCATTTTAAACAGTATTACTTAGAACGAATTTCGTATTTAACTACGTTACAAATCTTACACGCTGTAATTGTGGGACGCATTTAATTATATTTTATTGCGCATGTGTGTGAACTTTTTCTGTGTTTTTCGATAAGATGTTGCCGAACTCTGGTTTTGTATGGATTTTTATTGTGCCGTACTCTGAATGTTTGTGAAGTGACGGCCGTCGATAAGTGAAGAACATGTACATATTTCAAATTAATGTTTAAAATATTGTTAATCATTTAATTAATTTATATATATTTTCTTACTTTTCGTCAATGCCAATGGCGTTTATTAATTGTAATAAATGTATTTTTCTCTATGCAATCCTCCTGCTCATGAGATATTTCGATCGCAGTCGTCAGTCGCGTTATTTTCAATTTGTAGAACATAGTTTACAACAAGCTATGGCGTAACGGGGTATATAGGTCTCAAACGCCCGAACGGACCTTACGTTCATAATCACTTTGTTTCTCAAATGCTGTAAACAACGTTTTTAGGGAATTGAGACCAAACCACATTTTTAGTGCAAAGTTTCTTCGAAACTTTGCAGTATTGTGATGAAGTGACTTCGAAACTTTGCAGTATTGTGAAAAGTTTCTTCGAAACTTTGCAGTATTGTGATGAGTGGCGAAAATTTACATCAGTCAGTCAGTCAATCATAGTGTAAACTCCGGGGGGTTGTGCAAATTTCGAACACGTTGCTTAAATGTCATTCTTACAAGGTTTCAATCAAAATTACTTGAATTTACCAGAGTTTAATTATACACCAGTGTCTGCTGTTGTTCGTGCCGATGGGAAAGATAGTTAAAAAAGCATTGTGACATCTAATGAGACTATAATAGTTGTATTGCACATGTACATAAACAGTGTGCCAAACACCCCCGGAATCTCAATTATTCGACTAGGCACGTGTATAATGCGCAGCGCTATAGCCTTTAATTAACGTCTCTAGGAGTAGGTCGCAAACACGAGTGTATTTCAAACGTCGAATTTTGCATATTTTAACCGGCATTGAAAGAATTTCAGTCTAGACTATTAGTTGTTCGTTTACAACGCGTAAAAAGGGATTCTTACCTTGGAAAGCATCAAATTTCACCGAGTTTAACATGAACTGATGAGTTATGTTCATAGTATAAACATATATAGTAGATACGCCTAAAATTTTCGCTATGTTACGTCGTATATTCCGTAAATTACTAAATGAATCGCCATAGCTTTCTCTACATTTTGGCAAAGCTTCATGCGCAAATAATAAAGAGCAAACAAGACACAGCGAAATCTTTCGCGTATTATAATGTAGCGGGCGCTTGCCGACTGCTCATCGTTAGTGCGAACGTACACATACATCTGTATATTTAAAAATTTTATCATATATTCATATATTCGACTATTCCTTTATCGTATATTCCTCAAAATGTCACCATACAAAGCGGTGTCGTTTTCTTAATATTTTTGCAAAGCTTCAATGGAAAATACAAGAAAATAAACAAGATACAGCGAATTCTTCGACGTAGTGATAAGTAAAGTTTAGTGTGCGAAGTATTTATTTGAGGTAAACAAAATTAACCGGAAGTACTATATTTCGTTGTAAAACTGCGCAAGCTAAAGGGGAAAATTTTGAAAATTATGCAAACATTGAGCGATAATCCTTAAAAAGTTTCGATGTCATAGATTCATGTAATTGAGGTGGCTTTATAATTTCTCTTAATGAGAGTCCAGTTAACGCTCTCAACCCCTACAACGCAATGAAATTGTATGTGACTTGAAACGCTTTGAAATTTTCAAAAATATACCTTGTAATTGCAGACCACAGTTTTCAGATTTATTGTTCTGTATGTATTGTATTCATTGTTTCTATCTGTGTCAGTTTTTTATACATTTGTCTGCCTTCTGAAACTTTGCACTATCCTTGGATGAGTGTATCTGAGGGTCGAGAGTCGAGAGTAAATGTCGAGAGTCGAGAGTAAACGTCGAGAGTAAAAAGTCGAGAGTAAAAAATCGAGAGTAATTGTCGAGAGTGGACAAATGTCTCAGGAACAACAAAGTACAGGTATATATGTACCACAAAATACCTCGGTACCACAGAGTATCAGTCGTGCAAAATACTTTATTCTCGTAAATATATATTAATTTTGGTGTTAATTGACACATAAATAAGAAAAATGAATATTTTAATAAAAATTCTTAAAAGTAACGAGGTTAAAGTTTAAATATAATTCGTTGTTTTTGATACCTCTTTTTTGCTCAATGCTCGTAAAATCAGGACGTTTGAAAATAAGTTTGCAAACCAACATGAATTATGTTCATAGACATTTGTACTAAGCGATAAAACATTCCTGCTGTTCGGGGGTGCCAGGGAGCAATCAAATTTGCTATAAAAGAACACGATCTTTCAACATTATTGATAAACCTGATATATTGTAGTATACCATGGGTATTATGTAGTGACTTTAGTATTAACCTTCCACTAAATTAGATAGCATTATCTATACAGTATTACCATACAGCATCAAAGACTAAATCCTGGTTCAATTTGATAAGCCGCTACTTATTTATTGCCACACTGGTATTCTGTGGTACATTAAGATTTTATCCAAATAATGTCAGGCTTCAAAAATACTAGAATGTGCTAAATCTAACAACCCACAGGAAGAAAAACTACAGGGAAAGCCTTTCCAAAAAACTAATAATAGTCCATGATATATACTTGTGACATAAAATATGAATGATAGAAAATTGTGTGGTATTCTGTGGTACATACACCTGTAGATATATTTTCAACAAAATATGCATGACTATGGAAATAATTTCACTTCCTGGATATACATGCACGAGAAAATAAAGCGTAAACAATCAAGGAAACAATATCCGTACAACGTTTGAAACAGTACAATTTAATTGAAACACAATGTTTCACATGAAAATAGTTATCACGCAGACAACAATAATAACGCAATTATAAGCTGAATATAAACTTCCTTTTTATACATTTACCAAATAAAGGGAAACCCAAAACTAACATATAAATGCCTCCGCGATCCCCTGAATTTCAAGTTTATCTATATCGCAAATTTAGATTCCATAGCTGCTCCAAATAAAGAATAATTATGCGTAGAACATGAAGCATTGAAAAACCTCACTTTTTTCATTTAACGTACGTCTATTTTAAACGACAGTTCATGCAGTTTTGTATGTTGAGCACAATCTAACGAACCATACAATTCTGAGTTTATATATACGAGCCCAGTAAAAAGGGGATTCTTCCGCATATTTTGTTAAAAAATATATCTACTTTGTTGTTCCTGAGACATTTGTCCACTCTCGACAATTACTCTCGATTTTTTACTCTTGACTCTCGATTTTTTACTCCCGACTCTCGACTTTTTACTCTCGACTCTCGACATTTATTCTCGACTCTCGACATTTACTCTCGACATTTATTCTCGACTCTCGACTTTTTACTCTCGACTCTCGACATTTACTCTCGACTCTCGACCCTTGACTTTTAGATACACTCTCCTTGGATCCCTCCCTAATTTTGAATTTTACCAGCCGCGAGGCCAGTGTGAACGCCTGAGCAGGCGTCTTGTTTAATACTCTGTTTTTACAAAACCGCGCTTTTATACAGAGTACCTGGTATAAATTATTTTTATGTTCTTCCAAGAGCAAATAGACATGCAGAGAGAATATTTAGGCGTGAAATTGAAAATATTTTGTTGTATTATAATGATAATGAGTTACGGCAGCGATATCGTTTCGGTAGGCAAACGATTGTATTTATAACACGTCTTTTGCAAGACGAGATAAGTCCTGCAACAAACCGCAATCATGCTGTTTCTGCTACACAAAAAGTGTTGATAATACTGAGATTTCTGGCCACTGGAAGTTTCCAACAGGTCACTGGGGACACAGGCGCTGGTTTAGACAAGTCAACCGTCAGTCGAATCATTCGGCAGGTAACCATGGCGTTGTGTCGAAAAATGAACCAGTTCATACGATTTCCCCGAACACAAGATGAACGCGATGCAACAAAGCAAGGTTTTTACGATATTGCCAATTTTCCTTGTGCCATTGGCTGTGTTGATGCAACCCATATCCGAATAATAGCTCCAACTGACAATGAGTGGGATTTTGTAAACAGAAAGAGGTATTACAGCATCAATGTGCAAGGAATTTGTGATCACAAAGGTACTTTACACTTTATTACAATTAAGTAAACAAACAATGTTCGTTAATTAAAATTCAAAATATTAAAGGGCGGGAATGGGGGTGTGATTGGGGGTGTGATTGTCATTATTGATCCTAAATGCTGAAATATGGCGATTCTTTTGAGTTAATTTCTAGAAAGATAAGGAAAGCTCCGTTAATACAATATAGTCTTTTTAAATTTGTTATTTGATAATATAAATTGAAAAAATATCATCTCGATTTTTTCTATCATAATGTATTAACACAAGGAAAATGAGTCAAAGTTATTTATATTTACTTCTTTGTAGGAAAGTTTACAAATGTAGTTGCAAAATGGCCAGGGTCGACCCATGACAGTCATATTTTTCGGACATCTCATATTGGACAGGAGTTGGAAGGAACAAATTTTGAAAACGGTGTTCTCATTGGAGATAGTGGGTATGCCTGTTTGCCCTATCGACCCCATACCTACCCCATACCTACCCCATACCTACCCATACCTACCCCATATCAAGAACCAGGAACCCCATCCCAGAGAGGATTCAACCGAGCTTTTCGAACCACAAGGTCAATAATCGAGAGGTCATTTGGAATTCTAAAACGCCGCTTCCATATTTTACATGGAGAAGTGAGAATGGCACCAGAGCGTGTTTGCACCATTACTGTAGCATGTTGCATTCTTCACAACATGGCTATTGAAAACAATGAGCCCTTACCTGATGACATAGAAGAACACCCCAATGTTGATATTCCTTTTGCAGGTGTTGAAATAGGGCAAGGTGTGAGAAACCACATTGCAAACACATACTTTTAAATAAGAACTGCTATAATCACTTTATATTTCAGCAGTTTAAATACCAATATTTACACTGATTGCACAATTATATTTGTGAATAAATTAATGATATGCAAAAATGTTCAATAACTTATAAATGATAAGTTAATACACAGCAATTATATACTTTGAGTTTATATATACAATAATAATTATAAATATTTATCTGTAAATAGTTGTCAATAAGACCATGTAAAGTCTGTTCTGCTTATAAAAACAAGTTTTGGGACCTTAGTACAAAGCATTGGAATTTGAATTAAATGAACAAGTTGTAATTATTGATGAACATGGCTATTTCTTGCATTTAAATCCTCTACTTCAAGCTTTAACTTTTCCTTTATCAGCTTTAAATTTTCGACCTCTAAATCTATCTTCTGTTTTTCAACCTTTAACACATCAAACTGCATCGCTTGTATATCTTGATGGGTCACCTTTCGTTTTTTGGATTTGGGAGGAGTAGTTGGTTTAATATTCAATGCAGCTGGCCCTTC
Organism: Muricea muricata; assembly: GCA_963855995.1. Lineage (NCBI taxonomy): Eukaryota > Metazoa > Cnidaria > Anthozoa > Malacalcyonacea > Plexauridae > Muricea > Muricea muricata. The sequence goes on along the minus strand of OY979716.1, from coordinate 51,615,967 downwards.
ATTATCATCATCATCATCGTCATCAGCGTGGTTGTTTCCCAGTTGAAGAGAGTCATCAGGATCAGTTTCATGATCATCTTCCAGAGGTGGTGGGACAGAAAAAGGGTCATTTGGATCTGGTGGTGGCACTATTTGCACTTCTATGGTAGTGACCTCTGGTTCTATTGCATCAGTAGTTTCTACAATATGAATAAAAATCAAACTTTTTCATCAAACTGATAATTATACACTGTTTTTCAGCCATAGGTATGGATGTGGCATGTATAATACAGTCAAACCCCTAATGGCGGACACCTTCGGGACCTCCCTAAGGTCCACTTAATAGGGGTGTCTGCTATTAGGGGTTGGACTGTAGATATGTTATTGGGCTAGACAACAAAAAATCCCTGGCTGAACTATCTCAACTAATATAAACAAACCATAAACAAATCAAACATCTCTCCACAACAAACCATAAACAGTGTCAGTTTGTTATCAAAACAGATTAAACAATAAAAGAACTTCTTATATTATAATATACCATATAATCAAATATAATTCAATAGTCATGTACTATTCGTATATAGATGCAATATAATGCTAGTTGATAGTACTAGTAGAACATTGCCAACTTATACTCAAAATGATGAATATTGAATCAATATTGTTAAAGGCAGTATAACTTCTAAACTCGCGCATGCGCAGTGTGTTCGATATTTTGAAAAACTTAATGTTGTAAATCAAAGTTTCTAAAACGAAAATGGCGCCCGCAGAAAGAGCGCGTAGCAGTTTTAACCCAAGTTACAAAATGTTGGATTTTTTTCTGGTGCAAAATCAGAAGAAATAAACTACTTCTGGTGTTTGCGTTTATTTTTATCATGCATTATGGTGAGGTGTAACGTGATACCTGTGTGTTCAGACAAAGTAGCCACACATGGCGCAGAGTTCAGTCATCTGTCTCGAAATGTGTTTCAAATAAGACATGCTTTCTTTGTGATATTTGCCATGGAAAGCTCAAAAAGTGATACGGATACTGAACAAACCTTTCGACGACCTAGTGAACCTGGCCCTAGTTTTCGGGCGCCTGAAGCTGTTAGGTCACTTGGAGGGAAAAGACGCGGTTCTGGAAGGAAACGAAAACACGAAGAAGGCTATGAAAATGTTCGCAGCAGTCTTTGGAAGACAATCTCCTTGCATGCGAACGTTTACGAAGAATGGATGGCCTTGCGAACAGCACACAACTTCAAGGAAAACTCCGCGTTTACTCAATTTCTCTTGAAACGTGCGGCAAATGCGGCCACTGACGCGGAAATTACCTTTCGTTCGGATATATCAACCCAGGCAGCTGGCCTTGAAAGGTAGGGATAAATGGTTTTGTATTTTCTATTAATTGTGTAGCTATTCATTGTGGAATTTAAACATATAATAGTATCAAATAGGTTTGAGCTTATACAGTATTCCCTTCGTTTTATAAAGGTTTGACAGTCCATTGTTTAGTCAAATTGGCTCTCCTCCAAAATCGTCAACACCACGAAAGACCAAGGCCAAAGCTCAACTTTTCCAATCTGGTAATTATTGGGTTGTTATATATAATTTAGAATTGCAACATACACGATTTGGATGACTATCAAATGCAAATTTTTTTCCTATTCTGATTTCTGAAATGAACTATATTTATATCTTTATTAACCCAACCCCCCCCCCTCCCCATCAAGTCCAAAGCACAATGGTATTTGCCAAAGTGACAAATTATTATGTAAGTGTTGCTACTCTGAGTGTATATCCACACCGGGCAAGCTTGAAAAATATGCCTGGCAAGGGTGGGATTCGAACCTACGACCTCTGGAATCCCCTTTCCAGATGTCGTAGGTTCGAATCCCACCGTGGCCAGGCATATTTTTCAAGCTTGCCCAGTGTGGATATTCACTCAGAGTAGCAACACTTACATCATATTAACCTGAGTACATAACATCATTATATATAGAAAAAAGATCATGACAAATTATTATTTTAATGCAGTACTGGCTTACTGCCTTTATTCTTCACATACTGTATGACTAGGACCAGTTTACTACATACCCTATACATTTATGTGTCATGTTTCTATTGTAGATGTACCAGAGTCCTCAATTGTGGTCGAACATGCCTCCATACCAACTTGTGAGAAGACTTTTATTGACTCTGTTATTAGAAACACTTCCATTGCTATTCAGTCTCGTGATAAGGACAGTGATGATGAAAGTGATGCTGAAATTGATAAAGATGACAGTGCAGATGAAAGTGGAGATGATGTATGTTGGGAATCAGATGCTATTGACAATGAAAGTGATGATGACCATCCTAGTGAACTATTCCCAGATTTCAACAATTTGAACATGTCATATGATACAGATTTCCTTGATCATAAACAAGATTTTATTGACTCAACACAGATTGGTCCAGTTAATATGGAGATAAGCTCAACACAAGATCTGGGCTCAATTGAGTGTGATGTGCCAATAGTTCCTGCAGAGCATATTGATGTGGTGGAGGGACACAGCCCTTCAGTGAGACTTCTGTCTGTTGGGTATGAAAAGGAAAAAGGCATTGGTCTTGAGAATGAAGTATCTATGGTGAATGAAGATAAGTTCCTCTGCAGTATAAGCAAAATTCGAGAACTGTTTTCCTGTTGCATGGACATTGACTGCAAAATGCCATAGATTGAGACAAGTGAAAGATTTGTTGGCTGTGTTTTGGAAATTAGGTGGAAATGCAAGGCTGGTCATTGTGGTGAATGGCAATCAAGCAAAATGGTCAGGAAGTTATATGTGAACAACTTACTGACAGCAGCTTCATTACTTTTCTCTGGGAACAATTTCACTAAGATATCATTGCTCTCAAAGTGCATGTCTTTAGCCTTTTTTAGTCCATCAACGTTCCACCAGTAACAAAGAAAGTACCTCATATCCCTTGTTAATTCATGGTGGAAAGATATGCAAGAAAGAATGTTTTCTGTTCTTGTCAACCAGCCAGTTGTTCTAGCTGGGGATGGCCAAATGGATTCACCAGGGTTCTCTGCCAAGAACTGTGTTTACACACTGATGCATGCAGAACTGGACTATGTACTGCATGTGGAATTGGTTGATGTCCGGCATTCCCAGCTTAAAAGTGCAGTCATGGAAAAAGTTGGTTGTGAAAGGGCTTTGAATTTTGTGATGAAAAAACTATCAATTGAAGAGCTGGTCACTGATGCCTCATCACAATTAATCAAAATGTTAGGTGAGTATATAACACACTATTAAACTAGTTTTATGTTCTGTGATATGCCGAGTACCATAGTCGAAAAAATGATAAAATGGTACACAATGTTCACAGCTTGCTAAGCAGCTTCTTATACATGGTACTTGTACATGGTTTTTGCCAGTGGATATGTATGCTGAAAGTTATAGTATATATATGGGTAACAGTTAATTAAGTTTCAGCTACTGTATGTGTATGCTTAGCTTTTCATCTTCAATTCTATCTTGAGTCTACTGGTCCAATTGCATTCAGTCTTACCAAAGTCATATCAAAATTATCATCAATTTCTTGGTTAGAGTTTCATCCCTAACTTTTGCCTCGAACTTCATAATCCCGCATATCATTAAGAACGTCATCGTAAAATATTTATTGTTGGTATAAACAAACTTTTAATGGTACTTTACGCTAAACTCAAGGTTTTTTTATTCTGTTTCTTTAGCAACAGACAAGAGGTATGAGAAAGTCCTGCACCAGTTGGATGTATGGCATAAAAGCAACAAGTTAGATAAAAAGTTGTTGGAGGTTTGTTTGCAGGATATTTAAGAGTTATAGTTATATTGCTTGATGGCTAAGATAATATATATCTTTTGAAGGCTGGAAAAAAACGAAAAAATGCCATATTGAAGTCATGGATTGCCCCCATCAGGAATCACTTCTGGCACTGTGTTAAAACATGTGGAGGTGACCTAAAAAAACTTAAGGTATACATTTTTTTCAAAAAATTAATATAGGATACAGTTATGTGAATGTAGTTGGTACTATCAATGTTTTATCTATTGCACTATGCACTTTGCCCTAAACGTTTTCATGAACAAAACATTCTGACCAAAACAATTTTATATTGTGTTGATTTTATTGTTAGACTAATTGGATCAACCTTTTAAAACATGTTACCAATGTCCACACTTGGTACAATGGTCAGTGCAGCCATGGGCCTTTGACGGATGATGGATGTTCTGGCCACTAGGGCCTTTAATTACGTCATTTTCACCGTTTTCGCGGCATTTTTCTCTTTAACGCTTGTGATTGGTTAATTTTGTATCAAGCCAGGGGGGAGTTTTCCATTTTGTTGTTATTCGCTTCTCATGCCTTCGTGAGCATTCCTTTTTTACGAATAAATATTACAAGAATCGGAATTTCATCTTTATTTTCTTGGATACGTTATACGTTACTACTGCCGTTGAAGGGTAAAGCCTTGGGCTTGCCCGAAGGAGCGGAACAGTAAAAAAGGAGTCACTTTACGGCGTGAAATCATCGAAAACTCGAAGGCAATCGTTTGTAGTATGGATAAAAGCGCTACAAATATGGCCTCGAATACCGACGAAAGCGCTCAATTTACAGCTGAAAATCCCGCGAATGACCACAAGACGAACACCAGCCAAGAGGTAGGACTATTACAAGCTTCTTTAGTCGAAAATACGGATAAAAACTCTTTGCAAAGTGATGCAAGTGAAGCTAGTTTACTCGAAGTAATCCCGGAATTAACCGATAAAACTATGTCTATCCCGACTGATGATGTATCTACACGGCCCAAACGATCAGCTAAGCCCTCCGAGAAGTGTATTCAGAACAGAATTCAATCGGATCGAACAAAACTAGAGAAATTATGGCGAAATACATCGAACGCTGTGAATAAACTACAAAAGACACCCGATTCAGTAGAACAAATAAAAACACATACGTCAGAAGTACGTTCGTGTTTCCACCAATACGACGCCGCATCTCTCTCTCTGCTCGAGTTTCTCGCAACCTTTAATGACTCTGAGCATCAAAAGGAATATGAAACTGTACAAAAACTATCCAATAATCGCACTGAATATATTCACACTGCCATAACTGAGGCAAATCAACGCAAGAAAGAACTTATGTCAGAAATCAACTCCTCTCAACGTTCTCGTAGCTCACGTCAATCCACAGTGTCGTCTACTACAGCTCGAGCAGTAGCCAGAGCTGAAGCTACGGCAGCTCTCAAGAAGGTCCATTTGCAACAATGGCGCTCTATGCGTGAATCGGCATCCGCGCTTGAAATACAACAACAAGAACTTGCACTCACACAGAAAAAGATGAATGAAAAGGCTCGTATGGAAGCTATGCGATTAGAGGAGGAAGCTGCAGTTGCTGTTGCTAAAGCACAAGCCATAGACAATGAATTAAATCTACTAGACAATCGAGAACCTGGAAACCTCCACCTACCTGTTGAAGATCCCGTTGAAAGAGCTCAAAACTATGTAAACTCACAACATTTCGAAGAACCTAATGTTGCATTCGAACCCATTGTACCAAGCCATCCCATCAACGAACAACAGCTTCCCAACCATCCCATCAGCGAACAACAGCTTCCCTACCATCCCACCAACGAACAACAGCTTCCCTACCATCCCACCAACGAACAACAGCTTCCCTACCATCCCATCAATGAACAACAGCTTCCCAACCATCCCATCAACGAACAACAGCTTCCCAACCATCCCATCAACGAGCAACAGCTTCCCTACCATCCCACCAACGAACAACAGCTTCCCAACCATCCCATCAACGAGCAACAGCTTCACTACCATCCCATCAACGACCAACAGCTTCCCTATCATCCAAACCACTCCATCAACAAACAACAGCCACCCCTCAGAAAGTTGATACTTTCACCTCATCCTAATGGTACTCCATACCAGCAACCAGGAACGACCATCAACAACCTCGCCTATGGGAACACCTTTACAGAACAACCATCAACTGAACATCTGGACCCAACACGAAATGCATTCATACCCAAAGCTCAAAATCGTTCCACCGACCCAACCTCAAATACTATGGACTCATATATTCAGTTCATGGCCCGCAGAGAACTTATTGCAAATAAGATTCAGAAATTCGACGACAATCCAAGAAACTACTGCAGCTGGAGAGACTCATTTAAGAACATGATTCAAAATGTAAACATTACTCCAAACGAAGAGTTATCTCTTATAATAGAGTATACCAGCAACGAATCCAGAAAGCTCGCTCAACGACTCCGTAATGCCTACATAAATAATCCCTCTGATGGCGTAGCCATACTATGGCAGAAACTCAAACAGCGTTATGGTTCTGATACTGTAATAACAGAAGTGTATCTAAACAAACTGAATGATTTCCCCAAAATCGGATATAGAGACAACAAGAAACTCCAAGAACTGGGAGATCTCCTTTTAGAACTTCAATGTGCCAAGACTGATGGTGGTTACCCTGGCCTCAGAATCCTCGACGAACCGTCGTGCATCAAACCAGTTATTGCAAAGTTGCCAAATGACATCCAAACCAGATGGCAACAACATGCTTATCGTTATAAGAAACAACATCCCGCAGTGTATTACCCTCCATTCAACGAATTTGCCACATTCATCCAAGAACTATCCCTTGAGAGAAATGACCCGAACCTGATCATTGATATACCAGACAAAACACCACCCCTAAATCCCCGATGGCCGAAAGAAGAGATTAGAGTGAAGAAAACCAATGTTGAAAGTGGAAACAGTGCAACCCCATCTGCTTTAAGCCCAGCCAATTGGTGTATTGTCCATCAAAAGCCACACCCACTGAGTAGATGCAGAGCCTTTCAAGCCAAGTCACTTGATGAACGGACAAAAATATTGAAACAGAATCGTGTGTGTTTCCGCTGTATTGCTTCCTGCGACCACCTGGCTAGAAACTGCGAAGCTAAAATTACGTGTACGAAATGCGGAAGCACAAAACATCTATCAGCACTTCATGTTCAAGGTGCACAGAATGATGGCGGGGAGAAAAGGGACGAGCGAAAGGGCAACATGGAGAGCAAGAGCAAAGAAACTTGTGATCAACCAGACCAGAAGTCAGAAGATATCACATCAAAATGCACCGAAGTATGTGGGACTTCCCTCGGGGGAAAGTCTTGTTCAAAGATCTGTCTCGCTAATGTATATGTGAATGGTTACCCCGATACCAAGGTGAAAGCTTATGTTGTAGTCGATGATCAAAGTAATGGTTCATTAGGAAAATCAGATTTATTTGATCGCTTGAACATTACCAGTCCAAAGACGACATACTCACTTCGTACCTGTGCTGGAACAACCCACATGCAAGGAAGATATAGCAAAGATCTTATTGTAGAATGCATAGACGGTAGCAGTAGACATCAACTATCAAACGTTATTGAATGTAATGCAATCCCTGACTCTAAGGAAGAAATCCCTACCCCAGATGTAGCCCGAGCTCACCCACATTTGATAGACATCGCTACCCAGATTCCCGAGATGTGTGATGATGTGGATATCCTTTTGCTTGTTGGCCGCGATGCACCACCCTCGCAAAAGATTCATGAATCTCGAAATGGAGCCAGAAACGCACCCTGGGCTCAGCGCCTCGACTTGGGATGGGTCATAATTGGCAACGCTTGTTTAGACGGTGCACATAAACCCGACATCTCTTGCTACAAGACCCACATCCTCCAAAATGGAAGACCTTCGTTCCTGTCACCCTGCCCTAATCGTTTTCATATCCAAGGACACATTAGCGACCACCAAAACAATGAAACCATCAAGAGAAAAGAAACCTTTAAAAACGGAAAATTCGATGACGGTTTGGGAGCAAACGTTTTTGCACGAACGAAAGATGACAACAAGCCTGGTCAATCTGTTGAAGATCAACGATTTCTCGAAATCATGAAAGATCAAATGGTGAAGAACAACGAAGGAAAATGGGAGGCACCACTACCTTTTCGTAACCTAATTCCTGATCTCCCTGATAACCGAGAAGATGCCCTTCGACGCTTCAACTCCACCAAACGAACACTCGATCACAAACCTGAGATGAAACGGCACTATTTCGATTTTATGCAAAAGCTGTTTGAGAATGGTCATGCAGAACCTGTGCCCCAGGATGCCCCGAAGGGACTACGATGGTACCTTCCCCACTTTGGTGTGTACCACCCTAAGAAGCCAGGAAAGATACGAGTGGTTTTCGATTCAGCAGCAGAAACAAACGGAATTTCCTTGAACAAGCTACTACTTTCTGGTCCTGACCTCACCAACAGTCTCGTTGGAATCCTACTACGCTTCCGCCTCAACAGCATCGCGCTCATGACAGACATCGAACAGATGTTTCATTCTTTTATGGTTCGTGAAGACCATAGAGATTTCCTCCGGTTCTTCTGGCACAGAAACAACAATCCCAACGAAGAAGCAGTTGAATACCGAATGAAAGTTCACCTTTTTGGTAATACCTCTTCTCCAGCCATTGCAACATATGGCCTTAGGAAGACAGCCATTGTTGGAGAATGCAAGTACGGTACGGATGCAAGAGACTTCGTAGAGAATGACTTCTACGTGGACGATGGACTGAAGTCTGTGCCTAACTGTGAGGATGCTATTGAGTTGTTACACCGTACAAGAGCTATGTTAGCCGCTGCTAACCTACGTCTCCACAAGATCGCGTCTAATAACCCTAAAGTTATGCAAGCTTTCCCTCCTGAAGACCAAGCATCAAATCTCCACAACCTAGACCTTCATCATGACGTCATCCCAATCCAACGTTCGCTCGGGGTACTTTGGGACATACAAGCCAATGTCTTCACGTTTCAAATTGTTGATGAAGTTAAGCTGTTTACAAGGCTGGGTGTCTTGTCAATCACTAACAGCCTCTACGACCCTCTGGGGATTGCTGCACCTGTCATCATCAAAGCTAAGATGTTGCTGAGGGCTATGTCAACGAGCCTCAAACGCCATCCACTCGATGACTGGGATAACCCGTTGCCAGAACAATACAGAGAACCATGGGAGGCTTGGTGCAAGTCCCTCGCCGATTTAGGAGAAGTCAAAGTCCCACGTCTTTACGTCAGTATATCGTTATCAGATGCAAATCATGTAGAAATTCATACCTTCAGCGATGCCTCGGTCGAAGCAATTGCGGCTGTCTCCTACCTCAAAGTCATTCAAGAAAATGGCGATGTCCATGTTTCCTTTGTGTTTGGCAAAGCAAAGTTGGCCCCACCTCATGCAACAACTATTCCTCGACTGGAACTCTGCGCTGCGGTCCTCGGCACTGAAATAACAGACCATGTGATTGAAGAACTAGCTGTACAACCAAACCTGGTCGTCTACTACACCGATAGTAAAGTTGTGCTTGGCTATATCCAGAATGAGACTCGTCGTTTCTATGTATATGTCACTAATCGAGTACAGCAGATAAGAAAGTCATCAACACCCAATCAATGGCATTATGTTCAGACAAACCTCAACCCAGCCGACTTGGCAACACGGTCAATCAAACCAATCGAGTTAAACAACAGTGTTTGGCTTACCGGACCTAGTTTTCTCCATGGGAGCCAACTGGCTGATGAACCTGAGGATCATTCGTTGTCCCCTGAACCATCACCTGCTGATCCAGAAGTCCGCCCAGAAATCAAGTCACTTTCCACGGGAGTCCAGAAAAATTCAAATCTTGGAACAGGTCGGTTTGCCAGATTTTCGCATTGGAACAACTTGTTGAAAGGTGTGTCTCTGCTGGTTTTGGCTGCTCGGTCCCACAAACGGTCCAATGCTCAGGACAAAGCCAGACTTGGAGTCTCACAAGAAACCGTAGATCACCCTACCACAGGAAGTGTTGTTGATGCTCGTAGACAAGCGAAGATAGCAATAATCCATGCTGTGCAAGAAGTTTTTCCACAGGAGATCCACTGCATCAAGACAGGAAAGAAACTACGGAAAGAAAGCACCCTCTCTAAGCTCAGCCCCTTCATTGATAGTGAAGGACTACTACGTGTTGGCGGTCGACTCGACAGAGCTAGCCTAAACGTTGATGAACGACACCCAATTATCATACCTGGATCCCACCACATTGCAACTCTGCTTGCAAAGCACCTCCACAATGAAGTTAAACATCAGGGTCGCCACTTCACACACGGAATAATCAGAACTAACAGATATTGGATCATCGGGGGAAAACGGTTAATAAGCAAGATCATCTACCAGTGCATGACTTGTCGAAAGCAAAGGGGAAAGCAAGTGCATCAGAAGATGGCAGACCTACCAATTGAACGCCTAACCCCAGCTCCCCCCTTTACCTATGTTGGCCTTGATGTCTTTGGACCTTGGCAAGTAGCCACCCGTCGCACCAGGGGAGGAGTTGCATCCAACAAACGCTGGGCTGTACTGTTCACTTGCTTGACCATCAGAGCAATTCACATAGAACTAATCGAGGCTATGGACACGTCCAGTTTTATCAATGCCCTACGTAGGTTCTTGGCAATCAGAGGACCAGTTTTCCAAATGCGATCAGACTGCGGTACCAACTTCGTTGGAGCACGCAACGAGCTTGAAGCAGCCTTGAAAGAGATGGATAAGAAGAGCATCGAGACATATCTGAACCAAGAAGGCTGTGAATGGATCTTCAACCCCCCACATGCTTCCCACATGGGTGGCGTTTGGGAACGGATGATCGGGATATCAAGGAAGATCTTGAACACCATGCTTTCCGAATTGAAATCTAAACACCTAACTCACGAAGTACTGTCAACATTAATGGCTGAAGTAGCGGCGATAATCAATAACAGACCCCTGGTTCCAGTCTCAAACGATCCGGAAGCACCAGAAGTTCCCACACCTGCCACCTTATTGACCCAGAAACCATCTACATTACTTGCAACACCAGGTCAGTTCACCTCCAGAGACCTACACACCTCCCAATGGCGGCAAGTCCAGTACTTGGCTAATCTCTTCTGGGCACGGTGGAGAAGAGAGTTCCTTCCTATGTTACAGCCGAGAAGGAAATGGCACTCTGAGTCACCTAATCTTAAAGAAGGCGATTTAGTTCTCCTAAAATGCAAAGAAGCAGCAAGAAACACCTGGCCTCTCGCACGAGTTATAAAAGCTCACAAAAGCGTTGATGGCAAAGTTAGAAAAATCGAGCTCAAGACAGCAAAGGACGGTGCCAAACATGTATATACAAGACCAGTGAATGAAGTAATTCTTCTTAGAACTGTTGAAGAACTTAACTAGACCCGGACAGAAAGTTGTAGTTTAACGTTTTATTACGACTCGTATACGCGGACAGTTTATTATATTTAGTGGTATATTTATACCAGACGGGGAGTGTTCTGGCCACTAGGGCCTTTAATTACGTCATTTTCACCGTTTTCGCGGCATTTTTCTCTTTAACGCTTGTGATTGGTTAATTTTGTATCAAGCCAGGGGGAGTTTTCCATTTTGTTGTTATTCGCTTCTCATGCCTTCGTGAGCATTCCTTTTTTACGAATAAATATTACAAGAATCGGAATTTCATCTTTATTTTCTTGGATACGTTATACGTTACTACTGCCGTTGAAGGGTAAAGCCTTGGGCTTGCCCGAAGGAGCGGAACAATGGAAGTGAAAGGGAGTGGATTGATAAGGATTCGCCAGCCATGCAAGCTTTGCGTGATGTTGTCTTGGACAAGAAGTTCTTGAAATCACTTCCATTTTACACAAATTTCCGGTGATTATAACTATTAGTTTATGTTATTATTTGTTAAGAGCATACAAAATATCTGCAGTGTGCTTGTAATTTTAGAATTTTTTTAAGTTGTATTTTACTAATATTTCTTATGTTTTTGTTTACTTTTATTTGTAGTCACACTGGAAAGCTAGAGGCCTACCACAGTCACAGACTCATGTATGCTCCCAAACGATTTGGATTTTCGTAAGTGTTCAACATATCTTATATTCTAGGGTATATTATAAATTATGTGCAAAAAATAGGTGTATAAACAATTAATTGCAGTAGAACTTTACATTTATTTACAGATATGAATGTTTGCCAGCTCGCAGCCATCTGGCTGCAATCGACCATAATCACCATCTCCATAGAAGTCAAGCACGTGATGCGAAGGGGCAGTTGGTATTTTCACGGCGTTGGAGCAAGCGTGCAAAAAGATGGAAAGTGGTTATTGTGAAAGAGAAGAAGAACTACAGCTATCTTCCAATAATGTGTGCTGGTGTGCTTAAAAATGCCAGCAAAGAATTCATGAAGAATGTAAAGCCTGTCACTTCTGAGCAAAATCCAAAGAAAATTGCTCCTACCATTGCAGCAATCCATGCCCCAAAAACGTCCGAACTTGTCAAAGAGCATACTTCAAGGTTTTAACTTTAAAATTATTGTACAAATCAATGTTTAAAAAACCATGTTGATGACTCCAAGATGTATATATTACTTCAAGTATGGGTAATTAACAAGTTTGGGTAATTGATCACAAAACCAATACGTGAAAAACCAATAAGCTGGGTCGAGTCCGTTCCATTCATATTGTCAAAATTTCACATCTGACAAGATTTACCTACTGAATATCTGGCACTGTTTTGGTTTGCTATCAGTAATAAATGTGGAAAACCATAGTTTCAATTCAAAAAAGTTTGACTCAAACTTTTTTTGAATTGAAACTATGGTTTTCCTCATTTACGACTGATAGCAAACCAGAACAGTGCCAGATATTCAGTAGGTAAATCATATTTTACAAATGGGGCAGTTCACAATGTGAACAAAGTGTTTCTTTACAATATGGACTGGACAGCATCTTTAATAATTGAGGTGCTTGTAACAAAACTTGACATCATGTCATAGCTTTTTTTGCGTTAAATTTGGTTGAGTTCTACATAGTAAATAATAAAAAAGGTGAACATGAAACTGATATCTGGAAAGTTGTTAATGAGCTATTTGATGTTATCAGACTCTGGTGCATATGGGAAGGGGTTACAAGAGATTAGGACTTAAATGAGAGACTAGGAATTGAAGGTGAATACACTGTCTCTCACCCTAGTTAGGTTTAGTACTTGGATGGGTGACCCATTTCACCCTGGAGATTATAGTCACACTAGCAAGGGTACAAATTGAAGACAATGTGGTAAAACAAATCTTTTAACAACAAATAACTCACAAAATGAAATACTTGGCTTCCTGAAAAAAAATTTGTGACTTTGTTTTGTTGACACTTTTTGAAACAACTTTGAATATTAATATAGTTATGCATATACAGTAAATGAATGTATATTTTGGTGTATAAAAGGAAGTACATGTATTAAAGTGATGATATTTTGTGTTGCAGTGACTAAATTATTATATACAAAATGTTTCTTCCTTGCAGCCAATGTCAACATTATAAATTTAAATATTTCCTATCTGTCTTTAAATCCAGTGTATCCACCATTGGGTGATGGATAGTGCTTTCTTATTTCCCACACACAGCATGATGGAATGACTTTTCGATGGCCTTTACCTAAATGACCATGTATCCACATGACGTATTGCCTGTATGCTGCATGCCTCATTGCTCTGTTGTCATATGTTGGAGTGAAGACATAGGTATCTGCTAGACTCCTTATAACAGTGGCCAAATTGTCTGAATCTAAGCAAATGTTTTGGAATGCTAATGTTCTACTGCGGCACAGCCACCTTTGTTTGCTGCAAACTCTCTCTTTGTCAGATGGCATCTCCCGACAATATCCACAAACACAAAATGGTACTGGTACTTCAGAGGTACGACTTGCCTGTTGTTCTGTCTCTGCACTGTCTTTCATTTGTTGCACCAAATCTTTCAAAACTAACGGCCTAGACTTGAAACCCTCTTTTGCCACTTTGACCAGGGTCTCGTTGTCCAAACCATCAATTATTTCCTATGCAACATGAACACCAAAATAGTATATGTAATTCATTGTCTTAAGTTTTTTTACAAATATACATGCAGAACAAGGCAGGACAGCTCATATCATCTGTCATGTCAACTTTGCTGGCTAACGTATATCATCAAATACAACAATATAAACCATTTACCTCTACTGAAACTTCACTCTGCTCACTTATGTCACTTTGCAGCACAGCTGTAGCTGTCATCGTTTGACCTTCTATTGGTGGCTATAATTAAAGTATATTCTATCATAAACACTGTTTGTGTGCATAAGAATATCATAAAGTTGCAATATTTTATCACTTATGTACCTTATTTTTACACTTAGTACCACAAGAGCACATTTCTCCACACATCACACCATTTCCTCTACATGCACAACCAGTTACTTTCCCGTTTTTCGATGTTTGTAGCTTGCGCAAACACTTTGACTTGCAAGAACAACTCACTGGCGGTGCATCCGTTGACTATAATGTGCAGAAAGTTATATTTATTAGATAAACACATATTCAAAAGGTCCTTCAAAAAATATTGAAATACAAATGTTTATAAAGCATGCGGATAATATTGAGATAAGTCGAAAGCAACTTATATGACATGAACAGCATACAAAGTGAGTACTATCATTGTAAAAGCGCATAATTTTAGAAATTAGCAATCTGAGGATGTGAATCCCTGCTAAGAGGTCTCCATTTGACTGTTTATAATATTTGACAATATAAATTGTAAATTGGTGACCATTGGTCCAAGGTTCGGAATTTCATGCCAAATAATTTATATGTTATGAGGAGTGGATAAATAATCGTCTTCTTATACCTCGCTAGAATGTTCTGATTCAGAATTTTCTTCTTCAGGAGATGAATCCATCGCGATTTCGCTTTGTGAAGCAGAGCTAAAATATGGCAACTCTTCGTATTCCGCCATATTTGCATAGTGTATTAGCATTGCGCGAAACCTGAGCCATTAGTTCTATCCATTAATCAACAGCGGTGTTTTAGGTCACGTGGGGTGGTGCATTGTGCCTTTAACAACCATATGATAAATTGAGTGAACTTCACGAGGTGCAATGTCCAAATATATGTGGTCTTATCATGTCTACTTATCTTAAATGTAGAGCTGCATGAAACTTGGGTACAGACGACAAATAAACGTCAAGTGTTCTTTGTTAGAGGATACATTTTTGTTCAAAAAGACAAGAGTAAATAAGGAAACACTGTCATCGTATCAGGCAAATAGTACACACTAGCACGGCGCCATTTTACATGAATATTTTATGCATAAAATCAATATGTTATTGCATAATACACATGGATAATTTGATGATTTTTGATGATAGTAAATGATATTAAATCTCACCTGACTCTATACCACCGTCAATACCTGTGAAACCAGGTTCATCCCCAATTAATTGAATTATTCTTTGGGATGTTTCATTTGGTGGTGGTGGCGCTTTTCCTCTGCCAGTTTGGCCAAGTGACCTTTTCTCATTAGCCACTTCTCTTCGTGCCACCCCACACATCGCACGCCATTTCTCCTTTACTTCTTTAACACTCCTATTCGCAACTCCCAAACTATTAACGCGGTCACAAATGGACCGCCAAACTCCTTTTTTTCGCTTGTTCGTTAAATTGTTTGAAAATTTTTCCCTCAGTACTTCAAGGTTATCTTCGGCACATTGTAAAATAAGCTGGCATTCAGCCGGAGAAAAGTTTGCTTTTCTTGGTCTTTTTCCTGCCATTTTGACCTTAACCGTACCTGAATATTTTAATATTTGGCGGGAAAAAACCGGTTTAGTCCGGCTTGAGTAGCTTTATCCGTCGGATAGTTAAACGCAGCACTAAACGAGCTTTATGCAACACAATTTTATCGGTCGTTTAACTATCCACCGGATAAAGAATTTATACGCTGTATAGCGGTTAAACACCGTTTAAGCTAAACGGCGTACGAGCAACCGGCCCCTGTACCTGAATAATAACTAGATGGACAATCAGTCCCACTGTGCAGCAAAAAATAGTATAGGTCCCATATTTCGCTGAATGGCCCATACTATCATGGTGCCTGTCACCAGCTAGCACCTCATCCTTGTCTTTCAGGGAATCTAAAAGTTTCTTCTGGTATGCTTGCCAGTATTTGTAAATAGCTGGGAAGAGGAGGTGTTTCTGGTAGTAAGAGTTGGCAAGGCTCATGGTAAACCATCAACCCTAAATGCTAAAAAACCAGAAGTACTTTTTTGACTGTGCCAGGTGTATGTGTGGCTACAGTTGTGGCATTTAGTGACGGGCGATACCAAGAATATCAATTCAAATACAATTACGATTACTTTTGGGACCAAGTATTGATGGTATTGATACTCAAACGATTATTTATTGCATAATTCTTCCAGTATGTTATTTATTACTAAAGGCTGCTTTCCAGTTAAATGTTTTTCATACATGCATGTTCGCACGGAAAACTCTAAATCCATTCAGACGTTACCAATCACTGAAACAACTAAAGAATAAAAGTATAGAATTTACGTTTCTGAGTGATTTAATTTGTATCTGTTGAGGTTATCAGAACTTGTGTAAAATTTAAAAAGATTTAAACTTTTCCGTGCGTACACCCGCCAAAGAAAAATACGTACCTGGAAAGCAGCCTTAAAGCTTCGTCATGCATCATTCAGGCATCATTCTGACAATATATAAAATTAAAAACATACAACACGACTTGGTTATCGAAACAACAAATATTGAAAAACCTGAAGCATATTAAGATGGTTGGGTGTTGCACTATTACTTATAAGTTTTAATGTTTTTGTGCAGAAAAAGCATCATGTCAACGTTTTTTGGTTTTACTCTGTTTTGCTTCTTACTGACAAATTCTCCTGCCTTTGAGAAAAGCCTTTCAGACGGTACCGACGTTGCTGGCACACAAAATACTTCTTTGCAAAACACTGTAAGGTTGGGTAGTGGGAAGTATTGCTTTTCCACCAGGTCATTGGGTCGCTGGTTCTGGGTATGTTCTTTTTTCAAAATATTTATGACATTCTACTGAAGCTTCAGTGTTGAAGTTATGATTTTCGCTAGCAGCCGAAACTTTATCATCGAAACTCTTCCACAGCTCTTGGTTGTAGTTGGCTGTACCGTTGTCACTTGTTTGTGGCTGCTGTTGATCCTCTCTATCAGCCGAATATCAAACGACGCTGTGCTTGATCATAAATGCAGTGGAGGAAAATGGCACTTTGATCTTGGATCTAGCAGTGTTGCAACTGCAAGAACATTCTTTGATTCAATATTAGAGAATCTTCTCGGTAAACCCACCTTGATTTGCAATGCCTGCCCTTCCGAAGATTCTTTTGAGGCTGCTGCATTTTTGCAAGGTGCTGTAAAGATCGTACAAGGAGAATTACCTATAAACATAAAATAAATGTTGGACGGCTGAAAATTCATAACACCTGTAAGCATTCGACTTACCTTTGACACTCCAATGTTTTTTCAGTAGACATTTCTTCTGTGGCCAGAAAAAATGGCTTTAGCACTGCCACCGCTGTTTTTATGGTATTAATTTCTTCATTAGTGAGGCACAGATAATTTCTTCCGGATAGACAAAGTGCAGTTGTGACAGCATCATTTTGCTGAACAATCCTTTCAAACATCAAATATGTTGAATTCCAGTGGGTTGCCATGTCCTGCACAAGCTTGTGTTCTACATCACTAAGTCGCTCAGTTGCGATTACGCTATGGTTGAAAAACGAAACAACATTTTTCGCTCTTTGTTGAACTTGCAAGACACCAACTGCTTTGATCACATCTGTGACAACCAAGTTAAGAATATGAGCAAAGCATGGCAAGTGTCACCAGCCAGCGACACGTGCAGCTGCCACCATGTTAGCTGCATTATCAGTGACAATACAAATGGTTTTATCTTTGATGCGCAATTCATTTGTTATCTTTTCTTACTCACTTGCAATGTTATTAGCCGTATGCTCATTTGGAAGGTGTATTGTTGCAAGAATAGAAGATTTCATTTCCCAGTCAGGAGTGATGTAATGGGTTGTCAATGTAATAACCCTTTGTTTGAACAAACATCCATATGTCGGTCATGGTTGCGACGTTTTCGGCCTGGTCTAGGTCTACATGAATTTTTTCAACAATTTCTTTATACTTATTTGGTAACAGGGTACGTGTGACTGTTTTTTTGCCTGGGAGGCTGGTAGCATGGATCTAAAAATTATTTGTACAACTCAAAAAATAAATGGCTTTAGAATTAGCTAGATCTGTTGTTTCATGTTCTTGTTCTAATTGCAAAAACTTGATACCCATTTCTCTTGATTCTCACTCATTCTTTTTTTCAGATCTATTAATTGATTTCTGGAAACTCCAAGTTTTTTGTTTAGGTTTTGTTTCCTATTTGTACTGAATTGCACTTAGTACAAGATGAACTCTAGAACATGAAGGTAGAAAACACAAAGCTGAATTTTTGAGCAACTTTGTACATAGCCTTCTCAGACATTAAAAGCCAACAAGACATCAACATGATGCGTTGTATCATAAGGCAAGCAGCATTGTTGCAGATTGTAAATATATAACCATTCAACGAAAACACTCATGCTATTAAGGGGGTATCAAGGTCCATGGTATTATCCTCTGGTGGTGTTAATTCCTCTTCCTGTTCTGGATTGCAGTACCTTCCTTCTCCTCAAAAGATAAAGTAAAATTACTGAATAACTAAAGAACTTTATGTATGCAATGTCAAAATATGCAAGATGTGAATAATCACGTCCATAATGTCATTTAACTTTACTATAAAGAATATACAAGTCTACCTCTGGATGTACCTCTACTTGCAATAGTGAACTTGAAACCAGCTCTCTCACTATCTGGAGAATGCAAAAAGGAGACACTATAGTCTATAGGTATCACTGCAAGCAGGTCTGACTGCAAGCCTGTGTTTCAACGAAACTTAAACAGAGTTAATGGTCGCGGGCACAAATGTATTTTAGCCTGCTAATTTGTTAATTTTAGCCCAAAATAAGTTGCAATGCCCCCTAAAATTATAATTGTTAATTATACTATTTAATATTATTGCTGAGAGCCCACTCACCTTTCTTCGAGAATGTGCAGAGATACCTTCATCGGTTGGCGCTGTCTTCCAGATTGTTAAGACAGAACCGGGTAAGATTTTTCTCTGTTGGCCTGGAATATGAACAGCTCTCTGAAAACAGTCAGGTGCAAAGTACGCAGAACAGACAGGAAAGATTCCTTTTGAGTTGAAATTCGCGTGATGTAGGTGCACAAACCGAATCCATTTTGGTCTTTCTGCAGCAGACAAAGCACAGTAGTGCATCAAAATACTCGCAATGTTGTCTCCATGATTGCTACAATTCTGTACAACACAAGGACTTGAAGGCGTTATTTATAGAATGTTTATTTATGACAAAGAATTTGTAAACGAACTTCGCAGCTCAAAGAGAAAGTGACATCATTCCTTCTCGACCCAAGCCTTTGCTCACAACGCTGCCATTTCAATGGCGGCTGTAAAGTACGAATTTTCGATTGGAGTTTTGAAAGCTTTCTACTCAATATTTTGTGCTGATATTTTACTGGTATGTATTTCAAGAAACAGTTTCAGAAAATAGAAAAAACTCGGCCCCCAAAGTTTCATCGAAGTGCCCCTTTAAAATAAGAAAAACATTTCTTGAAATAAGAAAATATTTTCTTAAAATAAAAAATATTTAGATTTAAGAATTGGATTCTTAAAATAAGAAAATATGTTCTCAACTATTTTCTTAAAATAAGAAATATTCTGGAATTAAGAATTGGTTTCTTAAATTAAGAAAATCTTAAATTGGCACTATCATTAAATGTTTTTTTTATAATCCAAAAAATATAACGTATGCTTGATATCCTTACCAAGATTCAAGGCAAAATTCTTTCATCTTCCTGACTTTTTTTACGATTCTTCGTTGCCAATTTTACGGCCACCATTAAACGCGCCAAATTAAGCGAGAAGCTGTTTTGGAGAGGATGTGACGTCATTTACTCAACAGGCTGAATGTTTTGTATTACGTTTCCACAATGTCTTGTGACAATTCAGAAACTTCAGAAAGTGAACACTTGCATGGGAGCAAAGCGAGCTGTGAAGAAGAAGCGTACGGTGACTCAAATTCAAGCGACAATAATGAGGAAATTCTTTTTGACAGCTCTGTTGAGCCTATTGCAACGCCAGAGGAGCATGTAGAATATCAGAGGGTGGTTTCGCAAAAGGAGGCTGAGCAACAACAGCTGGCAATGCAGTTTTCGAGAGAACAACCAGTTCAAACATGGTAAACCCCCTTCGTTTATGCATAAATACAAGAACTCGTTCATTACAAAACAAGAATCTATACATTTCTAGGTGTGTGGTACATGCTCGGTAGAGTTTGTTGTTAAGCCTAATGAATGCCATTGTTGTTTTCACATTGAACAATGCAAAATGAAGATGGCTGAGCTGGACCTAAATGGTTGTTGCTTGACAGAACACCCTGCCTTTGAATGTGGTTGTTTGAATCCCTGAGTATTACGAATCGCTGGAGTAGGTTTTAAGACTAGAATCAAGGGGGCAAAAAATTACACAGCATTGTACAAGAAGGGTAAAAAGACAGAAAATGAGTAATTATTTATTTGTTTAGTAATATTGTCCATAGTCTGATGTCCGATCGATCGAATTTGAAGCCGGTTTGAATTACATCTGTTTTCAAAATACTGCTGTATAAATTCGAAAATGTTTTTGCATAGGTTTTTTCGTGCAGTAGCCTGTCGACATTTGGTAAGGCTTGTCTGGGATTATGTTGGCAGTTCAACAATGTATCGCCTTCCATGTTGTTATACACGAGAATCCGGAAAGCATTTCCAAGTAAAGAATTTGCTGGTTTTGAAGAGAACGAACAGGAGAATTCTGACTCATGATTTTTATATTATTTGACTAAAGGTTTATATTATTTGACCACAGGTTTAAATTTATTTGACTGAAGGTTATTGACTTTCTCGTACAAAGCTGTGTAGCATTTTATTTTATTACAAAAAAAATAGCACATATAAAGGGTTTTTAGCTGCAAGTTCTATTGTTTAAATATAGCAATCAGTCTTATGGTTGGATCAAAGCATTGCAATTGGCCTTCTTGTGACCCTTCATCGGCTCTCCACACTTTGTGCATGATGGTGCTTTCCTTTTGGTTTGGGTAACCTGTTGTTTTCTTTCTAATTCAGCAACTAAAAGACAGAGTTTTGTTTTATTTTTACTTCATCATTTGTGATCTTTAGAATTGTAAATGGGACATACACTTTGATTCACTATAGCAATTAGTGATTTTTACATATTAAAACCTTAACCCATTTGGTCAGGTTGTTTGGGTAATCAATTGAGTGGCAGCACGTTCCCCTTGACAAGCAAAATGGTCTGGTGTCAGATGTCACAGTAAAATAGTCTGGTACTGGACTGGATAAAATGGTCTGGTAATAAACAGAGTAAATAATAAAGTTAGGTGTATTGCCAGTTAAAGGATTAACTTACCTGTACAGGTTGCGGAAACAATTGCAGTTTTTTCCCCTTCCTCAAAATAAATTTTTCAATTGCATTGTCTCTCTCTTGCTTATTCTCCAGCATGGTGTGAAGGGGATCAGGTACATCTTTCTTAAGTTTCTTTTCCAGAACTGCTAGTTCCTTAAGCTTTCCACATGTTAGAATACTAAATATTTCAGAAACATAATCTAAAAAGAAATGAGAAAAAAGTAGGGTGGGTTATAGATACAGTCATGATGAATATAAGATGAAAACACAGATGCCAAAATAATGTTTTAACCTAAGCATTACTCTATACACCTGCATATGATCTCCTCCCGTTGGAGTTACACTGTTACAGGGACATGCACAGTGTGAAAGTAAATATCACACCCTTGTATGTACTTACTATACTGGTTTCATGTAAAAAAGTTCTGACCAAATATCCCATCTTACAGATATTTGATAATTTATCAAATACCTCTTACCATAGTTTTGTTTCTCCCTCACTTCTCGAACAGTCGATTCACCATTCTTATACTTTGGGTAGGTAAGTCGCAATTTGATGTTGCCTTCTTTGTCTTTCTTTACCTTTCGATGCAAGTTAAAGTTGAAATGAAGAGCTGCAAGAATTGTTCTATAAAGTACATTTTATAGTATTGTATATAAGTCATTTGTATTGTTATTAGCACCATAAAAGAACAAATTTCAATATAATGCATAATTAGTTTTTGTGCAATATAATGCCTAACTATTTTTTTTCAAATATTCACCTGCTCAACATTCCCATATATGAAAAAGGCAACATTTTTGGCGCAAATTGATTGATTACCGAGTGGTAACCTTCCAAACAGCTTGTTTGTCCATGAGGCGATGAATTTGCAACAGCTTTTTGAATAGACTTTTTTCATTATCACTTTTGTAATTCTGTCATGTGGAGGTGAATTAATTGTGCAAGTCACTAGACTAGTACTTCCCATAGGAGAAATATGTTAATGAGACACAATGTTAGAACAATATTGAACAGGGTGCTCCCACGCGCACACACACTTAGCCAAACAATCTTGGCCAGTTGTTCGAAGCCCGTTTAGCTTAAACGGTGGTTGAGTGCAAAATAGAAACCAAATTTATAGGTTCATTCAACAACCAAACTAAAAGTTTTGAACTTTATTAGAATGATTATGCTTACAACTACATATTTTCTGCAAAATATTTAAGTTAACTGTTTAACGAGTGATGTAAAAGTGTTACTTAATTTTTACTTATCCACCGTTTACGCTAAATGGGCTTCGAACAACTGGCCCCAGGCGTAAAACAGTAAAATAATCTGGCATTTGAATAAAATAAAGTTCAGTGCATTTGGGCACATTGCAGCTTAGTTTGGCAGCTTATTTTCTACCTTCGTCCTGCATTTTATTCCCACCTTTTTATTTAACAGGTTCATTAAAACAGTCCAACATACTTTTTGCGACATGCAACCTGTCGTACATATGGCAAATCCTAGGTTTATAAAGCTCTTCACACAGCTTTGGACATATCTCTCTCATCCATTTAGCTATTGCACCATGATGGTCAGTGATGTATGTCTTGATAACCATTGACGTGTTGGTTAGAAGATATGTCAACGCCATTTTGTGCTTATGGAACTCCATTGCTGTGCTACTACCAGCTTGATTAGCCTGTGTATAAAATATGTTTTTGTTTCTGAATGACTGCTGACTAAAAATTATCTTGTTTTCATATAAATTTCTCTGATCAGCCTCTTTCTGGATCTAAACGTAACCCCCGTGATGGGTCTTACTTTACTGTTTCACTGTCTAATGCCCAACAATTTTACTTGTCAAGGGGAGAGTGTTGCCAATCAATGTGTTAAGCCATTTTTCCAGTTGAGTTTTTTTCTTAGCCAATAGAGCTTTATTAACGTACCTGGACAAGGACCAAATGGAGTATGAGACCAGCTGTACAGCAAAATATAGTATAAGTACCAAACTTAGCTAAGTGCCCCATACTATCGTGCCTTCGATCACCAGAGAGAATAACATCTTTTCACTTTAAGGACTTGAATGTTTTATCTTGATATAAATGCCAATATTTGACGATGGAAGGAGTTAACAAATGGCGTTGGTGGCGATAAAATACAGATTCGCTGTATGCACAAACGCCCATATGTTTGAAAACTAGCAGAGTTTTTCTTATTGATGAACCAGCACATAGGATTGAAAAACTTAACAGAAGATTGCCAGCAGGATATTTGTTAAACATGAATGGCTGACTTTTCCAAACTAACTATTGTTTACAATCTGTGCAGCTACTTGTTATTGTGACCAAGGTTCCTCGAAGGGTGACATTAATGGAGGGTTCCTTTGCAGAACACAGATGACAAGTTTTGAAGAGTAGAAGCAAATGCTTTATGAACACAATAACTTTGGGTTCCTCTCGAACATAATAACT
This sequence comes from Muricea muricata, assembly GCA_963855995.1. NCBI lineage: Eukaryota > Metazoa > Cnidaria > Anthozoa > Malacalcyonacea > Plexauridae > Muricea > Muricea muricata. The sequence continues at coordinate 51,592,078 of OY979716.1, read as the reverse complement.
TGTACTATTGGCTGGGATTCTAAACAAAACCAATGTAAAACATTTTTACCGAATATGGAAGGTTATTTTATCAAATTAATACGGTTAAAATCTCAGCCATCACCTCATTCTCCCCCAGACGTTTTAATACATTGTTAACTTACTCATAATCATCATCTTCAGATAAATCATAATTGTCATCTTTTGGGTCATAGTTGTCATCATTTTCCTCATCGTCAATTTCCATGAGTTTTCGCTTTCTGCATCTTCACTCAGATAATCCGTTCTGCTTCATGCTGATCATCATCATCTTGGCATCCTATGATGATTGAATGAACATGGTTTGGACATCATTTCATCACATCATTGCAAGATTTATAATCCACATTACCTTTGTTATTCATAATATAAAAAGCACTGCTCCAGCGTTGGTTAGCAAGCTCGAGCTGTTTTTGCAGATACAACATTTTCCTTGCCGACTCCTGAAGCTGTCTCTGTAGCCTCAAAGTTTCCTGAATGTGAACGACACACATTCTACATGACCCAGGGTGTTCCTGAATTATTGAGAGAGAAAATCAAGATCAGTTCTTAATGTCGTGAAATTTCAGTTTTCGGTCTAAAATATTGGTTGAGTTGTAATATTACCAAAACCGCAGATGCTTCCTCTCGCTCGAATAAAATGTATGAGGTTTTCGTGTCAACACATTCAGGAACGCGACGACATTCAGGTATGCGATGACGATTTTCGTGTCGAATGCGACGTGAAAACCTGAGTGTTTTGACGCGAAATCATCGCACGTTTTTTGAGCGTGAGGAAGCATTCGCGGTTTTGGTAATAATTGATCTGCCCAGATTAATTTTCTTGATTTAATTAATTTTCTTAATTAATTTTCGGATCTTGAATTTAAAAAGGATTGCTCAGTTAAAATTTAGAATGGTTATATATTACAAACATAATCGATATTATTACATTAAATCATACCACCCGTACTTTGTTTATTACTGAACTTGCTTCAAGGTTCTCATGAGACGATTCATTTACCAGCTTCTATAAAGCATGTGAATTAAATTATGCACAAATGGTGATAAGCAAATATGCAATGTATATATTCAATTATGAAAATATGAAATATGCATGTGGGACATACTGGTAATGTCACCGCTGTATCTGTGGCATTGTTTGCCATTTGTTCATCCTTTTGGACTGAAATCTCTTGTACATACTGTAAGAAATCATGATAATATTTTTAAAAAGTTTGTGCTGAAAGTTTCAGTAAATAAAGAGTGTGTCTTTTTGACGTTTGAATGATTTGTTACACGTTGATAAACTTCATTTAACATTGATATTAGATTTATTACAAAGCTATACTTCTGTTGACGTTGTAAGTTTTGTACTAACTGTTGCCATTTCAGAAATGGTCATAGTATTCTGATTTTCAGAAAATATTTCTTGTAAAATCTAGAAATGACAAAGGCAGGTGTTTAACAGTACTCAAGATAATAATTGTAGTAAATCTATTAAAACGGTAAATACAAAGAAACACAATAAATATTATAGCAATACCCTGCGTCGTTTTCGGGAGGTAACACTCTGTTCTGAACTTTTTACCCAAATTGATGGGCAGCTTCCTTTCTTCAATCTTCTGGAAGTACCGGGGATGGGAATGGCACGATGGAAACATTCTGGTAAGAAATGTTCCAAGCATATCAAAAATTCACCAGTTGGAAAGAAATTGGCTCGATGGAGCCTGACAAAATACAACCATTTTAGCTGTTCTTTCTTGTTCGTGGGACTCGTGTGGATTGATATTCCAGGTCCAGCTATGCTACTGCACCCTTGCATAATGCAACATGATGATGGCATAATTTTTTGTTTGTATTTTAAGCCATATTTGTGATTTGTATTGTCCAAATGATTTAAATAAATAGCAGGAAACAATATGGCCTAACACATGTGTTGAGTGAATGACGTCAGATCCTGCGTGATCACGCCCCCAAAATGCCTTCTCACTTAATTGTGCGCGTTTAATGGCGGCCATAAAATTGGCAACGAAGAATCGCAAAAAAGTCTGGAAGATGAAAGAATTTTGCCTTGAATTTTGGTGAGGATATCAAGCATACGTTATATTTTTGGATTATGGAAAAAAATATAATGATACTGCCACTTTAACTATTTTCAGACCAAAATCTTTTTTTTTAAATAAGGATTTTTCCTACTCCTTAAAGTATATTTTTCTTAAAATAAGAAACCAAATATATTTAGGACAATAATTTTAATTCCTATATAACTTAATTTTTAGCACAAATAATATTAAACTAATAAAAAAGCACACTATTAAATGTTCTTCTATTTTAGAACCTTTCCTCAGAAATATGAAATGCTAATTTAATTTCAAACACTGCTAACATCACGAACAAAAAATGTTGGCTTAAGCAGGATCTGAACTTGCATATGCAATTTTGGGATTAGCACTCTTCCCAAGACAAGCATTACGTCTTAAATAAATATCGAACGCATGACTTGTAACTGTGTTCACTACAGGTCACGTGATGGATACATGTGTACATTGATATATTTGACAAAGACAACCTTTTGAAAAGGACAATATATATGCAAACAAAGCGACAATTGTATAAATAAATATAATTCAATATCTACATAATGGAAGAAATTGAATCAACTCTAAAAACAATGCACTATAGGCCTATCACTTTTATACATCCTGTATAGGATCATTAAAAAACAAGCGTTCATACCCTATACAATTTAGCTGGATATGCCCTCCTGGATCCAAGCTAAAACTTCAGTGGATTTCTTCCCTTAACATGCTGTGCAATTACATCATCAATGTCATATTTCACAGCAACATAAAGTTCACCTAGATTGTCCTCGTGATTGTGGAACACATTGTAATCAACCAAGTTTTCATAAGCAATCCCAGTTTCCATAGCCTTGGTCTTCTTGACATATGCCTGGAAGTGTTCAGAGAAACACATTGTTTCAAGTGGAATGTACTCAAAGTATACAAAATCACTCACATTCCATATTTGTTTGATAATCCCAAACATAGGTACCAACAAATCTTCATCAACTTCATGTACAATCACTCCACTCTTGCAGAAATCTGTACCGTGGCACACAACCCAAGATGCTTTATTCACGTTCTTCAGCTGGATGCCAGGTAACAATCTAAATCTATCCATTTTTTCTCTGAGACATTTCCGCACAGACTCCTCAGCTAATGACACAGAACCATACTTTCTTTCTGTGGAAAAAAGAGGATGGGACTTTAGATCTTCTGTTGAATCCCCAGAGTTGCTACATTCTTTGAGTTGGCATCGTTCAGCCAATAATTTGGCCAGGTTCTTAAAATTCTGTTTACGAGCAAGTTCCTTGAAGTTGTTGTGGGCCGACTCAAAACTGCAACAAGAGTGTCGTACCAAAGGCCCAAGTTGCCTGATCATTCTTGGTAGATGAATCATGTAGTGCTGACATATTGCAATTAATTTGCTCATCAATGGATAAATGGGGTCATCTTCATTGACAAGTGAGCACAGGCTGAATGGGATCAACCTAAGCAACAATCTTGCTTGAGCAGCATAGTATTTTTACTTGTATTTTTCATCACCTTGGAAAACAGACTCTCTTAAGGAATCTTGTCTGTCTGCTGCTTCACTGTATCCATAACACTGGTTGCAAATTGCTGACTCCCCTGTGCCAATATACCAAAAGATAAAATGTGACGAAGTTCATACTGTACTATGCCCTCAAGTAATGAGTGCATGATGTCTGGTGGCAACTGTGTTGTAATTTCAAAGCCATCCAGATCACACAGTACACTTCGGTGGTTAATCCCATTGGTAGTCTTCAAGTCAGCTTTAATTTGCTCTGTGGGCACCTAGTCAATTTCTATACAGTGCCTTTTGTGTGTATCTTTTGACCTTTTTTGAAAATCATGATTGTAAAAACTTTGCTGCATGGCATCATAATGGCACTGGCAGTGGCGACACTTGTGGAATGCAAATCCCACTCCTAATTTATATTCACCCCACTCATGTTGGCCCTCGGTGTTTCCAGTGCAACTAATGACTCCCAAAAAGCAATTTCTCTTCACCATCAATAACAAAGTGGCAACCATTCTCTAACTTCTGAACATCTTCTATTATGGGCTTGAGAATAGCATTATGCCCATACTTCTTCACAACTTGAGAGTTTGCAATACCGAGCAATCTTACCGCACAATGCTTTGATCTCACTTTAGGACTTAGATTTCCTAATGTGTAATAGAACATGTCCAGCTTGTGAATGCCAGCATGACTTCCCAGAGGGTTGCAGACCTCAACAGCATCATGGTATATGATGATTTGTACAGCATCTTCATGTTCCACAAAGAATGGGTCATTCTTAAAGAATTCTCCATCACAAATATTATAAAAACCTCAGTGTCACAATAATTGGGTTTTTATGACAAGCTTCGCAACTCTCTTGTTGGACAGAAATTGTTGTCAACTTTTAAGAAGTGGGATATATATGAAAGTCTCATCCTTTTCCACACGTGATCTTTTGTTCTTCCACTGTTTCACACAAATTTTTTTACCAGTACCAGTACCAGTACCAGTAGTTCAGATTTTTCTTTATAAAGGTGGTTTGCAAGTAATTTGTTCGCAATGAAGAAAAGGGTTCAGGGATCTTACCAAATGTCTCAACAATTGTTTCTGAAAAGTCTTTCCATGATCATGATTCTCCAATGCACTAAGTATAGACTATTTTTTTACCATATCCATGTTATTTTTTTACCATATCCATAAAAATTTTTTCAATCAAATTAAGTGTTCAAAATCATCAAAAGTATGAATTGACATTGCCTCTCTAAATCAGGGTGCAAGTTAGACTTAGGAGTTATTTGCACAAAGTGCATGACAATCTAACTTACCAGTAATTTTAGATTCTAAGGTCAAGATATTTTGAGATTTAAACTGAGGTATTAGTATGTCATTTGAATTTTTATAACTACACCAAGTTTTACTATTTATTTGCACGATGATTTATTTGCATGGCAATCTAAGTTACTAGTAATTTTGGATTCTATGTTAAAGATATTTTGAGATTTAAATCAAAAGTTGCAAGGCAGTGCAAGTGCTTTGACCAGATTTTCCCAACTGAAACGTTACAAAGTTTATTGGGCACTGGGCAGTTTAACCCCCCCCCCCACATTCAATCGAAATTACATTGTTGGTACTTATTACAGTAAAATCTAAGAATCTTACATCAGCTATACATTAAAACTAACAAGTAAATGAATTATTGCAACAAAAGGGTTAATTTCTGTGTGTGTTAACCAGCTTCTGTCTGTATTCTATACAAATTTTCACAGGTGATTATTACCCTCCTAAACTTTACAGAATATATAATGACATATTTAAGTTTAAGGCTATGCGAATATAATGTATTTTATAGTTTCAGTGATATTGCAGTTTCTAGCAATAGTTGAAGCTGCAGTTTCCACAATTTTTAGTCAGACTCACTGCATTCCACCACTACCCCCCTCTTCTCCCCTTATTTATGCCGCTAGGTGTCAGGCTGTTTAGTTTTGGCAAGTAAGCAAGTACAGGCAGTAGACATATAAAATAAGGCAGGGGGGCAAAATTACTAAAATCTGATGACAAGTGACTAAATTATGAACTTAACATTAACTCAAGCTACTAAACACAAATGCCAAAGTGAACACTTCTACCAGTCAGATCTTACTATCTTGTTTAATATGCTAGCTTGGCAGGTTGCCTTTTTAATATAAAAAGCCTTTAATTGAAAACAAAATTACTTACCTCGCTGTTTTCGTCAAACTCTTAGTCACTGCTGTCAGAAGAAAAATCACTAACGGTTTCATCCCTGGTGCTATCATACGAATCAAGGTCGTCAAATTGATTGGTATCTGGGCCATGAAAGTTTGTCACTAAATCTTCAATCACATTATGCATATAAATGTCGCCATGTATGTCGCCAGGGCCTGCAATATTACCTTTGTATTCGTCTGTGATTCTTTGCCATATGCTTGTAAAATGAGTGATATTGCCTGAAAGTACCAGGGCAATCGTTCACCCCACATTTCACAAAAAAGTTTAGCTCCTCGCTGTGCGCCGAGAAGTAATGGCTCATCAATACTTTGAGGGTCAGCGCAACGAAAACACTGCAAATATTACATTTCCAAGTCACCAGGGGTTGACCGCCATCCATGATTGCCCTAACACACCGAGCTACAGATATTTTAATTGTAAAAGTGACGGATCTTCATTAAAAAACTCAAGTCACCACCAATAAACATATATGTTAACCACATTTGCATGAACCAAAGTGATTGCAAAGGAGTTTGGACTTTAGACTGTTGTGCTCCCATCACAAAGAATATATTTTCTTTCTGTATCATAAGACAACATTGCTGATTACTTTTGTCAGATTTGCATCAGACTGTGTAAATTTTCTTGGTTTCCTCAACCAAATTCATAATATTTTAAAATGTGTAGATTTCTGACTCTTATTTTTGTAAACGGTGGACCAAATTTTTTTGCAATGATAAATTTTGTAATGACAACTGGAAGGAAAATCGAAATCCCATAATTCCTAGTCACGTGTGGCTTTTTCAAAATTTCAAATTGCGAGTAAGCGTGTTGTTGAGAAGAATATCTTTGATAAATAGCATTTTGTTTTAACATCCTTCTTGCTTAAATTTCCATCAAATAATTCCACTTGGATTATAGAATAATGGATTTTGTAAAGAGTCTTTGTTGCGTAAAATCAGTGCGGAAGTGGAAGAAATTGGCAAATTCTCGAAGGTAACTGAGCTACTACTTTAAAATTCTCATAACGACACTATAAAGTTTTACTATTTATATATAAACATATTTGTATCGCTGTTTATTATGAAGTTAATTTTTGTAAGAAGTAGCGTCTTCAAGTAGTCTCAGTGGGTTTTATTGATGATTAGTTGGTCTTGAAGACTTTCGTTCACATCAGTGAACAGTGCCAGTGAAACAAAATTCGTTTACATCAGTGAACAGTACCTGCAGTGGATTGTGGCGGGCTCGCAGCCCTTGCTAAGTTGTATTCATATTGATTTGATGTTAGTTTTCTCTCGTATTAATTTGTTAATTTTACCACAGTGCTTTCTATTAAACACTTTCCATCAACAGTAAACTGTTAATAAATCATTCACATGTGAGCTAAAATGGTGTAAGTTCAATTGAATCTGTCACTACATGTGATCTGTTTGTAAGTGTGGACCCATGTACTTTGAAGGGCCTACCTTACTACAAATTATGGAAAATTAGTCCCAGATTCATGAATTCTGTGTTTCCAAAATCAGGTAAGTGATTAGTGTCAAGATTGGCATTCAATTTTTTTTTAAACATTGTATTTTAAAAAATATTTGTAAATATATGTGTGATGTGTCAAGTACATAAAAAAACTAGAAAAAAATGACTAGTTTAAACTTTTTATGCACACTTACTCTGCAGAAAATGAAATAACAAGTAATGAAGATATCCAAGAGCTTTGCTATGAAGCTCTCAAGGATCTTTTTCCTGATGGGAATCGGAGAGTTACACAGTGCTCAAAAGCCTGAAAAAGTATAGAAGCCTCTTTGAAGTGAGTAAAGACCCTCGTATAAACTCCCTTTATTCTAATGTGACTACACTAAATATTTTCAACTTAGGACCACCTTCAATGAAATGGATTTTATGTTTGCTTCTCGCAGGCTATGGTTAGAGGTGCAGAACTTCCTTCATTAACACATGCATAAAAACAAATTTTGACCAACAAATCTGGAAATAACCTTAAACATGAAAACAAGGCTGAATTTAATTGTCAAAATCAAATTCTTTTTTACTCATGTGTTGTCGAAGCATGTTCTGCTTTTCTGAGCATATAGCTTGTGAGAAACAAACTTTATAAGTGAAAGATAGCCAGGACTTGGTCGGACTGTCTTTGTGATACCTATTATGCTCAAAATTTTCCTTACATTTTTGGTTGCCAAAAATGTCCCCAGATTTAAATTTGAAATTGCCATCTTCTAGTTCAAAAAGCAGCTTTCCTGTACAATTTCTGGAATGAAAGTTTTAAACCAAAGATGGCTTCCTCATCCTCCAGCATCCTTTGACTAATCCATGTAGGGTATTTGACTAATCTTGCCCATAGATGGTAGCTTGTGATTGGTCTATTTGCATAACTGATTGAGCAGAAGTTAAACTAAGAACACTTTTGATTGGGCTTCTAATGTTCCATTTTGGAAGCATACCACGATATCGAACATTGTCGGCTTGGCATCGTTCTTTACAAACTGCTCCTTGATGCGATATTGTTAGCGCATATTTATTAGCAAGCTTGTTTGTGTTTCATCTACTGTTGTTGAAATGAACGACGTAGATTTCAAGAACGTTAGATCGTTATTTGAAAATAACGATAAGGAGGGTTACTAGCCTTAAGTACAGAATTTTTTAAGCAGATTAATTCTGTCAAATTTCTGTCTGTGAGTGATCTTTTGGCAAGGATGCAAGAACATTTTCTTGGCCAAAACCATCAAGCTGAGATGCAATTTCCCTGCAGTCTTTTTGAAAAGACAAAGAAGTGCATGGCGATAAGGCAAGTTCGATTAAATTTTATTCTTAAGGCTTTGAACACTGATAAAATTAGTAAACCTAAGTTTAAACTCTTAACAATATTCGCATATCTGTGCAAGATGAGGTCCAAAGGTCAATTAGTTAGCGCATGCATTGATGCATAATTTCACGATAGTAAAGTGTAAAGCGTTTACTATTAGACTACGGGATATATGTATTTATCAATTTTAATAATTTACTTTGCAATTTATCATTTTAACCTTATGTGAAGAGTGAGTAAAATATAAATAAATGCATCAAATGGCTAAAGTTTAAGTATGCTGCATACAAAATAACTATTCTATATGTAAGGACAGTAAGGTATAATCTGTATATAAGTTCAAAATGCTGAGAATTGACAAACATGATTATAGGTTCAAAAGACTGGCTGTACACAACATTTATTAATCGAAATTCCAAATCTTTGGTTATATTTTTAGATCTGATGCAAGCTCTGTTTCTTTGGCATTGACAGGTACCAATGGCATAGTTAAATGTTTAACAATTTTAACATCTATTGAACTTTTTTAAATGCCAATTTTTATGCTCATCACCCTAAGTTTCTTACTTTAGTAGAGGAGCAGAGTGAGCACTTTCTGCCAAAAATCTTTTGCCTTTATCTGTATGTAGGACATCTGTGAATACCATCTAACTGATGATGCACTGGTTAAGGTAGAAGCAATTTCTAATTGCCATGATAACAGTATATGTATATTTATGTATATTGGGTCTATCATCAGTGATAAAATGCAATATTTATACGTATTTCCCTGATTATGGTCAGCAGCGTTGAAAAGTATTATTTCATGCCATTATTCATCCTTGTTTATCAGAGATCCACACTGTTGAACCAATTTATATTTTGTTTTGTTATGAAGGGTCTGTAAAGCCTGGGAGGCCTTTAAACATGACGACTTTGTTTCTCTTTTTTTTAATACATCGACGCAAAAGCGAAAATTGGTTGCACCTACAACTGCAAAAAAACAGACGGTTATCACTGTTGCTATGCCATCTAACTCTAAGGTGATAAAAACTTTGGGAGGAAAGTCAAGGAATCTGCCTGATACTGGTATTAAACATTTTTTACTGTTTCAGAGAAATCTGAAAGCAGCCAGTCTTCAAGTACCAGTAATACTGTTCCAAGGGCAGCCACTATGGCACTAACTTAGATAAATCTAGTTTTTTTATAAATTTAATGCTGCACACTATCGAGACATGGTTAAAGGTATGTCTGATTCTGAAATTAATAATTTAATTCAAAATGTTTTTAAACCAGACAAAAAATATGCATTCCCCAAGACAAATGGCAGAGCTTTTAGGCATGAGTGGCTAGATATGTTTAAATGGCTATGTTATTCACCTTCTGCTAATGGTGTTTTTTGTTTATCTTGTGTTCTATTTGGTGATAGATTTTCTGGCTAGGCTGGTAAGATTTCTAAACTGTTTTCTCAACCTTTATTGCACTGGAATAATGCAGTATTTACTTTTAAAAAAACATTCAGGTCATGGGACTGGGGCTGAAATGCGATTACATGCTTCTACTTTTCCCATTCTTCAAGCATTACTTTCTCAAATTTCTGAAGCACCCCAGCCAATTGATGTAATTTTAGATGCCAAACTTCGAAAAGAAGTTAAGGATAACAGGGCAAAACTGTCATCTATTGTTGATAATGTGATTCTTTGTGGTTGTAGAGGTACAGTACTGCTCAGAAATAACCTGACACAAAACGCGTTTGGAATGCGTCCGTAAATGCGTTCCACCTGCGTTCCAAATTGTTCCACTTTCACTAGAACGCATCCAGGAATGCATTCCTGTAACTCTCATGATAAGAACGGATGTCATTGGAAATTATCATGATTTCCCGAGAAATATAATCGTGTTTTGTTACACTTGTGATACCTCACACAGATAGCAATAGCCATGGGGAAGCTTTCTGAATATGCGAGAAAAAGAATAATTTCTTTACGCTCAAGTGAAACAACACAAACAAGAATAGAAGAATTACTTGAGGAAGAAGGAATTAAAACTTCCAGAAGTGCGATAAGTCTTTTCCTGTCGTGTTATTCGAAGACAGGCGACATCGGCGACACTCCACGAAGTGGTCGTAATGCTAAATTGGCACTTCAAGTGATTGCATATATGGACGAGAAAATGCACAAGAACGACGAACTAACTTCTCAAGAGTTAAAGGAAAAGTTATGGAATGAATGCGACATTCAAATCTCTGAGGCAACCATTCGCAGAGCTAGACGCGAACTTGGTTGGAAAGTAGAAAATGCTTGATATTGCCAACTTGTGCGTGAGCAAAATAAAATCAAAAGGCTTGCATTCTGTCTGAAAGCATTTAAAGAACAAGACAAATTTGAAAATTCTATCTCGTCTTTCACAGCAGCAGGGATTCCATGAGATTGTCAAACGCATGCGCACAACCAGTGCTTTTCATGCACTTGCCAGTATACAGTTAAAAAATTTATCGCTCAAGAAATTTGGCTAATATTTTGTTGGTTATCGATCACGGTCTTGAGAATCGGAAGACAGAGAATCCGGGCTATGGCTACCGAAGCTCCTGACGCTGAAAGAAGGGCTGAAACCGCTACGTTTGTCGTCGATACGAACAAGAAAGACTTCGAGCGTGACAACAATGTGGTGGACGTGTTGCGCGGACTACAAGCTTCATTAATGAAACTTGCCACGGCTTCTGAAAAGCAAACAGTTGCTCCTGAAAAGCAGGCAGCTGCTATTGAAAGCTTATGTGATGACATCCTCCTGAATACAGTTGACCTAACTGTAGAAGATGATGAGCATGTAGGAAGCAAAAATGCCGCTTCACTCGACATCTTGTTGATGTCTTGTTTGGCCAAAGTACTCGCAACGACCTCCATTGCCATAAGCGACACAGAAACGTCGCAGGAGTCTGCTGTACCTGACTCACGTCCTCAGAGCGACTTTGGAAAGCCTGACCCAGGCATTTATCCCAAATGTACAAAAATCCCCACCTACTGAGAGCAAGGTTGCTCAATTGGTCAACAATATGTTGATGGGGGACCTTTCACCAGCAACGGTGCAAGAGCGGGTGGAGAAATACCCACTGCCAGCTAACTGTGAGTATCTTATGCTCACTACAGTGAACGAGGAAATCTGGGACTTGATGTCCAGAAAAACGAGGTCCGGACACAAGAGCCATTCAATGCTTATCTGTGTTAACAAATTTGGCGGGAAACCTTGTCTCAGCTATACAACAGGGAAAAATTTCTGAAACCCACCAAATTCTTGATAAAGTAATGGATAGCATTGCTATTTTGAGCCACGCAAATTGGAAGCTCAACACGAAGAGGAGAGAGCTGATAAAGCCTGATCTAAATCCTCCATACACAAGATTATGCAAAGAGGAAATAAAACCCTCTGCTAAGCTGTTTGGGGAGGATCTCCCCAAGCATCTTAAAGATATGGCTGAAGCTAAGAAAGTCGGCCAGCAAATACAAAAACCGTCCACATCGAGGTTACCTACTCAGAATCACTATGTATCTAAAAGTTATAAGCCAAAGTTTCTGCGCTCAAAGCCTTATGATCACACCAGCAATACCTTTTCAAGGCGTCCTTTTTTAGGACAAGGCCGTGCCTCAACTCAGGGGAATCTTCCGAGAAGAAACAACCATGCTTCCAATCGGAAAGGACAGTAACAAACCAGGTATGTAACAGAAATTCCTGTCAACAATTGGACAAGGATGCATTTGCCGAAAGGGCAAAAAATTTTAAGGCTGGTTGCCTGCAACATCATATTAACAAGTGGGAATCATTAACTAATGATCCTGCTATTCTTGATGCTGTAAAACACTATCATATTGAGTTTAATGCAGGGTATCCAGTACAGACTAGTCTCTCTAGACCCAAACAGATAACTTTTTCAGCCTCAGACAAGGAAATAATTGATGCTGAGATACTTACACTTTGTAAAAAAGGAGTTATTGAACTCACTACTAGTGAACCTGGTGAGTTTCTTTCCACTGTATTTGTGAGGCCAAAAAAGGATGGAACTCACAGGATGATATTAAATCTGAAACATCTAAATGAACATGTGGCATACCACCATTTCAAAATGGACACAATTCAAACTGCCTTAAAACTTATTCGCCCAGGCATATGGTATCAATCGATCTAAAAGATGCCTACTACTCAGTCCCAGTGGCTGATGAAGACAGAAAATTGTTAAAGTTCCAATGGGGGGATCGATATTTTCAATTTACATGTTTGCTTAATGGCTTAGCATGTGCTCCAAGGCTGTTTACAAAACTGTTGAAACCTGTTTATACACATATTCGGTACATGGGCCATACCTGTATAGGCCATATTGATGATTCGCTTCTTGTTGGCTATGAGTTCACAGCTTGCAAGAAAAACGTTTTTGACACTGTGGACACTTTCTGTAGTTTGGGCTTTATTGTACACCCAGATAAATCAATTTTTGAACCTACACAGGAAATAGAGTTTCTTGGGTTCTTACTGAACAGTGTTTCCATGGCTATAAGACTCCCCACAGCTAAAGCCAATTGTGTAAAGAAGGCTTGTGTTGATTTATAGAAACAGACACAAATAACCATCGGAGGGCTTGCTCATGTTATTGGCCTTCTAGTTTCAAGTTTACTGGGGGTACAGTTTGGGGAATTACCCTACTGGCAGTTAGAAATCAACAAAACTGCAGCATTGCAAAGAAATAAGGGCAATTATGATGCTGTCATGCACTTAACACAAGACTCCAAGTCTGAATTGACTTGGTGGATACAGAACATAGACACAGCATACAAAAATATTACTGTAGGTAGCCCTGACATCACTCTAACAACTGATGCTTCTAACAAGTGAGGCTGACACAGAATCCAAAAAATTCAGTGAATCCACAGAGTGGTCCCTGGACTCCAAGGTGTTTGATAATATACTTGCACTCTGGGGCCCCTTTGAGATTGTGATTTGTTTGCATCTAGGCTAAATTGTAAAGTGGTTACATATGTTTCTTGGAAGCCAGACCCAGGTGCTTCCTTTATCAATTCTTTCCTAGTGGACTGGTAACATCACTATTTTTATTCTTTCCCTCCTTTTAGCCTTATTTCAACATGCTTACAGAAGATCGATCAGGACAGAGCCTCGGGAGTTATACTAGTTCCACTCTGGAAAACGCAACTATGGTTCACGATTCTTCTTCACTTATTGGTCAACAAACCTCGACTCCTCCCTCAGTCCACTGCGCTGTTGATACAACCCCACAGCAATGCTCTTCATCCTCTAAAAAATCACATGCGACTGATTGCATGCAAAGTCTCTTGGAAACCATCCAGCAGAGAGGCGTTTCAGGGAAAGCTGCAGAAATTATTTTGCGATCCTGGTCTGAGGGCACCCACAAGCAGTATGAACCATACATCAAGAAATGGACAGTTTTTTGTGATCAACGAAAATTAATCCCTTTGACCCCTCTGTGACGTCAGTTTTGGATTTTCTAACTGAACTGCAAGAAAAGGGCTTGGCATACACAACTTTAAACATGGCCAGAAGTACATCTTTAAGGACATCTCTAGCATTGGAAGTCATCCTATTGTTACAAGGTTTATGAAAGGAGGGTACAAAAGTGCTCCACCCATGCCTCGTTACAAGACAACTTGGAATGTTCAAGTGGTCCTGACATACCTTTCTTCGTTTCCCGAGGTCGCTAAATTACGAGTGAAACCTTTAACACTAAAGACTATCATGTTGGTAGCATTAGTTACTGCGCAACGAGGACAGAGCCTTCACATGCTTAATATAGAATTTATGACTGAGCGTCCTGATCGTTTTGAATTCACACTGCTGGAGCACGTCAAACAGAGTCGCCCAGGGTACGAACCACTGTCTATTATGCTAAAGGCTTATCTCGCAGACTAAAAGCTCCGTGTTTTTTCACACATGAAAGAATACTTGACGAGAACAAGGCCTTTACGAGGGTCCATAACTGGGGTGTTTATTACACTTGTGAAGCCATATAAACATGTTTCCAGGGACACAATTTCAAGATGGATCCGCTCTGTTATGAAAGATGCTGGTGTAGATGTTATACAGTTTAAACCACACAGCACAAGAGCAGCTTCCACATCAAAGGCAAAAGCAGCAGCTGTGCCTATTCAAGAGATCCTGAAAACAGCAGGCTGGTCTTCGTCTCGGTGCTTCGATAGATACTATAATAAACCAGTTCAAACGAACAGGTTTTCCTGAAGCTGTCCTCTCAGCTAAGTAACGTAACAAAAGTATTGGACATTGTTGGGATGAGAACATTGAACATGACACGTTCTTGTTAACTGTTTGTGCTGCCGGGAAACCTGGTATTTAATTGTAAAGAGTCTCAAGTTTGAAAATTATACATTTATTGTTGATGTGGTGGGCTCCATGTTACTACTCGCGTGAGTGCCTGGCTTTAAAATCTCATGGAATCCCTGCTGCTGTGAAAGACGAGATAGAATTGGGAAATTAAACGAGACTTACCTGTAAGTTCAAGTTTCATTGGAATTCTATCGAGTCTTGAGCAGCAGCAAGGAATTACATGCCCACCCAAGGTTAACTTACTGATACTCTCATAAGTGTTATTACCCGCCCTGGGTTGCAAATACTCAGAGGTTCAGTATAAAACTACTGATATTGCTCTCATTGAAACACTCACACTCGTCTGTCAATACTGGTTGTGCACGTGCGTTTGGCAATCTCATGTAATCCCTTGCTGCTACTCAAGACTTGATAGAATTCCAATCAAACTTCAACTTACGGGTAAGTCTCGTTTAATTTCCCAATTTATATTCACGAATGAGACGCCTGTCCAGGTGGACCAATACGCAAGAGTGTGCTTCCATAAAGATGGAACTCAACCTAAACGAAAGGGCTGTCCTAAACATCCACTAAAGGTATAAACACTTAAAACTTTTTAAACTTGTTATTCGATTTTGGAATAAAGAATTACTGTTACACTATAGCTATGGTATCGCTGGTTTTCATGCCATGTCATCAAGGCTTTTTTGGCTTAATAGTAAAATGATGAATAAGCTAACAGCATTACCTACAAGTCATAACTTGTATAAGTCAATAGTGATATCAGCTCGAGATGTTTTACAATTTAAATTAGTCAACAATTTTGTGTGCAACTTGAATCTTGGAACACCTTGAATTTCCATATTAAAGTTTTAGTTAGATGTTTATTTCATTTTTAGGTTCATGTTTGGGCTGGAATTGCTTGGAGAGGAGAAACACAAGTTTGCATTTTTAGTGGCTGCATGGAAAGCATCGGCTATCAAACAATTTTGGAAAGAAACTTGTTGCCATTCATTCGAAAGGTATATCCTGATGGTCACCGCATGTGGCAGGATAATGATCCAAAACATACCAGCAACTCAACAAAGTAATGGATGGAAGACAGTGGTGTTGAGCACTGGGTCACACCTCCTGAATCACCGGTTAGTATTCAAACACTACCATGTAGAATTTTAATCAACAATATGTATTCATAGGCAATGTACACACGTAAAAATCTCACAACAGGTAGCAAGTCTGCAAACAAGCTGTCAACAAGTTGTGTTTGCTCGGCTTGTTACAAATTCGCAACAAGTTTAGAACAAGCTGTTAACAAGCAACTTGTAACAACCTTGTTGATATTGTCAGACTTGTTACAAGGTTGTTCCAACAAGGCTGTTACAATCATGATATAACAATATTGCTACAACCTTGTGTTGTCAACCTTGTAACATTGTCGTTATATTATGACTGTATCAAACTTATTAGAACAATCTTGTAACAAGTCTGATAATGCCATCAAGCTTGTTACAAGTTGTTCCAAACTTGTCACAACAAAGTAGGAACAAGCAGTGCGACAACTTGTGAACAGACTTGTTACAACTTGTTTGCAGACTTGTAACAACTTGTGTGTTTTTACGCATGTACCACGTGAAGAGAGATGCGACACTACTGTAGGTCTTCTGTCAGAAATTGAAACTATGCAACCTTGATTTCTGGTGCAACACTCTTACCAACTGACCAAATTACAGACAACAGCATTTAAATATTTGTTGCAAGTTTGTTTATGTATACATGTTTGATAAATGTGAAAGATGTCAAGCATTTTGATTTTGTTTTTCTTCAAATTTTGGATATTGCAAATCATTTTCTGAATCATTTCCAAGTATGTAATATGTTGTATTGTTATGTCTAGGATTTGAATCCAATTGAAAATATTTGGGCTGGATTGAAACACCACTTAAGAAAATATGTAAAGCCAACTAACAAAGATGAACTGATAAATGGTATTAAGCGTATTGGAGAGGTGTCTCAAGGGAAACATGCAAGCGACATATAGGGCATGCTCAAAAAGTAATCTCTGCTGTTATAGCATGTGATGATGGATCATCTGGGTATTAATTATTATTGTATTATAGTTGTTAATATTCTGAATATTTATATATTTTGTACATATACTAGTTACTAACTTTAAGGTATTGACTAATACACAATGTATAATTAAACATATTTTTTTGGCAGAAGTTGGGTATTGTTATTTTACTGTTTTCATTTTTGGTTAATTTATAATATTTTTGATGTGTTGCCAATTGTCATTTTTTACTATATTGAAAATATTATCTATCTGTTCGTATTTTGGCAGCCTTTTTCAATCCATAGTCAGTGATATTACTTATTTATTTATTGTTGACAATCTTGGACACAGGTTGAAGGATAAAACAACAGAACATGAATTCTGCTTTGTCCTAAACATTGTTTGTCAATAATTAAATGTTGCATGATCCCACTTGTGATATCACATGCATGTCCGAGATGACAGACTGTTTATTATTAAACTCGTATAAGAAAAACATACGAATTAAAGTTTTAGACATAGATTATGCGATAAACATTATTTTCATACATTTCTAGGCAGGTAAAAAGTGCACTCTGTGAAAAATATAATCAAGTACCATGTACCAAATTACTTTTGCTGATTTGATTTAATTAACTTTGGAAAGGGAGGGGGGTGCCCCAGGGGAAAAAAGTAAGATTACCGTAATTAATCTGAGAAAATGTAAATTTTGGCTCATATATTTTGTGCCTTTGCCATTTTCATCTCACACTTACTAAGCAATTACCATAGTCAATTCAATTTTTTTGTTCAGTGGGGGGGGGGCACATGTTAATATAGTTCTGTTTGTAGAAAATGAAAAGGACCAATTTCAAAATGAAATGTACAATTGAATCATTAAATGTTCAGCCTGGGGGAAAGCTGGTACTTTGATCATATATTTGTGTTCTTTTGATTAGTTATGTGATTGTCTGCATATATTTCAATGCCATTAGATAAATTCTTTTGAACCCCAAAGGGTAATATGCTTTGCCTTATGGTTTGGGAGGCTCATATTTGCATTTTGTTTTACATTTCACTCTGAAATCAGTTTTTCATTGCCTGTAGACAGAAAAAATAAACATGTGGCTAAACAATGTAACTGATTTTCTCTTTAGCTTCACCCCACCAATAAATAATGCCTAGCCCAAGATAATGCTATTTAAACATTTACTTTTCATATATAAATTTTGAATGCTTCTATTTTTACAGTAAGTTTAATTTTGAAAGTATTAAAAGGGAAAGTTTTTAAAGTGCCTATGACATGAAATTTTTTATTCACTTGACGGATAAAATAGGTTTAAAGTGATTCATTTTGATATATAGTTTACAGTAGCTTTGTTTTGTCTTGATGATATGAGCAAAAATATCTCAATATTTTGTGCGAATTTTGTCGCGTGCGGCCATGTTTTCGTTGTGACGTCATAACTGTGAATCAAATTTCACTCCCCACGAGTGTTATAGTTATAAACAGCATCTCTTCGTGAAAGAAAGGCGCTTCGGCAAAGTCTGGTGGGTTTTATTGCGTTGCTGGTGGCCCAAATCAGCAAAACTGCATGAATTCAACCTCAACTGAAGGGATATCAATGCATGCATTTCCCTCAGATAAAGAAACGAGGAAAAAATGGGTAGATTTTGTTCGGCGACACCGTCCGCATTTCCAGTCTACTCGATATTCTGCCCTTTGTTCAATTCACTTCTAAGCGCAATGTTTTAATCGAATGTTCAGTTTGGCCGACCTCGAAGGTGAGTCTGGAACAAGCGCATTCGCTAAATCAAAGAGACAACTAGAGACAGGTTCCATACCAACTATACATGCCGCAAACGAACCTGAGCAAAAGGAATCAGTTTCTGAATGCAGTCACAGACAAGTAAGGGCTTACAATAGACGATGCGTGAAATCCGAAGCAAAATGGCACCATCGGCATCGGAAACGACAAAAGTCGCTGCTATTGTTGGTGAAACTGAAAAACAGGAAACAAGCGAAGACCTTGAAGAAACTACCGATATGCCTGAGGAGACGATCGAAATAGCAACTGTGGCGACTGAAACCAAAGCAAGTGAAGAGAGTGCAATTTGCAATTCGTGTGTGACGTTGAAGGCAAAGGTTGTTGCACTGCAAAAGAAGTGTTCGCGTTTGCGTCAGAAGGCAGTCGGGTCCTCGGTGGGACGAAAACCTGCTTCGGTTGTGTCTGAAGAACCTTCAGAAGATAGCAGCAGTCATGACAAAAGTGAACACAGCAGCAAAGTCAGGACTGGTGACAGCCCACCATCACAGACTTCTTTTGATCCCAAGGCAGAAACATCCGAGTCAAGTGAAATCCTATCACAAAGTGAAGATGAGGAACATGAAAGCTGCAATGAGATAAGGTTAGTATCCTTAGCTGATAAAATAGCAGCACATAGGACCTCGAGTGGAACATACATTACTGTGTGAGCCGTGAGTTTATTACTTTATTATCAATAATATATATTAATAATGCACACACCAGCGAGTGGTTTCACCCAGAGGGGCAGGTATGCCTACTTTAACAGCTAAATTGGCAAAAAGTTACATTCCAAAATGTCATATCCTGTTGGTATGTCCAATACTGCTAAAAGGGCAAACAACTGGCTTTTAAACTATACAGTCATAAACTTCCAATATTATATTTTCATAGATGGGATCCAGTATCGTCCTCATCTAAAGTAGAACCAAAGTTCATTGTGTTCTATGTTCTGCTTCACTTGCAAAGCAGATAAACCCCAGATCAATATGAAGAAAAATGGTACAGCTGAGTCTGTTCAGCAGGAATGCTTATATTGTCACAATTCATTCACGTGGAGTTCCCAGCCCCTCATTCTCACAAAATTCTCTGCTGGTAATATCCTTCTTAGCTTTGCCATTCTTGTTTCAGGTGCATCAATAAGTAAAGTTTTGTTGATTTTCAAACACCTGGGTTTGTCTGTGTATAGCATCAGGACATTCTTTTGACATCAGTCAGATCTGCTACTACCAAGTATTGCTCGTTATTGGGAATCGTACCAACAGGCCCTCTTTAACAAGTGGAAAGAAAGTGACACTTGGAGTGGCGATGGCTGATTCGATTCCATGGGCCATAGTGCCAAGTATTGCGCATATACTTTCATGAATTGTACAGCACTCAAGATTTGGCATTTTGAGCTATTGCAAGTAAGTAGAAAATTATAGATTAAAGATTGCTAACTTTCAGCTAGTATATTGTGGAATTTGTGCAAATTCCATTTTTGAGCAAAGGATAGGAATTCTCAGAGTGAATGTAATACATGAGTGTGAAAAATTGCGTAACATTGCCAGATTTATGCTGGAATCGGGCATTATAGTGGTCAGGGACATTCAGAGGGTGACAAAAGTGGTAATTTGCTTTGGGCCAGAGGCTAAAGGCCCCTCAGGAAACAATGAAGCAATAAAATAAAAAGAAAATCGAGTGAAGTATGTCCATGGAGGAAGGGCTCTTCAGACAATTTTGCCCTGGGCTACCTAATTTCTCAGAATGTCCCCGAAAGTGGTTTTACTTCTGTAATGCAAATTTATAGGCAGGGCCGTGGCTAGAGCGTTAATTGGGGGGTGCATATTCATATATTCGTGTTATGCCCGACTAATTTCTTTTGAAATTAACCCTAATGACAACTGATTTCAAAAGAAATTAGTTGGTCATAACACGAATATATGAATATACACACCCCAATTAACGCTCTAGCCACGGCCCTGTTTATAGGGTTTGAGAATTGATTATTTTCAGGCAAATGAAACAGAAGGCAGCAGTACCAAAATGGAACTTGAAGGTTGCAAGCGTGGTATTGGTTTTCTAGTTGCAGCTGGTCAACGTATCACAATCTTTGTTTCTGATCGCCACCGTGAGATTGCTAAGTGGTCGCTAAATTTCACAAATCTGTGAAACATTACTTTTAACTCTGGCATGTTGACTAGTCAAATACAAAGAAACTGTTAAAAGTAAGCAAAGAAAAGGATTGTGAACGCATATCAAAGTGGATCAAAGCAATAAGTAGGCACATGTATTGGTGTGCAATGTCAACAAAGGAGGGATTTGGTGACATGATTGTTGCAAAATGGAAATCCCTTATAAGGCACATTTCAAACAAACACACTGATCATGATGACCCCTATTCAAAAACTGGGCACATGGAGAAATAAGTAAGAAGTATATCAAACTTGGTATGTCTTTAATAGAATGTATTGGCCAAAATTATTTGTGTGCATGGTTTCGTAATTTATGATAATTTTTTTAAAAAAAAAGTAATATTTTTGTTCGATGTTCCCACCTTTTTAGTAACAAAGGCTTATGATAAATTAAAGCTGATCCTCTCAAAGAAGTCTTTGGTTAATGGCATACGTCAACTCTCCCCACATGAGCAAACCAGCTGTTTGGAAGGGTTTCACTCGACATTGAACCAGTGGCATCCGAAAATGTTATGCTTTTCATGGATGGGAACTTACTGCAGGTAATTATCATCCAATAATCAATACCCAGGGTTCACATTTTTATCAAGTGGAAACCTTGATAGAACCTGGTGATATGATCTGATAAAAAAGTAGGTACAACTACAGTACAACTTCAAAACTTGTAGTTATGTAACAATATTTGCAAACCTACTAGGTTTATTCAGATCATGTAACACCTTCCATCAACTCACTGCTAAATTCCTCTGGTATTGTATGAGCAGGGGCATCTGTGTTATAATGAAGCTTGTTTATGAAGGACTCTTCAGAAAAAGATGTCAAAAAAAATTTACAAGTAAATGTCACCTCATATTATTATAATAACCAATTCTAAGTGAAGAGGTACTTTGCTGCACAGCGGCACTTTTATGTGTGAGATTGGTGTTAGTTTTTAAGGCAACTGAAATATTTCAAAAGCATTGCCAGTATTGATGTTTGGAAAACTTTTTGTTTTTACAGGCATATCTTGGCATGCTTGCATTTCAATGAAAATGTCAGGTGAGAGACGATGAAAAGAGTAGATGGACAAAAATACATTAAAATCTCTTACCCAAAACATAAGTTGGGAGATGAGGTGGTCAGAGAAGTGGCAGTGCCTGCAACATATAGTGAGTACAAAATGCTATGCTTAGTCCAAGAACCAATTGAGATTCAACTTGACCATGCTTTGAATCATGTCTTGTATGATACGAACTGTACTCTAAAGACAGTGTAAACAAAATAATTTACTTTACAGCATTTACAAAGTGAAATTTTACATTTCAGATTATGCATCTGCTATTAGGTATGTACTCTTCTCTACATCACTAGCTGAATTGAGAAAAACAAAACAGAAATATGAAAAGAAATGCCCAGGTCCAATGAATCAGATTTTCCCTGATAAAATGCCGAAGTCAGATGCAGTTTCTCAGTTTGAAAAACGGAAAAGCCTTCAAACTGAACTTGAACCTTTAGGTAAGGTTAAAAACAATTAATTAAGCAATATCAATTTATAGTGCAACCATTAAATACAAAAAAATGTTTGCAGGTGAAGTTCAGGATGTGTTACAAAAGGAGAAAGAAAAAGAAAAGAACACACAAGATAAAGGGAAAAGAAAGGCACCCAAATGTCGAACATGTGGCAAACGCATGAAAGGTCATCCTAGAGGGAGATGTGCAAGTGATGCAAATGAATGATTATCTTGAATTTTGTTAAATCAATTACACAATTATAGATGAACATATAAACATTTTATTATCAAGCCCTCTTACTATGCCCTAGCCTGGGACTTAGCATTAATTTATATGTAAATAATTCAGTTATCTCCTAAAAAACATTTGTTGAAGCGAAAAAGTTTGTTTGAATAAAATGCAAAGTACAATTTTTTCAAAAAATTTCCGTGGTGCTTGGCGGACTGGGACTCAGGAACACGAACATAAACAAACACTATAGATTATATACATTTGGCCACTATAACTAAATAAAATGAGAATTTTTGCAAGAAAAATAAGTTCATTTAGCTCAAAAACATTCTTCAGTGCAGACAAAAGTTCCTGCAATCGAGCTAAATGTAAAATCAAGGATGAAATGTACAAAATGACTTCAAAATCCATTTGAAAGTGTCAGAGCGGCAGAGCCTTTCCATCCTCGTGGATGGAGCCTTTCCAAATGTTGTATAGCTAAATGAGAAGGTTGGCATGTTTTAGAGCATACATTGACATGTATGGGTCAACGAATAGGTTTGGAAGCTTAAAGAATATAACAAAGAAATTCATTTTTAGATGAAATGGACATTATATCATGTCCTTGGTAAGTGAATGAAGTATTTCCTAGTATATGTAAATGTGGATGGCCATACTGTGCTTATAACTTATACCATATTTTGGGATTAAAAGAATAAATGTTGATGCATCTTTAAGTGAATATGTTTTGCAGGTTTAACTGTTGAGATATATAAATTATAAAAGATTCTATGTTAGACTGTTGAAAACCACAATACATTTCATGATCTAATGATTGTACTAGCTCGCTGCAATAGACACTTGGGTTAAATTTATAGTCAGTGTTTGCCACTAATGGCAAAGGCCCAACAGTCCAAACCTTGCCAAACAACTTAAACTTGTGCAGATTGGAGTCATGATGATGTCTGCAAGGATCCAAGCCAGCACTCACCCGATTTAGTGGCTGTTTATGGGAGCCTGGTTTGCATGCAGGGCTGGTCCTGTTTACCAGGCAGAATTTGTTAATTTCCTTCATGAAAAGTTTGTAACTTTCATTCTAACTGAGCCAGCTTGTTTAGCAGCAATCTCTCTATCAAGCAAAAATTGGAGCACCAGTAAGCAACTTTTAGTCGCTAGCCCAATTGACCAAGCTGACCTTGTTAACAGAATGGATATTTTTGTGGATAACCTTTCTTCATTTAAAAGTTGTTCTTGTTGATCAAGTAGTTTTTAAATGAAACATTTTTCGTGCACACAGTAGCATGAATTTCCCCTTTTGTCTGTTCTGAAATATCACCTACTTGGACCAACTTGACCTCATAGCTAGTTGGCAAACCATTGGACTGGTATATCAAAGGTTGGGGGTTCAATTCTCATCATGATCAGACAATTTTTCAGCCTGTTTGGTGTGGATACACACTCAAATTAACATTAGCAAAAATTGACCTCATTAATATTCTATTCTTATCACTAGACCTCATTATAAGTTGAATCTAATTCATATGGGGATTTTTTTACATTTTAGTCCTTGCTTGGTCAATTTGCTTTGCCTTATCCTGAGGATACTGAAAGAATAGGTTAATGTACATGCTGGAAAAATACCAATCAAGGGTCACAAAATCATGTTAACCATGTTATTCTAGTGTTCTGATAGACATTGACAATCTTTGTTTGTTATTTTATATGTATTAACTAGTATTACAAATGCATTAAGTGTAACTGACAAAAAATAAAGATTGTTTTAACACTGGTGTACATACATATTATTTTCAAAACACGTGGCATGTCTTCTGTAACTTTTTGCTCTATCTAATGCCATGCGATTTTACTTGTCAAGGGAAGTGCTGCCACCAAATATGCTATATACTGTCCAAGTATACTGACTAAGGGGCCAATTACATGGGCTGGGCTGGCCTGCGTTACCAGGCTAACCTGTTCTGGTGGGCCAGCCCACTTACTGCAATAGTCTTATATATATTTGGAATTTTGATTACATGGCAGTCAGGTTAGCCTGCTTTCCCGATGTCTTTTTTGTCGCAAGCAGGCTAGCCCAGTTTCCCGGGATGAAATTTTCCATGTAATTGTTTCATTCTAGCAAACTGGGCTGAAAAATACCTAAAAATAGGACCCACACAGTTTTTATGTTGACATAAAATGAGTCCATATAATTACAATCCCAAAGTTGTCTCGCTTAGTTGAGCTAGCCCAGTAAAGTGAGCTAGACCAGTCATGTAATCGGCCCCTAACACCCGATAATTTTAGTAATAAAGGGGAGATTGTCTGAATTGATGCCAGCTATTTTGATAAAGAGATACAGAAATCCAAGTTAATGACAATATATAAAGCATGCATTAATTAAAATTATATTCTCCTCCAAATATTCATATCTTTTGAAGTCATCATCTGTCCTTTTAAAAGCTGCAGATACAGATACCATGGTAAGCAGAAGAGGACAGTGGTATTATGTTGCCTTTTTACAACCATGGACTGATCTGGTGAATCACATGGATGCCACTGGTGTAAGCACCTAAAATTACAAAGAATTCCACCATACACTTTGATCACAGATTATAGATAAGACTATATCTATAATAACCTATAATCTGTGCTTTGATGTGTTGCTTGCCTCCATGAGACAAACCAGTGATCTGTTGCAGTTCACAAAGGCTTTTTGCCTTGACAAGGTGCATTAACCTGTTGCACTATTGTATTTCTATAATAAACTGGAACTTTGATAGTAATTGCCTTGTGTGGTAACTTGTCCCTCACAGAAATATGTCCAAAGTTTGTAAAAAACATTAAGATAACACCTCGAAAATTACAACTCCTTTCAACCAACTTACATGTAACCATATGTTTGTCCAACACAGGTTTTCAATTTAGATTATACAAACAGTATCAAATCCTGAATATTATGCCTCTATCAAATTTTATTGTTTTTTATATAAACCTGAAAAACGTGAATCTAAAATACGCGCATAATATAATGTTAGGGTCACACGATATTTACAAATAGAAAATATTCGTTTCACTTACCAAGAACTAACACAATTATGCCTATTTCATCCAAAAAGTAACTTCTTTGCATCCCTGTTTTATTCTTCTAGCTTTTTAACGTATTTTTCAACCATACTTTGTCAGCCTAAGCTCCAAATGCCAACTTTTTCATGCTCGACCAATGCTCGACAACACTAAGAAGATTCAAACTTGATTTTGAAGTCGTTTTGTACGTTCCAAACTCGATTTTATATTCAGCGCAATCACAGGAACTTTTTTCAGCACTGGAAAACAAGTTTGAGCTAAATAAACTTATTTTTCTTCCAAAAATTATCATTTTAGTAAGTTAGTGGTGAAATGTAATATAATCTATAGTGTATGTTTACGTTCGTGTTCCTGGGTCCCAGTCCCCCAAGCACCATGGTCATTTTTCCAAAATGCCAAAAATGCCATGTTTGGTGCCCCATATCTCGAAAACGATTCAACTAAATAAAAAAATGTTGAAGAACTTATTAGGTAACTTTTTGGGCTCTTTCCAAATCCGTAAAGATCCCATGAGTGATATAGGCACTTTAATGTTACCCTAGTATTGCACTGGAGCAGTGGATAGTACTTTATGCACCACAAATAACCACTGCATGAAAAAAACATATTCTAACGTATTCACATGTGAATATGGGTATGAATAAGATGCATATCGAAGGGATATTCTGATGCGCAATACTAGTCTGAATATTGTAAGTATTCGATGGTATTCCGAATGCAAATATCATTTGAATATGGCACGTATTCTATACCATAATCTGACTTAGAATATGTGACTGTGGAGATCGAATTAGTCATCTCGGTGTTTCCATTATTTGTAATATTCTTAAATTCATGTGATAAGTGATCATGTGTCAAGACCGAGAAAACAAAAATAAGGAATGCGAATGTGTTAGCAAGGAATTGTAAGGAATATCGGAAGAGAGGAGGATTGCAAGAAAATGCAACTCATGCATAAATCATAAATTGTACGGCTTGTTGCTTATATATGTTTTGTTATTTGTTTTGTTCATTTCGTCGTAATTCACGAATATTTAATATTTGATTATCCATTTTGAAAAGGAGATATGTCGAAAGCTGCCGGCCTGCCGCTGTTTTGTGTGGAGATTTTGTGAACAAGCTTCGATCGCTGAAAATATAAAAGCTAACTTTTGTGCGTTCTTAGGTAGTATATAAATCAGTATACTGTTTTTAACTTCCTTGTTTTCAATATTAAATCTTGTTATTAATGTTTGTAAAGCATTGAGAAAATGGACCTGATATCATTATCTTTACGGAATTTATTTTTATAGCTTACAAACGAATTATGTTTAGGAAACTTGTTTGTTAGGAAACTGTTTGGCAAATTTATACTACAGACCCCCATTATGCGTCTGGGCGCATAATGCGTCCTTCTATATCGTTCATCTAGTATAAAGACAGGACGCACAATCTGACGAACTATCAGGCAAACCACCACAATAATAGAATAGCCGGATTATTGTCTGTGTTAGAATAGCCGGATTATTCGTCTGTGTGCCATCTTTGTACACACAGACACATAATAGCAACGTCTAGACGAACTATCGTCAATAGTGTGTCTGTTCAGATGAAGAACCGAACATAGTTTGTCCAGACGCATAATGCGTCTTGCGCCCATCTTTATACTACAGACGCATATTCAGACGAATGATAAAACCTTGGCCAAGTTCGTCCAGACGCATGATACGTCTCCAGTATAAAAACGACTGTTGATGCTTATAATGTGCCCGGAAATTATAACCAAAAAACAGGCAAGGTTTAACAACGGTTTCGTATTTCGTTGCCGCTAAATTGCGCGCATTTTGCGACCGCGTGTTTGACAAGCTTTACCTAGAGTCAGTTGTTTGTGCTCTGTTACAAACGTACGGACTGCTTGGAAAAAGGAAGAAAGAAATGTCAAAGAAATTGAAGCTACTGTGGCAGCAATAAGGGAAGAAACAAGCCGGCAAAGACTAGAAAAGTTGTCTAGAGAATATTACACGATGTGGAAAGTAATTTACATACATTTATTTGAATATACTAAAGCGTGGACATGCCAGGCGTAATATTTAATAAGCATGCCACTGGTTTGGTGGGACGTTTTTTTTTTTATTTTGACACTATATACTTGTAGTTCATGGACGTGCTAATATTTAAGTGTTCTTGGATTTGTTTGTTGATTTGCAGCTGGAAACCCTTAATATTAATAGTGGTCTGAAAGTGTTGAATTCTGACTAATCTCAGATTATTTGGTTATGGTATTTGAAGTACACACAGAACACGTGTTCTGCAAGTAAATCCAGCGAACATAACTATTAATAACCAAGGTAAAAATGGAGTTTTTCCTAATATTCATCAACTTGTGTGCCTGAAAGTAGTTGTTCACCTAAAAGGATATGCAAAACTAAAAACTGTAAGCTAGTTTATTAACCATACCATATGTGCATTTAAAAATACTGACCAAACTATGAGTCACATTGGCTATACATAACAGTACATTCAGCAATCTATTCATAACATATATACAAGTTTTAAAATATTTAATAGCTTGGTATTCTATTGTATAGTAGCTTGGGCTTCTAAACTGTTAAGATTTCTGTCTTTGGGCAGTTCATGGCCAAGATTTCTGTCTTTTGGCCATGAGCCTAAGCTACTCTATTCTTTGTATATCTCCATGTTTATTAGTAAGATATAAAGTTCATGTACTATACCATATTTTAATAAATATTTAAGAAAATAGAATACGTATTAATAAAATTTATACACAAATTTTAAAAGATAAAAGTTGAGATCAAGCATGCAGGCTGGTACCAGTACTAGCTGCCAATGTATATACCCTCTGTGTATTTGCAAGTTCATTATATCAAATCTTTTTCATATACTGTATATAATATGAGCATTCAAGCAATTTATTTTATTTTTATCATATGTATACCATAGATCAGTACACCATAGATCTTATATATTAGATTATGTATTTACATCATGTGAGACTGTGAGGTAGAATCATGTAAAATTATAATACGAAAACATTTGAACAATATGACAACTACAATGCAATGCAGCAAGTTGAGATAGAGTATTATTCAAGAATCAAAATCATCAAGTAAATTTTGTGAAAAATGTACTCAATAAATAAAATTTAAAATCTAGGGTAAAGGCAACCGTAAAAGCGTTGTCTTTGTGCCTTAGTGTTCCTGTTCTTACTTGTTAAATAATTTAACAGTCCAAGGTATATATGGTTTATTGCCTGAAGACAACCAAATGCCTAAATCAAATCATTGGATTTTCAGTCGAGATGATGGTGACTTTGTTTGTGACTTTGGTGTTAGTACA
This sequence comes from Muricea muricata, assembly GCA_963855995.1. NCBI lineage: Eukaryota > Metazoa > Cnidaria > Anthozoa > Malacalcyonacea > Plexauridae > Muricea > Muricea muricata. Next base: position 51,562,996 of record OY979716.1, on the reverse strand, counting down.
AGGTCAATTTCAAGGTAATTAAGAATCAGCATTTTTTACATCAATATTTTAAGTGTTGGAATATATATATATATATATATATATATATATATATATATATATATATATATATATATATATATATATATATATATATATATATATATATATATATATATATATATATATATATATATATATACATATATACATATATACATATATATATATATATATATATATATATATATATATATATATATATATATATATATATATATATATATATATATACATATATACATATATACACATATACACATATACACATATATACATATATACATATATACATATATACATATACATATACATATACATATACATATACATATACATATACATATACATATACATATACATATACATATACATATACATATACATATACATATACATATACATATACATATACATATACATATACATATACATATACATATACATATACATATACATATACATATACATATACATATACATATACATATACATATACATATACATATACATACATACATACATATATACATATATACATACATATATACATACATACATACATACATACATATATATATATATACATATATACATACATATATACATATATACATATATACATATATACATATATACATATACACATATACATATATATATACATACACATACACATACACATACACATACACATACACATACACATACACATACACATATATATATATATATATATATATATATATATATCTGCTTGCGTGCGTGCGTGCGTGTATATATATGTATATATATATATGTATATATATATATGTATATATATATGTATATATATACAGGGTGTATAAAAAAAAACGGAGTCCATGTTTTGTGTCTAATTATTTCTAAATTACTGAAGCTTATAGCACAATTTTGGACTTGCTTTAAACCACATTCTTTTCTCTTTCGAACAAGCCGTAATTCGTATTTTTACTCCGAGTAACATATGTGCTATGACAAATTTAGTAAAAGCTATCGACTTAAGATGCCCTCCAATTATGCAAATTCACTATGTCTTTCATGGTCGCCAGTTAATTTTTTAATTTTTTCGCTTATTACACAAATGGTATTTCTGTTAAAGTTAATAACACTTGTTATAAAGCTTTACAGAAGATAACGGACCGTTTACATCAACAAAAACCTTTGATTTATGCCAAAATAATGATCGAAATTAGCGTTTTGTTTATCCGCACATGCACAATGTTGTCGAAATTGCATAATGTTAATATTCATGAAGTCGATACAAGCTTGAACTATCCGTTCGTAGTGCACGTTAACGGTCCGTTATCTTCTGTAAAGCTTTATAACAAGTTTTATTAAGTTTAACAGAAATACCATTTATGTAATAAGCGAAAAAATAAAAATTTAACTGGCGACCATGAAAGACATAGTGAATTTGCATAATTGGAAAGCATCTCAAATCGATAGCTTTTACTAAATTTGTCATAGCACATACGTTACTGGGAGTACAAATACGAATAACGGCTTGTTCGAAAGAGAAAAGAACGTGGTTTAAATCAAGTCCAAAACTGTGCTATAAGCTTCAGTAATTTCGAAATAATTTGACACAGAAGATGGGCTCCGTTTTTTTTTATACACCCTGTATATGTACAATCACTTTCAAATGTGTTGGGACAAATCACAATTTTAACTACAATATTGAAAAACTTCTATCCCCCTCGCCCCCTATTCAATGTTGGTACGCGGTTACTACAAATAATGGTAGCTGTTCATATTCAGACATCGACACCAACATTGAATTGGGGAGGGGGGGAGAGGAGGGCAAATTTTTAAAGGGGATTATTGTGGACAAGCACATGTAATGTGAAACCGCATGTGTCCCAACTACTTTTGAAACTGATTGTCTCGGCTGTAGACCTAATTCTTAAACTTTCATTGTATTTTAACAACATATTTTTAACAACTTAAGCAATTCTATTTGGTATCTGCTTTCTAAACTGTAGAATAGTATGCACTTTCTGTTTACCATGAGTGATTTTATCAGTATATTTGAAATATCTTGAAGAGAATTTAGTGTATATTTATATATGTATATTATTGTAAAGATATACAATGGTCATTAAAAAGGTTTAGCGAATATGATGTTCAGGAACGAATTTGCTGGATACAAGAGTTTAACGCACAATTATCTGTTCAGGAAACTAGATCATTCACTAATGTGTAAGATGCATAGGAAGTTTAATGTATTGCACGTATATGTTTTGCATATTTGACGCAAATTGTAATCATGACGTAAGGATACATGAACTGTATAATGCAATGCAATATTAGGGGAAGGTATATTTCATACGTTTAAATGATGCTGTAAACACCATGGTTTTTTTAAGGAGAATATCCGACGAAACTTGAGCGCTTGTGAAATTCTTACATATGGAAAAAAAATATTCTATTCGAGAAATTGCATTGAGAGCTAAGATTTCTAAATCAAGTGTCGCACGATATTTGAAAGAATCGAATCAGCCTCGTGGGAAGCAAGACAAGAAATCAAATATGGGACGATCGAAAGTATTATCCGCTCGTGACGGTAGGCGTTTAAGGCGCAGTATTGTTCTATTGCAAAAGTACAATGCGAATTTCACAGTGAAAGAGCTTATTCGGTTCAGTGGACTTCAAGATTCATCTGCATCTTATGCGACGTTTTACAGAGAGATTTTGAAGGCCGGCTTTAAATTTCTCAATTCAAGAAAAAAAGGAGTCCTCAGTGATTGCGACTGTGCCAAGCGCTATAGGTTCGCTAAAAAATGTAGCAAAATATTAAAAACAAAATCGGACTTATTCCATTCAAGCATTTCGTTTTATTTGGACGGAGTTTCCTTCATATTTAAGCGAAAACCAAACTATGATGCTTCCGTCCCTAAAGGAAAGATCTGGCACAAAAGATCGGAAGGGCTGCGACTAACAAGTAAAGGTTCGAAAAGTTTACCAGAAGGGAAAAGATTACATTTTCTTGTGGCCATCTCATTTAACAGAGGCGTCGTTCTTGCTAAGGATTATGAGCGCATGAATGGAAAGTATTTCAGTGATTTCGTTAGGAGTGATTTAATTGAACTTTTCAGTCCTGGAGTTCAACAAAAGTGGTTTGTAATGGATAATGATCCTTCACAGAGGAGCAAAGCGGCTAGGAAAGCAATCAATGATTCTGGGCGACATTATTTGAGATTCCTCCCCGTTCGCCAGACCTCAATCCAATCGAGAATCTATTTCATATTGTGAAAAAAAAACTGGACAGGCAAGCGATCGTTGAGGGCATAGAACACGAAACTTGGACAGACTTTAAGGCACGAGTACATAAAACGATCACTGAAATACCTGTTAGTGTCATTAACAATCTATTATTAAGTATGCCTAAGCGCATTGAAGCTGTAATTAAATGTAAAGGACTCAGAACAAAATATTAAAATGACCTATGACCCATACTAATGAGAATGCTCACGGTTGACACTTTTTATCGCACGCAATTTTCATGCTTTGTGTCAGCAGTAAAACATTAGATTGCAAAATTTTTCAACAAGTGCGTGGCAATTATGCTTAAAATACGTATTTCTTGATATGGGAATGTTAAATTGTCAGGAAACTTTGTAAATAGCAAGAAATTCAACGACTGACACCTAATTCTAAAATTAACTTGTTGACATATCCTGTGTATTTTGAAATAAAAATGTCAACCGTACTCATACTTAAAGAAAGCATCCATTGTCGTTTATTTTTACCAAGACTGTTGGTTCTTATGCTTAACAAAATCTACCGAGTGTTAAACTTCGTTCAAATCTTTTTATGTAGTTGCTATTTCAGTTTATTTTAGTGTCAACCGTAGTGTCAACCGTAGAGTTAATTAACTGTGTTCTCACGTACAAATGTGATCCCTTCGCCGGAAGGCATGCACAAGCATCAATTTGTTGCAACTTCATCTGTTGCGTTCCCGATTATCAATTTGGCAAAACACGAACAGCAGGCTTTTAGTTCTTTCTGCTTCTCTCGGGGTATTTGCCAATATAATTGGAACATATTCCATCTCACATGCATCATTTCGGTGTTGACTCGGTCAATAGTGACGCCGTTGATGAGTGCGAGAGGAGCATCGCTTGTGGCGAAAAACGGTGTATCTTTGTCCAAGACAATATCCTTGGACATCAGATTTTTAGGTGCAGGAAAGTGAACTGTATCGCCTTCCAATACTTGCAACAACTCGCACGAGGGTATAAGGGAGGGCTTCCATCGGAAGTCGTTTAGCAAAACGACCTCAGCATCCTCTATTCCAAGCCACGCAAAAGTGCCAGAGGCAGGGTTCACAAGGCATTGAAAAATTTTCTTCAGGGGAGAGACAAGGAAGGTTTTATCGCAATTTGCTGGGCCAAATAGGTACACATTGCGGTACTTCCCTCTTCCACGTTTCAGTGCATTGTAAACGGCGGATGAAAACTGTTCGGCAGAGATACCATTCGACTCCAGTATTTGAGTTGCGGCTGACATCCACTGCCCGTGACAGTCTTCAACACAAGGGCTCGACGCACTTTCTTCTAAGAGCTCGATTCTTGTTTTCTTAGATCGCTCCAATCTCCTTTGAGCCTCATTCAGCTCATTAGCAGTTTGGATTGCCTGGTTAACAATTTTTGGGCCACGGTTAGCAACAAATTCTGCAAGGTCAATTTTGCCCTCACCTTGCCATTTCGAGGCCAATGCCAAAAGTTCAACACGTTTCTGAATTTTTTTGGCTTGAATGATTTGGACCACGTCGAATACTGCAAGACGCTTTCGTTTCTTGCTTTTTACCATCTTGGGACGCTTCCTTCGTGCACACGTAGCTTTCGTGGTCTTGGGCGGTTTGCCATTTGAGAAGTCCGGGTGATTAGCAGACTGCACGAAGTTAGGATCTTCCTTCACTACATACTCATATGCTGTATAATAGTTCGTGTGACTGTTTGAAAAGTTCAATTTGATGCCATATTTATCATCAACGAAATTTCTTACCTTAAGCCATCTTGCTGGTGAACTTAGTTTTATAGCCATGTGAAAGTGATTGCCGCTGTTTTCATGGGCTTCTAAACTTACCACCCACTGAATTATCTTTGATCGTGAACATGTATGCCATGCTTCAACAATCAATTCTGCAAACTGGACTCTGGATAGCTCAGAACTATCGCATTGACTGAAAGTTATCAAATATACACTTCGGTGATTTGGGGAGCTCGTCTTGGCAGCTGACATCGCCATTGCTTACTCTCGAGAAACAATCGGAAGTTGATCGGCACGCAATAATGCAACACTTACTATTGTGTAATAAAGGTAAAAACAGTCGCGACACTTCAGATGACAATAACTGACATGAAAATTACTTATACTAGCAAACAAGAATAAAATTATTAAATGCAAGCATATGACAAAATATATGCACCGCCCCAATGCTCAATTCTCCATTAATTATTAACCTGCCAAGATTTTGCGCTATTTGGTTTGTTTGAAAATCCTATATTATTTACTTTATGCTAAAATCAGATTCTGGCAACCAGAACTGCTCATATTTTACACCCGTACCTGCTTAAAAT